>OX359282.1:4230000-4755000 GCA_947179155.2 Hedera helix | reverse complement strand
GACACTCCGACAGCTATAACTTCTTCATTTTAAAATATTTTGGGGTGATTCTTGAGTTAATTCTCATCAGAATTCTCCCCTCTACAATTTCTCTTTAGATCACAAAACCAAATTCCAAACGAAAACAGCCGTAAAGTTGCTTACAATGAAAGATTGAAAAGCTCTAAGGTTTCAAAATGACATGTTTTGCGGTAAAAGCCATAACTTCTTTGTTTTTCCATATTTTTGAAATATTCAAGTTGGGTTTTCTTACAAACTCTTATATGTAACTTTATAGCCATAGAAATCCATTTTCCAACTTGTACATTTCAAACTAAAATATTAAACATTACATGCTTAGTTAGGGTTTTACCGGTAAAGTTTGTTATGAACATTTCTTCTACTTTTATGCATACCACACATACCAAATCATGATATAAACACATCAAACTATGAATATACATATATTACATAGTTAAAGACTTCTAGATCATCAAAATAAGTTTTGATCGGTTAAAAATATATTTTAACCGTTTAAACTCAATCTAGACTACAAAAATGAACTTTAGGAGGGTTGGAGCACTTTTAAACCTTGAGGTCTTGGATGCTCTTCTTCTTCTCCTACCAAAGTATGTGGTGAAGCTACTTAACATTCACCAAGTTCTTCTTCCTTGCTATTTCTTACTCTCACAAGTGTTTCTCTCTTTAGCTTTCAAATGCTCTCTATTTTTGTCTCTAGCAAAGCTTGCAAATGACTAACCAACATAATGCTTGTGTGGAGTACTTCTTTTATAGCTATGACGCCCCCAAATTCGATTTCTCTAACCACGGGTTTGGTGCTCACGATGCAACAACATAAGCATTCTATCAATTATTGCGGAAAATAAATATACATTGTTCATTTAAATAACATTCTAAAACATACCCAGTTCTCTTTAACCTTAACTAAACATACCCTTAAATATTACCAAAGGTTTACATACAATTTATATAACAAAGTAGATCACTTAAATAGTTATATTAAACTATTCATAGCCATCTAGTCCTGAGCCTTGCCCTTGTCATTCTCGTTCAAACTTTCAGGCTTAACTGAAATAAATGTCATGATATGGCAAGAGTAAGCAACTAATTTGCTTAGCAAGTTTAATTACAAAAGAGATATATCATGATTAGAAAGAATTTATCTATCGATGTTCAACAATGAACTTCAATTGAAAGAACATTTAACAAGATTCAATAATTAAATAATAGATACTGAGTGGTCATAAATGACCATGAACATATACGGAGGTTGTCAGTATTTAAACTGGTCTTTTTAATAAGTTTTGGTAATCAAGGGGATCAGCCTTTCATACCCGGTGATTTATGCATAAACACTTAATAATCGGGCAATAATTGTTTTCCAATTAATGCTTTAGTAACATTGTTCTTTACTTAGTAGAAGGATCCATACCAATCAACTGGTTGGATTAGCCTTTTAAAAGTTATTTGAGTTTATCAAGTTTACACGTATGATCTAGCTGGCACAATTAGCATAGATCCAACTCATAATTAGTTCATCAATGAAAGAACTTTAAATAATTCACAGCTCAATAATAATAGAACATGAATTTTAATAGCACAAAGAGCGAGTCTCAATAATCATTTCAGATGTGAATAATCATCAATAACTATTCACTAACATGCTTTGAAAAATAATAACTCCAGTTGAGTTAGGAAACTTGCATGTTCGACGAGTTACAATAATCTAGCTTTAAGTAATATTGTTCGATGGACCTAACACCAATAATGTCGGTCTATTAATTAGGATAACATACAGGTGGATATATAAGTTCTAGCACATACTAGCAATTTATTCGACACACATCGCTTGTTAGTATTTATACCATTATTAAGTCCATTAGATACCTAATAGACTTTAGAATAGCGATTTAATTAGATAACACTATTTTCTTAAGTGCTAAACACTTATAGAATTTTTACAAAATTAATTATCAATGACTAAATAGTGTGTTAATTAACTTTGTTAGCATTGAATCACAATTTAATGTTAGTTAGATAGTAATTTGGTAACTACTTATATTTACATAATATTTACTAACTTTGTCTCCTTTTAATTACTATTTAGTAATAGTTAAATAGTAACTAATTACACACCTTTAGTTATCATAAATAATAACTAATTACATCTACTTATTATTTAAGGTTAATTAAATAATAAGTAATCAAATTATAAACCTTATTTGTCTTTAATCACTCTTCACTATTAAAGAATAGTAAATTAGCATTTGAGCTTATTTATTACTTAACATTAAATAATAAATAATTAATCAGTTATTTATACCTGAAAAATAAATAATTTATTTACTTCATGAATCTTTCATAAATTAAATAAATAATTAGCATTTATACAAACTTATTATTAAATTAAATAGTAGACAATTATTTTATTAATGTAATTAAGTAATTACATTTTTATTACATAATATCACTTAGTTACTCATTAACATTTTTCAATATGAATGAAAATAATAATCATTCATTTACTTCCTTTTAATTCCTATTATTTAACTATTTTCGTCCAATTTTCAGTTTTGGGATCCTTTACGGAAACACTTGCAAAACGAAATCTACAACTCGGATTTTGGATCTGTTGGAGGCGTTGGATTCGTCTTTTCTTGAAATACAATTTTCATTTATCACACACTTCATTTAGAACTGTTAAGGTCTCGGAAATTAGTGTTAAAGTGGCTGATCAGAAAATGATTTTTTTGATTTTTTTTCCAACTAAGATGTGTTTTGTTCAAAATTCCATATCTTGTTCATTTTTACATGTTTTAAGGTCATTCCAAAGGGCTTGTGCTCATAACTCATAGGTCTAGTATACCAAACAATAAAATCACAAATACCGTTCATGAATTTCAAAATGAACCACATAGCTTCCACTTACTAACTAAAAATTTTTGGAAAAATGTATTAACTAACCTTTCCCAAAGTTTCCAACATCAAGTAACATATATTCCCAAGATAGACAACATAACTTCAATATATAACCTTATCATAAGGTTTAACCCAAATAAAACATAAAACTTCATGGATCATAATAAAAGTACCAAAACTACATAAAACATAAACTAAAACTTGAAAATCTTTTCTTTCCTTTACCTCCTCTTGGTTGCAATCCTTCCTTTCTTTCCAAAATATGATGTGAACTTAAGATGCATGAACTAGGTTTTCCCCCTTCTTCTCCTTCTTCCCAATCCGTGAGCTCCTCCCCTTTCTCTCTCTCTCTCTCTCTCTCTCTCTCTCTCTCTCTTTTAGCTTTCAAGAAGTAAGGTAATGAAGTGAAATAGATAAATGAGTTAGTTTAATAAATTTTCTATCTTTTTCTATTCTTATCCTACATCTTTATCCCTTACTTTCTAATATAACATGTGAGAGAAAATGGGGAGTTGACACCTAGCCTTCAAGGATAAGTCCAAAGAAAATGCATTAATTTTTTTTTTAATTTTTTATTTATTTATGCATGGCCGGATATCCATGGGGTTTGTCCCATTTTTTTTTTACTTACTAAATGAATAAAAAGTCCATCTTTAAGTGGGTCAAAAGTTGGGCCATTAATTTAATTAGTTTGGGCTTGAACTTACCAACTTGGGTTACTAGTAACCGAATTTAATTATCACCATTATTGGGCTACTAGCTTAACAATTTATTGGGCTCCCAATATGTTAGTTAATAAAATTCAAATGGTCTAATTTATAAAATTTACTCACTAATCATTCAAGTCCACAATAAATTAATTAAGTGGGCTTGATTATTTAAATCAATTGAACTAGTCTACTAATAAATTACTAATTGGACTATTACATAAACTCTTTACTTCAATATATTCATATTTTATTTACTCAAGTTATAAAATTAAATAATTGGGATGTATAAAATAAATCTCTAGGGTTAGTGTACTAGGATATAATTTACATAGTAGTCACATAATCATTCACTAGATGTTACAAAATTTTTAATATTACTAATATTGAAATTTATATATATCTATTTTCAATGACCTAAAAATTCTTGGTTATTACAATAACACTCTACTAAACCATCATCAATTCTCCTAATTCACCAACATAGTCAAATTAGGGGCTTAATTAAGATTACTATTGCTTGAATGACCAATTGATAGACATATGGAATGACTAGGGTGGTTGGCCAACTATGGAAATAAGTGTTTTGTAAGCAACATGAAGCAAATCAAGTAACCCCCAAGTGGGCCCCCCTAAATTGCTAGAAAATGAGATTTAATCACCCATTTTTGCTTCAATTTTAATGTTTTAATTATACATATATACATATATATATATATATATATATATACACTTATATATATATATATTGTTTTACCAATTTTAACTTCTTATTGGGCTCCATATTGGACTCTAGGATTTAATAAATTGGGCTCATCTATTTAATTAGGTTAGGCTCAATTTAATTGTCACATTGGGCTAACATTAAATAACATATGTTACATTTAATTAAATCAAACATTGGGCTTATTTAATTAATTACATGGACTAAGGTTTAATTAATTACATGAGCTACTAGATTAATTTAATTGACCTAATTTAACACATAATTTGGATTTAAATTATAATCCAAGTAGACTTACTTTAATTAATTATAACACCTTGCTTTAATAAATTTAAATAAATATACACATACACAATATATATTCATTTAATTATCTAATGCACAATTAATTAGCACAAAAATTTTAATTCATTGCTAATTATTTATTAATTATAATTACAATGTCTAATATAATTCGTGATCATTACAATGATAACTAAATTAAATCTATTAAACCTTAAGTTTCATAATTCTGGTTGGATTATAACTTCGACTAATTCAGCTAATGTAAATAAAATTAAAGTAATTATCTTCTCATAATCATAAGTACTAAATAAATATACATTCTATTCAAAATGTTTGGCTTAATAACTGATCGAAGGAACCTATAATATATAATTCAATAATTTATTAACTATATAAATATTTAATAATTTAATAAGTACTATTATCTTCTCAAAATTTTAATTAAATATTTATCCTATATTTAATTGTCATAATAAACTATTATTCATGATATTCGTGCTTCGCATAGGGGTTAATGAGGTTGTTCTTTATTAAACAAATATAAATTCGAATATAGTCATATTTTGTATTCGTTTAATATCCGTTGAGATATGTAAAACATAATATGTGTGTTTGTGCGTCTCTCTCTCTCTCTCTCTCTCTCTCTCTATATATATATATATATATATATATATATATATATATATATATATATATATATATATATATTGTATATATATATATCCTCATCAAAATAGTAAGTCAGATATGATAATCTTTCTTGATAGAGTATTAATATTTTTGTTGTGAAATTTAATAGTATATGATATTAATATTGTATATTATTTATGAAGCTTTAACACGTCACACCTATTCTCTTTAATCTTTTAATTAAATTCAACAAGTTCATTATTACAGGTGATGCATGGGTCTCTTGTTACAAAATTATTATACTGTTCATATTTTAGATAGAATAATTTTTTTTTCTAGTTTATAATTAAATGATTTGATTGGTGTTTTTAGTTTCCATAACAACAATAACAATACTAATAATGATATTAATAATAGATTATATTTAAAATTTAAAATATAATTATTTATCAATAGTAAATAAATTTAAAAATTTTACAATAATAATTCATCTATTTAGATAATTAAAATTACAAAGTATTCATCTATTAAATTAATGAATAATATATATATATATATATATATATATATATATATATATATATATATATATATATATATATATATATATATATATATTTCAAATAATAAAATCATACTCAATTAAACTCGAATAGTTATTAGATATTTAAATTTAAGGTGGTTATTAATAATATCTTCAATCATAAGTAGTTTTTGAGTGAGTTTGTGAGGAATTAAGATAATTAAAAAAAAAAATACTACTCAAATAGTGGATTGAACCTTAATCGAATTTAATTTGAAGTGGATTGGATTTATTGCAATGATAATACCTTACATGTTCTTGAAAGGATATGTCAAATCCATTATAAAATATGATTAAAAAAAACATACCACACATAAAATAACTCTTAAATCATACATGCAAATAAAACATGGGTTTATTACTTTTTTCTCCCATCCAAGCAAACTTATTTAATAATAATATCTTATATATGGAGCTAAAGTCATCCGACTTGTCCTTGTTAAATCTTCTCATTTATTTATTTTTTACTTCCGATCGTTTTACCTGCAACATTAGAAATGGCTCAATGTGAGTATAACTCACATCAATAGATGATAGACTAAAATACATTTTGCACTCCAAACTCGAAAATATGTTTAAGTACATCCTAAACTTCATATCATCTAAACAAAACACACATTTTTTAGACTTAACCGGTGAAAAGTGACAGACTAAGCTTGTAATGTTTATTATAGATAGGTAATTTGGATAATAATAATAATATATCATTAGATGAAGCCTCACCTTAGTTACAGTGCTAGCATGCGCATTGATCATCTCTAGGTTTACTAGTGGTTGCTCCATGGTGTAGATAGTAGAAGCATAAGCTAAAACAAACAATGAAAATGCCTCGACCCTCGATGCTATTAACGCAGGGGTGGCTCAAGACAATTTGGAGCCTAAAACGATACTTCTAAATGATATATTCTATGTTTGATACGTCATTCATTAACTTTTATGGTCAAATTAACCATTTTTCAAATCAATATATCTTATTATTATTTAATATATATGTAAAAAGCCTATAAATATTATAAACTATATAAAATTTAATACTAATCTCAATGTTTACTTTTTTGAAAATCTAAATATATATGTTTAATTGTTAATTTTAAAAACGGTCAATTTGACTACAAAAGTCAATGAAAGACTTTTATTTTGGGACGGATGGAGTACTAATATTTTTTATTTAAACGAGATTTTTTTTATACTGTTATTTTTTTTTAGGTATTTAATATTTGGATTAGATTATGGGTCCTAAATGATTGATTGGATTTATATTTTTATAAGGTCTTTTTACATTAGTTATTTATGGTGTTTAAAAATTTGAGGCTTTCTTTTGAAATGGGATCTAAAGCCCAAGTTTTTTTTTATAGTATAGTGCCGGCCCTGCATTAACGTCGTTCCAACTCCGTCACCTCTTCCTCCATTGCTTCTCTTCCTCATCTTCAACTCCGTTACCCCATCAAATTAATCTGGTTCAGAAGGGTTTATTTCTCTTCGTCAACGCCTTGATCTTATTTTCTCTTTCATCAAATTAACCCCCACCCTGATCCTCTCCACACTCAATCTTTCTCCTTTTCTCTTGGATTTCACAAATAGATTTTTTCAAAACCAAATTTTCAGTTATGCTACGCGTAATGACTTGGGCACCGATTATGCCAATGATCCGACGTGGAGGTGGTGGGTCCCAGTGAATGGTAAACAATTTAAAATTTTCAACAAAAAAATCAGATCCCAAACGGCAATTTTTTTTTGCTAAGCTCCCCTTCCTGCCTTCCTCTCCACCATTCTTTCTCTCTCTCTCTCTGCAACTCCTCTCCGGCTCCCTTCCTCTCCACCATTTTCTCTCTCTCTGTGCAACTCCCCTCCCAAACCACCGATCCTCCACCACCAGAGGCCCTACCATCAATGCCCCACAACCACCAACTTTGCACCATTACCGTCATCGCGTTCATCCCCCACGGAAACGCACCGCCACGAACTCACAGGTTTTGTTCTTTCAATTCCCTCCCCTTTAATATTGAACATTTGATTGTAAAGTAAGGGCATTTTAAATTAGGATTTTGTTTAAATTTCATCAAATTAGGGCATTTTTTCTCTCTCTTAATGTATAGAACAAAGTTAGGGTTTCCCCCCTCTTCCTTTAAATCAGCATCTCTGTGCGGAAACATTGCAGAAGGAATTATCATCACGTTTTCTGGCAGTGCCAGAAATAAAGATTGAGATTTCTGCTGAATTTCTAGGATTAATCTGTAAAAAGGTTCTATATTTTATCAAAATGGGATTTAGAAATCTTTTACTGACAATGTCACTATTATAGTTGCATATATTTATTTTGGGGACAAGTATCATTGTTTTATAGACTTTATATGTGGAATGATATCCTTCAAGTTACCAGTTGTGGTTCTGTCTCTGTAGTACCCACCACTTCCTTCGGATCTCAAGGGTGAAACTTTTAGTGCTTTGCTTGGAACTCATTATAGGTAAGATTTTAGAGAAGGTTCCTCATGTACATATGTATTTTAAATGGTGTCATTTGCAAATGTGAGCCTGTTATAGTCATAGATTTAATGTTTTTGTACTAGGATCTACTGCCCCACTCACTTAGTAGTTTTTATTCCCAGATTCCCAATTCACCCCCTCAATGTTTCTGCTGAAATACTCCCAATTCAAGCACTTGGTAACAAACCCAAATCAAATTTCTATTTTTTTTTTGCTTTTCCTTGCTCTAAAACTTTTATGGGAAATGGAATGTTTCACCTCTAGAAAACTAGAATTGCAAAAGGAGTTCAAATTTAATAGCCAACCACAGCATAAAGACAAGTTTTTTTTTAGTTCTATGTATTTCCTTCTTCTTTTTTTCTTTTTAAGAATTCTAGTTTTAGTTATATCAAATCATGCATCATCTTAAGGATCGCAGAAGCCTGATAGGGCTCTTCTTTTCTAATACCCTCATTGCCATTTGCATTACTTGCATATAAATTATGGTATATGAATGAAAAATACTTGAAGATTGATCTATGGTACAGACTGAAACATGGATAATTGCATCCCGCAAAAATGATAACTAATCTGTGCACCTTGATTATCACAGTACTTGCCAAACTTGAGTTTGTGTGCATGTTTATTTTAATTTTTGGATAACTGAGTTTTTGTGCATAGGAGTAAGAATTGACTAGCTCCTCTAATTTCCCAGCAGTTATATTTTGGACTGTATAAATTCTTGTTTTTATAAGTTAGGAGATTGATCTATCACATATTTGTTGCGCACATATTAACATGCAATCATTCCCTATATATACATATATGCAAATTTCACCTGGATTCCATATTTGTCATGTAATGGTCATAATTCATTAAATCCTGAATAATTAAATTTTGTAGTTGTGTTTATCACTTGCTGACTAGAAACTTCAAATCCACCATGTACCATCATACCGGTAAACAATTCAAAATAGTAGTAACAAAAGGAGGCAAATTAGATTGTAAACTTCAAAATAGTAGGTACCATCATACTAGTAAACAATCCAGTTACCTTCCCAACCTTTGTAAGTGAAAAATATGGCTACAACTTTGACGAGATTAGTGAACATTGTCTTATTTCCTGAAATTATTTGTAGGCTTACATGGCTACATCTCGTTCAAGATTTGCGTCAATTGGTCCAAAACAGCGGATGTGTTTTTGTGATGTTCCAGCTCGAGTTTGTGTTTCAAGGAAGGATAGATCAAGAGGAAGAAGATTTTATGGCTGCCGCTACTATGGGGTAAGTGTTCTTCCCTTATTACCGTTAACTCAGTCCTCTTTTTCACTCTTATGTTTTTGATTTTTATTCCTTCCTCCAATTTTTTTATAGGATTTTGGGAGATATTGTGGATATTTTGAATGACTGGAATTGCCTCATAATAAAGATGAAGCAATGAGTGTGATGAATAACAAAATTGAAGATATGAGCTTACTGATAGAGAAAAACACAAAGCTAAAGGACAAGTTGAAAAATATGAGAAAAAAAGCTTTTAAATTGGAGATGGAGGTTGATAGGCTTAAAGAGGCAAAGTCAAAACTAATGTTGTGCATTGTATTGTCATGGTTGGTCACTTTAGTAGTAATTTTGGCATGTATTTGCATTGCTATGATGTAATTGTACTTAAATGATGATTGTAATCAAGAAGTCATTACTCTTTAAATATGTTATTCTAAATTATGTGATTGACGATTTTCCAAACCATGTATACGTAGTATATATCAACTTCAACTCTGCTATAGATACCCCCAAAGGATAAAGTATTTATAATATTTGATTTAACAATTACAACTCAAAACCTTACCACAAATCTGTTTACACTTCTCCATAACTACAATTATGGGTGAAGTAATAAGCCATACAAAGAAACCTGCGTTCATACCTACCACCCAGATTAATTTGTCTAAGGTTTTGTTCACCTTTTCCCCTAGATTAATTCTGAATTGATAATACACAACTTCATATTTCATCAAACTAATAATACAGAACTTCATATTTCATCAAACACAGGGAAAGGACTATTTAAATATTGCATAGTGTAAATAGAATATTTAGAAAGTCACATGATTTCTTAGCTTAAAACTTTGGCAGATTCCAACAAGGAAAGGACATTTTAATTGGGACCAAGTGACTATTAGACTTTGAAACAATGGCAGAAGCACAAAATAATGAAGAACTTCTCCAGCTTGATGATAAGATTAAATAAAGTCTAACATAATAATATTTGTTTCACTTAGAACAATGACTTCACACAACATATGAAGCCTGTATCCATAACACAGAGAACAATGAGTTTTGGAACTCAGGACCCAAGCTAGTTCAAAATACATTATACATCATCATTAATTACGAAAAAGCAAAAAATACATTATACATCTTTGTTAGCTCACTTTCCACCTTAACAATGACTTCACACAACATAAGTATATCCTATCATCATTACTAAGGTGCTCATTGTACCACCAAAAATCTGCAATTCCACCACCAAATTATGGATTTGCATTTCGGTGCTCGGTGCTAATTCCACCACAAAAAATTGCAATTCTACCACCAAAATTGTGATGTGCTAAAAAAAATTAAAAATAAGCCAATATCATTAGGACACGACACGTAAACGGAAAAATGAAATAACTTCAATTACAATATACTTGTACCTTAATTTTTTGAATCAATTAGAGATTCATTCAAGTCTATGTTCCACATACCGACATATCCTACACTCCCTTGTAATGGCTGAAAAATATAACAAATTATCATTTGAGTAACATGTCAAAAAAAAAAACAAATGAAATGAAAAGATATTCTATATATGAAATTATACTTACATTCATATTTGCACTCTCTTGTGTCATACAATCCATGCCTTCCACATCCTAAAAAGAAAAATAATGTCAAATGCTAAATTATGCAATGAACATAATTATATAGAAATTGTATGAACATTAAATACCGATGTAATTCTTGCTTTGTCGCGCCTACATGGTACCCTTTTGTTTAATTTTGCACTCTTCCTAATAATTTGCTCAGCCATTGATTGTTTTCTCTTAGCCGCAGGTCGCCCTCTCCGAGGACCTTTACTTGGATTACCCACGGTATTTGATTTCTCTTGGGCACTTTCTAAATCCTTTTGTACATCTCTAACCATATTGCTTAGACACCCCTCATCATCTAAGTCATTATCTGCCTCTATTTTTAGCAAACCTGCCGCCATCCTATTAGTCTTGGTAGTGGAAAAAATGGCTTTATCGGCAACCTTATTGAATAAATTCAACAAACTGTCATAGCGAACAAATTCGGGCTTACGTTCCCAATTAACGTAACTCACCTTAACTTTTGTGTGGCACCTCACAAAGTTTTTCATCCATCGTCGAATAATGTATTTATCAGGCACTACTTTAAGCTTCTTTTTGGCCTACACCGAGATCATATGTACGCACACCATCCCTTTACTTTCACACAACCGGCAATTGCAATTAGTTTCTCCCGACTCTTCATTGAAATGAACAAGGAAAGTAAAAGTTTTAAATGTTATTTTTCTCTTCCCAACAGAATGTCGTGTTCAATGTGAAACTATGAAACACCATTTACAACCGGTCCAACAGTCATATTGCACACAATCAATTCGACAACTTGCACTTGAAATTTCAAGCATTTCTTAACTGTGTATGCTTGCTGAAATTGGTTCTCAAAACCATACGGGGACACATTTTGAAATTGTACGTTTAAGGAATGGGCGTATGCCTCTTCTTCTTTTTGCACCTTCTTGCATAAGGCATTTTCATATTGCTCCACAAATTCCTTCAAGGTGGTATTGGAATGGACATAGCCATCAAAGAATGCATTTATGCTCTCACTTCATTGGGTTGTTGACATCCCCGCCCAGAAGGTATCTTTAACAAATGCCGGTACCCATCGATTCCTTTCCGAATACAATCCAGCTAACCAATCATTGGACTGTAAATCATACATTTTGATGAGATCAACCCAATTTTTTTCAAACTCTATTGGACTCAAGGAATCATAGACAACATTCTTCATCATGGCCTTAATCGGCTTATACTCTTTATATCCCTTTAACTTGTCAGGAATTTTTTTCATGATATGCCACAAACACCAACGATGTCGCGCATTAGGAAAAACTTGACTTATTGCGTTTTGCATGGCCCTGCATTGGTCAGTGATCATGGCATTAGGATAGCAATCGAGCATGCAAGAAAGCCAAGTTTCGAACAACCATACAAATGAAGTCGTGTCCTCCCGTGATATCAAACCGCAACCAAACAAAATCGACTGTCCATGATGGTTGACCCCTACAAAGGGTGCAAAAGGAATATCGTACGTGTTAACAAGGTAAGCTGTATCAAAATTGACCACGTCGCCAAATTCCTTGTAATACTTTCTACTCCTAGCATCTGCCCAAAAGACGTTCCGCAATCGGTCATCTTCATCAACATCAATGGCATAAAAGAAGTCACTATTGTCTTTTTGCATTTAAACAAAGTACTGATACATTGCCTGAGCATCCCCTTCCTTGAGCTCTAAACACCTCACTTTGTCCTTGTAATTTCTTGCATCCTTTTCTAACCATGGCAGATTATCAAGGCCCCCAGACTCGATCACAAATGAGGAAATAGTTTTGTTTAATCTGATTCCGGTTGACGCATCCAATTCAATTGTCCTCTCGCATGTGGTGGGACAATCCGATTGCACTTAAGATATCTCACTTTATTCGGGTCCATTTCATGGTTATGATTAAGTTCAATTGAATTCAACATCCACTTCCCGTCAACTTGCAAAGAAATATTCATTTAAGCTTTACAATTAATTTTTGTTGTTGGATGGGATTTAACCGGATTCAAATTCTTTCTCCTGGGCTTTCCACTCCGATGACAACCATAAGTTATATTAGACTTTATTCTATCCTCACGCTTTTTAGAAGTTTTTGGACCTGAAACCTTTAGCTTTTGCATAACTAGTATAACAGTCACGAGCTTCATTTTCAGAATTGAAAATTGTTCCGATCTTAGGTTCCAATACCACCACCTCCAAATTATTGATGCTACATACAAATAAAATAACATTAAAAGAAAATGGTTAACTATTAATATGCAAGTAGTGAACAAAACAAAATACACAGTCATAGTTTTACTTTTATGATTTTATTTTCTTAAAAGTTTTTAATATGCAAGTTTTGTTTGTATCCTGAAATTGTTTGCAAGTATCTACCAACTATGAAATTTTTAATATGCAAGTTTTTATGTCGTTTACTTGTCATTTTTATTTAATTTTTGTTTGATTGTTTATAGTATTCAATCTTAAAATGAGCAGTCAATTACTCTTCTGTGAATATTATGAGAACACCATTTATACACATTATAGCATCTTTTACTAATTCTGATTAGATAAAACTTCATGCTACTCGTTTGCCTTCTAACATTATTGGGCTTGTTGATTTTGTGAGCAGTCAATTACTAATTCTACTCGTTTTTGTGGGCTTGTTGATTTTTCAGAAAAAAACCCATCAAGGCATCAATGTCATTCTTTATTTAATAATTACAAAAAATAAAATAAAATTCTAACTTTTTTGTGACTTGCTGTTTGCCTTCTTGTTTCAGTGTGAGAGAGAGAAACCTGTGAGAGTAGAGCTTGTCGGTGGTGGTGGCGGCGTTGTCCGCTGGTGTTGGTGTTGGTGGTGAAATGCTGTCGTCAATCGGTAGTAGCGATGGAGTCCGATCGTCCATCAGTGGTGATGGTGGAGTTTGATCGTCCGTCGCTGCTGGTTTGGAGAAGAGAAAGGAGCGACACCGGTGGTGGAGGGTAGAGGTTGGGGAGGGGGGAGTGATATAGGAGAGTGAGAGAGAGAAAAAATATTACTCTGTTTTGGCTGTTTGGTACTTTGTTTTGGCTGGCTGTTTGGCGTTTTTTTTTTTGGCCCAATTTTTTGTCTATTTTTAAATTGCCGACGGGCCCACATTCCACATCGGATTATTGTCTCAATTGGTGCCCAAGTCATTACGCATAGCATCCTTCCCCAATTTTGAACCCACTGCTGAAATTATTTCGTATTTTGTCAATTACTTTGGCTTCCAGAAAGATTTTAAGGCGACCCGTAGGGTACTTAAATCGTGAGATTGCTGGAGATAAAACCTTTGAATCTTCAATTGATCGCCTGGTTCGAGCAGGTAGACCTACACAAGTAGTTTCATTTTTTGATACAATGGAGAATGATTATGGGTTTGTTAGAAATTTTGATTCTTTGAAGTTAATTGTGTCAAAATTGTGTGAACATGGGTTTGCTAGCTATGTTGAGAAAATGGTTAAGAATTTGGCTAATGGGTTTTTTCTTGATGAATATATATGTGATTTGCTTATTAAAGGGTGGTACATTGATGACGGGAAATTAGAAGAGGCAAAAAGGTTAGCTGGAGAGAGGCTAATTTGTGTAAGATTAGAAAAGATGAGAATACAGTGAATTTGTTTCAGAGAATGAGTGAATGGGGATGTAATCCTAACGAGACTATTTTTCTTGTTTTGATTAGAAGTTTGTAATCAGACTGCTAGTGTAGGAGAGGGGATGAGATGATTTGTTTGGGGATGCTCTTGATAAGATGGCGTACTATGAATATGTTTGTTTATAAAACATATAATTGAGATTAGACTATTTGTATTAATTTAACACTACTTCAGACTATTTTATCACATGATGAGGGATTATTAGTCCTTTGATGTTGGACTATTAGTCTCATAAAGCCATTTAACAGTTTAAAATGAAGAGGGGTTATTAATCCCAAATTCATCACAGGATTATATAATCCCTCATAAATAGCCTTAAGAATGATAAAAAATAGTCTATAAGACTATTTAAAGGACTATTAATCCCCTATCATGGGATAAAATAACCCGAAATAGTGTTAAATTATTACAAATAGTCCAATCCCAAGCATAATTTTTGCAAACAAACATAGCCAGAGTCTCTAAAAATTTTGTGCGAAATAGATGGAAAGGAGAAGAAGAGATGGAAAAGACAAACATACCCCTATCAAATCCACAGGTGCGAGTCTCGGTCACTTTTGACTAGTTAAATCTAAAAAGTGTGCGTTTTGTTTTGATGAAATGAAATTTGGGGTGTACTTAGGTACATTTTTGAGTTTAGGGTGCAAACATCAACAGTGGTGTAAAGTTTGGGGTGCAAAATGTACTTTATATGATATAGTTTGTGAAAAGAAACGAAAGAGAGAAATTTATGTTATGTTTGAATTGAAAAAATGAAATGGAGAGTGGAATGATTCATTTCATTCTTAGTGAAATAAGTCATCCTATACCTCCCCTCAATTAATAAAATTCATAAATTTGAGAGTGATGAGAATGATCTATTCCATTTCAATGGAGCAACCAAACACAATTTTTTCATTCTATAGGAATGAATCATTCCACTCTCACATATTCCTCCAATCCAAATGTAACATTTTACTATTGTTAAACTTGTCGATGCTTGGATTATAACAGTCCATAAAATAATCAGTGAGGTGAGAATCATTTACAATACCAGTACCAATATCAAAATACTAGAAATAACATTTTCAAAATTATCGTATTGGATTTGATTGAATAACCTGTAGACACCCAAATTTTGCACTTCTCTACTCACCCTGGCAGGAGGGCAAAGTCGTCACTTGAGCCGGAATGCGAAAAGGAAGGTGGACCCCAAAACGAAGTCACCCCAACGATTTACGGTCAAAGCCGCCACAACGAACAACGAGCATCAGGTTACTTGAGGCAAGGCAAACAGTTGATCCAGAAGAACCTGATTTGAGCACAAAAGACGACAAATGGCCACTACGCTTACGATGTTCGGGGGTCTCGCTCCCCGGTGAGCGAGCGACTGCCCAGCTCGCCGGTGAGCTGGCGGGGGTGGAAAGGGGGCAGCGCCCCCTGGAAGCCAAGCACAATTATCAAATTCTATATCAAGTTGCAGCCCTCCGAACTAGCCTCCCAGAACAATAGGGCACGTTTCCCAGGGATTTCCGGATTGCAAAAATACAGCCTTCCAAAATAATACCGCAGAAATTGTCGAATTAAGACCGCGTGGCACGGAAATCGAGAAAAGTAAGCCGGACAGCCGCGGATGCAACCGCGGCCACCGACAAAGGGGGCAGGTTCGCGGCTCGAGGGCGGCATACGGCAGCCGAGACAACGGCTCAGACGACCACAGCAGGCCCAGCCGCAGATGCATCTGCGGCTGCCTCCGATCAGCTATACATCGCCATTGTTGCGTCCGAGAGCGAGAGAGAAGGAAGTTTTGAAGGTTTTTAGAGAGAGAAAAATGGCGGAATAGAGAGAGAAACCTTCGGGTCTGGTAAAAAGTGTGAGATTTCTTCTCATTTTGTTCAATCTTCATGGTATACATTGTATCCTACATTGGATTTGAGTGCTAGTGCGTGATTTCTATCAATATCAAGGCAAAAAATTCAATCTCTCTTTGTATTGGTGCTTGTTTTATAGATCTGTTAGATTTAATATTTTATCTTGTTGTGGTAGTTTAATCGGTAAATATTTGTTTATTTGTGCTTTTGTTGGGTGGATCTTCTGTGGATCCGAAAATATTTGGTGCATTGCTATTTAAATAGTTTGATTTAGTGTATGTGGAAGTTAGATCCAATGTAGTCGATATTTGTTTTGGGATCTATGGATTAGGGACGGTTAGAGAGGATTTATTGTGGATGGAATCTCCTCCTAACCTCCCGATGATATCCCTTTAGTTTATTTTATAGTTTTTACATATGTAACGATGGCGATGCACTTGTATTGTAAATATGTAATTTATGGGCCTTAAAACGATATCGATGCCGAAAATCGGTTTTAAGGCCCCGTAATAGTGAAACATGTGATTGTGGGCGTTTGGGGTTATTTGGATGGCTTATATGCCCGTGAATAGCCGCAACGCCATTTTAATGCTTGGTTTTCCCTTTTGACGCAAGGAAATAATTTTGGAATGAAATTATAAAGATTTTCATAAAAGTAATCAAATTAGGATATTAGATTCACGAGGTTTAAAAATTAAGAGTTTTGGCGAACTTTAATCCGTGTTTGACGAAAAGGCTCCACGTGGTTTTAAAAGGTCATAAAAAATGATTTCGTAAATATAAATAAATGTTTTCGTTAAACTTTGTGCATAGGGTTAAAGAGTTCTAGAAGTTGCCTTCATTTTATTTATATTTACTGTTAGAGGGCAATGTATAGTCTCGATTCCTATTTGGCAAACGTTTAAAAAAATATTGTTTTCTAAAATGACATCTAATAAAAAACCTTATCGTTTTTTGAATTAAAATCAATCTTTATTATAAAAGCGGAGCCTTGTCATTTGGGTCAAAAGACGTCTAAACGCTTTTTCAGATAAACACATTTGCTATATAAAATAAAAACAAACTTTTTATGCAAAAGACACCACAAACCTCTATTTAGGCACATACACACACACACGCGCGCCCACACACACATTTTAGGATTTAAAAGGATAGGAAAACATCAAGATTGCGGTAACCGTGTTTCACGGAAGTCGGGGGGTGCCTAACACCTTCCCCTCGCTTAAGCAAGCTCCCGAACTCTATGAATCTCGGTTTACGGACCAATTAATTCGGAGTCACATATGAGCCAGCGATTACGAAAACAATTCGGATGAGTTGGTACATCGATTTCAAATATACCAACTGGCGATTCTGGTCAATTGGCTCATCATAAAATCGACCTTTCAAACCCCGTCGACACTAAGCCGACCCTTTTCAAAAGCACGTCTCAAATTCAAAGGCTAAAATTGGAAAGGGCTTTTAATATTAAAATACGAAACGGCGAAAATCCCGGCGTCGACAGCTGGCGACTCCGCTGGGGATATTAGAGGGCTTAAGCCGCGTTCAAATCATGATATTTTTCTATCCTCTAAAAATCTAAAAAATGTGTGTGTGTGCATTACTTGCGATTAATCTACCTTTTGTGCGTGTATGAATGAATGTGCGAGTTTTGTGATTGCTTTACGAATGCTTTACCTTAATGTCATCATTTGCATACGGTGAGGTACGATGAATGTATGATGAATGTATGTTGAGCAGTTCCTCCTCCTGAGGCAAACCCGTCGGATGTGGATTACTGGACTCAAATGGGCGCTCCCCGGCGAGGCTCAGGAAAAGCATCCACTCAAATCCAATCCAATTGAAAGACCGGATTTATTCCCGTCTAGTATGTTGCGAAGATTTGGGAACCTTCATGCCGAAAAGCCCGCGAGAGTAACTTAGGGTAGGTCAGCCTCAGATAAACCCAACGCGCGGGAAGTCTCTTCATACCCTATCACGTTTTGCGTACATGATGTCGTACTTCAGTTAATCATTTTTATCTCTCATCCTGTCAATTAGAATCACTGACCTATTGTTTTGCAGGGAAGAGTTGATGAGACACAATGATTGACATTACGATTCAAATACCTCATTGTTAAAATTAAAAATAAATAAATATATGCATATATATATATATAAGAAAAAACAAAAAACGAAACAAAACAAAAACAAAAAATATAAAAACAAAAAAACAAATAATAATAAATAAAAAAAAAAAAAATAAAAAATAAAAAAAAAAAAAACTGCTAAAACTGTTTTGCAGGGAAAGATCAAAAACTCATAAAACATGAAAATATTGCTTTAGCATGCCTCTATTTTTCCATGTCCCAAGGCTAAACTTCGATTATTTTGTTTGCAGGTTGCTCCCTGAGCCGCGTACGGTTTCATAAAAAAAAAAATAATAAATAATAAAAAAAAAATAAAAAAATAAATAAAATAATAAATAAAATAAAAAAATAAATAAAATAAATGAATAAAAAATAAATAAATGCTAACACTGTTTTGCAGGAAAATATTAAAATACTTATAACATGGAAATATCGTTTTAGCATGCATCCGTCTCTTCCATTTCCCAAAACTAAAATTCAAATTGTTTTGTTTGCAGATTGTTCCCCAAACCTGCCTACGATCTAAACGAATCTGAACTTCACCGATCAGAATGGTTGAGAATCCCACTCCGGATCCAGTTCCCACCTATCGAGAGGAATTTGAAAATTTTCAAGAGGCAGGTGGCTGAAATGGCCATGTTATTAAAACAATAGTTAAAGTTGAACCAAGGTCCGCAAACCAATGCTTCGCCTGAGTCATCATCACCAGGGAGAACTAGATCTCTTGCAGAAAATCCAGTTGACCGAAGAAAGTCAAAACAGAACTGAAAAGGGCAGATAAAGCAAAATAGTGAAGTTGCGAGACAATTCCACCAGTCGAGCTTTGAATTCGCTTGGGAAAAAATGTGAAACCCTAAAAGGGAGGGTCAAGCAATATCTACGAGAGATCGAAGGTTCACCTCTTTGAACAATAAAAGGCAGAAATACGGTATCTTCTGATCAGCCGAGGAAAGATTATGGAGTTGCTACCTCCTACAGACCCCAAGTCTAAAGAATACGATCCTGCACAAAGATGCACTCCAACTCACCAGGGCATGACACAAAAGAATGTGGGGCATTACGACATAAAATCCAAAACTCCATCGAAAGTGGAGAGCTAAAAATGGCAAGCAACATTGAGATCACCACTATGGATAAAAGCAGCATATAAATGAAGAATCTAACATACCCAACAAAGAGGGAAAGTTCAGATGAAGGGATGGATATGGTCACCAACCGCAAGGAGATACGAGACAGATCCCTCATAATCCGAAGAGTGGCGAAAGAAGCGAGAGGTGTCCCGACGAGAATAGCAGTATCTGAGCCTAAATGCCCTGCTGTGAACTTGAAAGTTATCCCTTGGAAGTAAGGTAAGGGATCAAAATGTTACTCAAAATGTGGGCCAATCCTGCCAAAGAACCATACTCTTGGTCTGCCAAAGCGAGCGATTAAAATGTTGAAAATGCCTTATGAGAAGAAGAGGTAGTTGAGTTCAGAAAATGGAACGCCTTAAAGAAGAAGTTGCGAGAAAGTTGGAGGAGGACATTCAGTCAAAAAAATCAAGTACTTACTCCTTCCATCGACGGGACTAGCATAGACGTCCCAAAGAATTGCGACAAACTGACTGGTGATCAAGTTATGACAATCACTCAAACATGGGAGTAACCTCTATCGAAGGGAGCATGACCATCGACGAATGGATTGACGAGCTCACAAAAAAAAAAAAAAAAAAAAGACAAAAAAAACAATCTTGTGTGCTATCTAGGCCTGAACTACGTAAGACCTGATCTCCTCGTCCTATAGGAGTACGTAGGCAGCCACTTTGGCGCGGTCTAATCCTTGCAAAAATCTATAGAACCCTTCGATAGTGTTACAATTAAACAATCAATGAGTCAGACGACCTGTTCTCCTGTCAAACCATCGGAGTACACTTCCAACCTAATTAAAGGCAAAGGATTATCAGGTTCCCAGCATCTCATCACCCCCCTGTCAAAGACACCACGAAGCGATGGCCTTGACGACAATCAAGGCTGGGGCAGTTTCGGAATCGAGGACGACTCGACACTGGGGCATTCATCAACCATCCATGGAAGGACAGTGCACGATTCGATATCTATGGTGTGATCCCGTCTGCGTACGACAACATCATCAGTGTTGTACGATCAATTGGTCCAATCCAGTCAAAGCTCTTTCAGAATACGAGGACCCGCAGGTAAGGTACAATTTTTTCCATCTTTTTATTTCTTTCCTGTCTCCCTGTACATATATTAAGATTGCACATAGTTTAACTCTAACATTAATTTTGGGAAAGAGAAAATTTTATTTGACTTGTTAGGAATCGAATTAATTCTGACAAGCAACCGTGGAGCAGAGTCGTGAGTATGATTAGATGATTAAAACTGTTCAACAAAGACCTGATTTGGAAGTGTCGTTCGAAGCAGAATCCACCTCATAGGCAAGTCTGCACTTTGCGTTTGCGCCAACTTTCAGATGTGGGGTATAAAACTATGACGATAATGATGACAATTGATGCAGAGTCGGAGGGTAAATAAAAATGAATCAGATGTCTCGAATCGTGGCCTGAGTTATTCGAGTAATTAAGCCTAAGGGGTGTCTTTACACCTGGCGCCCTAAAGTCGTCTGATTTGGGAGTCGCCAGCCCAACGCTCGTTACAGGGGTAACTCAGAGCCTAAGAAAACGAGCATTACAGCTGCCGAGACCTGAGCAGATTCGAATCGTGGCACGGGTTATTCGAGTAATTAAGCCTGAAGGGTGTCTCTACACCTGGTGCCCTAAAGTCATCTGATTTGGGAGTCACCGGCCCAACGCTCACTACATGGGTAACTCAGGCCTAAGAAAACGAATCTTGCACAGAGTCAGACGAGGAATAAATGCTATAAATCGCTTAACTTGTATCGAAGCGTGGCCTTTGTTACTCGAGCAAGTAAACCCGAAGGGGTGTCTTTACACCCAATGCCCTAAAGCCGTCTGGTTTGGGAGTCATTGGTCCAAAACTCGTTAAATGGGTAACTCTGAATAGCCTAAGAAAATGAGACAAGTTAAGTGGACGCGAGAAGGAAAAGGCGGAGTCGAAAAAAAGAAAAAGAAAAAATATTCAACCAGAGAAAAAAAGAAAGGCTCATCTAAAGTCACGGAAAAGAGGCTCCTAATTGAAGGATGCATCGCACAGTGCACTTGCCATATGACGTTAATTCTGTGAATGACGATAGCTAGAATGAAAACGAAATACCTTTGATAAAGGAAGGTAGTTTTTGAATTTAATCATACTCACGTATATTGACCATGAATGCTTAAATGTTTTATTACGATTTCATAACTCGTCAGATCGAAGAAGAGAAAAAAAATGTGTGAAATCGAGAGTGAATTAATACATTCACAATTCATTCAATATCAAGTTAATACACTCACGATTAATGAAAAAAGAGATCCATCTCGATGTCAAATTTCTTGTACAATAAAACGAAAACATCACGGACACGAGCAAAATTGCAGAATCGTGACCTTTCCATTTTTATATGCTTTACTGTCAAGATTTTAGTAATTCTTATATCGGAGTTAACCCCGCCGACCCGAACCGTCGAGCATTTAGCGTTTGTTACTTGTGCAGGATATGAATCGATGTGGGTAACTTGGCATAACCAACGAAACGACTACCCATATGAATCCTCGACAAGAACACGAGTAAAGGCTGGGGCATCTTAAGGATCATGGAAATGAATGGAGCACAGGTCTATATTAGACTCCTCATCAACGAACCTTCCCCCACGACCATCAATGGATTTTGACGAACTCAGCCTGATGCATGCTGACATTACCTCGATACTCAGGCGAGCATATGCAAGAGCGATATAATTCCTGACGTCAGAGCTGATCGATTAAAAGGCGAGGAAGGGCAATATGGTCGTCGGTCATCGGAAAAAAGAGAGGCCAAGTGGACTGCCCCAATCAGATGAAAGTCGAGAGCTATCAAAACATACGACCAACTGACAAGAGGATCACCTAGATATCAACCCAGAATCTAGGCATAATCCTCTAGCATAAGAGGAAGTCCCTGCACCCCAAATTCAAAGACATGACGATCTGTGAGCAGGATGAGGAGCCCTAGATAAGTCGATTGAGCATTCAAAACGACAGATACAATTCCCCAACAGAGAGACGATCAGGGGCATGCGATTCAACGAACCAACCTTGAAGTCCAGAAACTGTCCTCCCAAAAAAGGCATGACACAACTGAGTGGTCAAAAAGAACGACACGTGAAAAATTGTATCATTTGACTAAACAGGGGTCATTTCCTTCCAAGCATATCTATTGATCCATGCATAACATCTGCGCATTCATGTATATAAAATGCATAAGAAAAGAAAATCACAGGTACGAGACTGTCGGCGTCACGAGTACTGGTGCCATTTATCGAAAAGACATGACAGCGGGAAACTTCCGCGATCCGATGCGCCCAGAATTTATGGAACATCAAGGAATTGCAAAACGACTGTCTAAAGCACCTTCAGCTAATCAACAAGGATGACAGCTCAAAAGCAATGGCTGTCAAGAGCGATCTACGAGGACGAACCCCAAGAATGACAAGTCAAACCAAAAGAAGTGGCTGGCAAAAGCGATTTACGAGGACGAATCCCAAGGAGGCCCCACAAACTAATCAGGTACGCTTTCCTTTTAAATTTCCTCAAGAATTATTGCATTTTTATGATGTACAATACGATGCGAGTCCGTTTGGGACAATACACAGCGATTCCGGAGACGAGACCCAACAAGTACAAAAATGACCCGTCAGTGAAAACCCCTGACGTCCAAAATGACCAGTCAATGAAAACCCCTGACCGTCCAAAATGACCCGTCAGTGAAAACCCCTGACCGTCCAAAATGACCAGTCAGTGAAAACCCCTGACCGTCCAAAATGACCAGTCAGTGAAAACCCCTGACCGTCCAAAATGACCGGTCAACTAAAATACCTGACCCTCCCAAATGACCCGTCCATGAAAATACCTTACCATCACAAACCAACCGTCATAGACGATACCTGACCGTCCCAAAAAACCAACCGTCAGAGACGATACCTGACCAACTCAAAAAACGACCCGTCAGAGACAATACCTGACCTTCACAAAAACGACCAGTCAGATACGATACCTGACCAACCCAAAAACGGTCAGTCAGATACGATACCTAACCAAACCAAAAACAACTAGTCAGATACGATACCTGACCAAACCAAAAACGACCAGTCAGATACGATACTTGACCAACCCAAAAGCGACCAGTCAGATACGATACCTGACCAACCCAAAAACGACCAGTCAGATACGATACCTGACCAACCCAAAAACGACCAGTCAGATACGATACCTGACCAACCCAAAAACGACCAGTCAGATACGATACCTGCCCAACCCAAAAAACCAACCGTCAGAGACGATACCTGACCAACTCAAAAAACGACCCGTCAGAGACAATACCTGACCTTCACAAAAACGACCAGTCAGATACAATACCTGACCAACCCAAAAACGGCCAGTCAGATACGATACCTGACCAACCCAAAAGTGACCAGTCAGATACGATACCTGACCAACCCAAAAGCGACCAGTCAGATACGATACCTGACCAACCCAAAACCGACCAGTCAGATACGATACCTGACCAAACCAAAAACGACCAGTCAGATACGATACCTGACCAACCCAAAAACGACCAGTCAGATACGATACCTGACCAACCCAAAAGCGACCAGTCACTGACCAACCCGAAAACGACCAGTCAGATACGATACCTGACCAATTCAAAACGACCAGTCAGATACGATACCTGACCAATTCAAAACGACCAGTCAGATACGATACCTGACCAATTCAAAACGACCAGTCAGATACGATAACTGACCAATTCAAAAATGACCCGTTAGAAACGATACCTGACCAATCCAAAAAATGACCTGTCAGAGACGATACCTGACCATCCCAAAATTGACCCGTCAGAGACGATACCTGACTGTTCCAAAAAACGCCCGTCAGAGACGATACCTGACCGACCTAAAATTGACCCGTCAGAGACGATACGTGACCGTCGCCAAAAAATGACCGTCAGAGACGATACCTGACCAACTCAAAAATGACCCGTCAGTGAAGACACCTAACCATCCAAAAAGACCCGTCAGAAACGATACCTGGCAGTCCCAAAATAACCTGTCAGAGACGATACCTGACTAACTTGAAGCCAAGCCGTCAGAGACGATACTTGACCAACTCAAATCCAACCCGTCAGAGACGATACCTGACCAACCCAAAAACAACCCGTCAGAGACGATACCTAACCAACTCAAAAAACGACCTGTCAGAGACGATACCTGACCCTAACAAAAACGACCGTTAGAGACGATACCTGACCGTTCCAAAAACGACTCGTCAAAAACGAAGCCTGACCGTCACAAAAATGAAACGTCGGAGACGAGACCCGACCATTACGAGATA
Source organism: Hedera helix (assembly GCA_947179155.2). NCBI lineage: Eukaryota > Viridiplantae > Streptophyta > Magnoliopsida > Apiales > Araliaceae > Hedera > Hedera helix. The sequence continues at coordinate 4,729,672 of OX359282.1, read as the reverse complement.
ACTTGTTAGAGACTAAGCCTAGCGATGACGATACGACCCGTTGGCAAAGGATCCGACGATGACGATACGACCCGTTGGCAAAGGATCCGACGATGACGATACGACCCGTTGGCAAAGGATCCGACGATGACGATACGACCCGTTGGCAAAAAATCCGACGATGACGATGCGATGACCGTTGGAGAAAGATCCGACGATGACTAAAACAATGCGATGCGATGTGCGAGGCGATGTGCAATGCGATATGCGATTTGCGATACATCATATGAGAAGCAGTGCGATATGCGATTTCATATGCGACGCGATGCGATTTTGATTTAATATGATATGCGATTTGATATTAAACATGCGACTTGATAGGCGATATGCGATATGCGATAAGCAAGAGAAAAACAGTCTCCTTGATGAATATGTTATGCAAGTCCATTTGAGGCAATAACCGGTGATATTGATGTTGCATCATTTAATCTGTATATGTTGCATAATTGATATATATGTTGCATCATTAATGTATATATGTTGCATCATTAACACATGTTGCCATTTTCATGCATTGGGTGCCTACTTCTTTATCATGTTCATTTCATATTGTATTCCATAAACATGATAAAGAGGGGCAGCTGTCGACACCCAAATTTGGCACTTCTCTACTCACCCTGGCAGGAGGGCAAAGTCGTCACTTGAGCCGGAATGCGAAAAGGAAGGTGGACCCCAAAACGAAGTCACCCCAACGATTTACGGTCAAAGCCGCCACAACGAACAACGAGCATCAGGTTACTTGAGGCAAGGCAAACAGTTGATCCAGAAGAACCTGATTTGAGCACAAAAGACGACAAATGGCCACTACGCTTACGATGTTCGGGGGTCTCGCTCCCCGGTGAGCGAGCGACTGCCCAGCTCGCCGGTGAGCTGGCGGGGGTGGAAAGGGGGCAGCGCCCCCTGGAAGTCAAGCACAATTATCAAATTCTATATCAAGTCGCAGCCCTCCGAACTAGCCTCCCAGAACAATAGGGCACGTTTCCCAGGGATTTTCGGATTGCAAAAATACAGCCTTCCAAAATAATACCGCAGAAATTGGTGAATTAAGACCGCGTGGCACGGAAATCGAGAAAAGTAAGCCGGACAGCCGCGGATGCAACCGCGGCCACCGACAAAGGGGGCAGGTTCGCGGCTCGAGGGCGGCACACGGCAGCCGAGGCGACGGCTCAGACGACCACAGCAGGCCCAGCCGCAGATGCATCTGCGGCTGCCTCCGATCAGCTATACATCGCCATTGTTGCGTCCGAGAGCGAGAGAGAAGGAAGTTTTGAAGGTTTTTAGAGAGAGAAAAATGGCGGAATAGAGAGAGAAACCTTCGGGTCTGGTAAAAAGTGTGAGATTTCTTCTCATTTTGTTCAATCTTCATGCTATACATTGTATCCTACATTGGATTTGAGTGCTAGTGCGTGATTTCTATCAATATCAAGGCAAAAAATTCAATCTCTCTTTGTATTGGTGCTTGTTTTATAGATCTGTTAGATTTAATATTTTATCTTGTTGTGGTAGTTTAATCGGTAAATATTTGTTTATTTGTGCTTTTGTTGGGTGGATCTTCTGTGGATCCGAAAATATTTGGTGCATTGCTATTTAAATAGTTTGATTTAGTGTATGTGGAAGTTAGATCCAATGTAGTCGATATTTGTTTTGGGATCTATGGATTAGGGACGGTTAGAGAGGATTTATTGTGGATGGAATCTCCTCCTAACCTCCCGATGATATCCCTTTAGTTTATTTTATAGTTTTTACATATGTAACGATGACGATGCACTTGTATTGTAAATATGTAATTTATGGGCCTTAAAACGATATCGATACCGAAAATCGGGTTTAAGGCCCCGTAATAGTGAAACATGTGATTGTGGGCGTTTGGGGTTATTTGGATGGCTTACATGCCCGTGAATAGCCGCAACGCCATTTTAATGCTTGGTTTTCCCTTTTGACGCAAGGAAATAATTTTGGAATGAAATTATAAAGATTTTCATAAAAGTAATCAAATTAGGATATTAGATTCACGAGGTTTAAAAATTAAGAGTTTTGGCGAACTTTAATCCGTGTTTGACGAAAAGGCTCCACGTGGTTTTAAAAGGTCATAAAAAATGATTTCGTAAATATAAATAAATGTTTTCGTTAAACTTTGTGCATAGGGTTAAAGAGTTCTAGAAGTTGCCTTCATTTTATTTATATTTACTGTTAGAGGGCAATGTATAGTCTCGATTCCTATTTGGCAAACGTTTAAAAAAATATTGTTTTCTAAAATGACATCTAATAAAAAACCTTATCGTTTTTGGAATTAAAATCAATCTTTATTATAAAAGCGGAGCCTTGTCATTTGGGTCAAAAGACGTCTAAACGCTTTTCCAGATAAACACATTTGCTATATAAAATAAAAACAAACTTTTTATGCAAAAGACACCACAAACCTCTATTTAGGCACATACACACACACGCGCGCGCGCACACACATATTTTAGGATTTAAAAGGACAGGAAAACATCAAAATTGCGGTAACCGTGTTTCACGGAAGTCGGGGGGTGCCTAACACCTTCCCCTCGCTTAAGCAAGCCCCCGAACTCTATGAATCTCGGTTTACGGACCAATTAATTCGGAGTCACATATGAGCCAGCGATTACGAAAACAATTCGGATGAGTTGGTACATCGATTTCAAATATACCAACTGGCGACTCTGGTCAATTGGCTCATCATAAAATCGACCTTTCAAACCCCGTCGACACTAAGCCGACCCTTTTCAAAAGCACGTCTCAAATTCAAAGGCTAAAATTGGAAAGGGCTTTTAATATTAAAATACGAAAAGGCGAAAATCCCGGCGTCGACATAACCCAATACCCAAATGACACTTGTACAGATCTTTTGAGGTCAAATGTTGTAAATGTTCATTTTTTTTTATTAAAAAAACAACAATATGCTTAAAGGCGCTTTAATATGATTTACATGCATTTATCATAAAACTATTTAATTAGTATAATGGGATATATAATGGAATAAAAAATACCATTATTATTAAATAATAAGTAATTTATATATATATATATATATATATATATATATATATGTATGTATGTATGTATATATATGTATATATAAGAAATTATCCATGACAACCGGTTGTTAGTGGCAACTAAAATTGGTCTGCCATAACAATGATGAGCGGCAGGACCAATTAACGTAAATTCGTCTGTAGCTAGAAGGAACGACAACCTACCACAAGAAGGATGAGCAGCAAGGGCTTGTCGCAAAAAGAATGAGCGGCAGGGGCTTCTCGTAAGAGCGGCAGGGTCAATCCACAGTAAAAATGCCCCTACATTGGTTACTGAAACAGTGTCCCAGCAACCGGTTGTCATGGATGGGCACCCTATATAAATAAATAAATGGAACTCGATTACACCTCTCCTTTACTGCCTTAGTCATCTTTTTAAGATTCTCTACTCTCTAGTACGAACAATTGTATAGTGCATTAGATTCAACAACAAATTTAAGCTAATACGTTGTTCTCACATATTCTCAAGGTTCTGTAGTTCACAGCCGTCGAAAACTGTGCCATCAGTCTCCATTTCTGTTCAAAGTAGAAGAGGTTCCCTTAATTCTTCAGGAAGAAAGAAAAGCCATTTGGGGCATTTTATATTTTATAGGCCCAATTTCCATGCTCATATTCTCCGTATGGGTCTCTTTACCAACACCTTTATATCAAACTGCCTCATTGAGCTCTATAACAAATGTAATCAAATCAACACTGCACGCCACATGTTCAATAGAATGCCACATGAGAACATTTACTCTTATAATGCCATGTTAAGTGCTTACTGTAAAGCTAATAAGCTAGAAGAAGCGCATGAGCTTTTTGTTGAAATGCTGAAGAGAAATCTGGTGTCATGGAACACGTTAATTGGTGCTTTAGTTAGTAGTGAGTTTGCAGAAAGAACACTGGATGTTTATTGTAGGATGAAATGGGAAGGTTTTATGCCTACCCATTTCACCTTGGCTAGTGTTTTGAGTGCATGTGGTATGTTGGTGATTGAAGATTGTGGCGTGGGTTACCATGGTGTTGCTATTAAAATTGGTCGATCTTGACGGAAATGTTTATGTGGGTAATGCTTTGTTAAGCATGTATGCCAAGTGTGGATTCATTGGCGATGATATGAAGGTTTACCCGAACCTAATGAGGTTTCTTTTACAGCAGTAATTGGGATGGGGGGGGGGGGGGGGGGTGTGGTTTAGCAAAGACATATCAAGTTGAGGATGCTTTTAAAATGTTTAGGTGGATGCATAGGATTGGTATTCATGTAGATTCCATCTCATTATCAAGTGTTTTAGGGGTGTTTGCGAGAAGCGGGATTAATCAAACTTGTGGGATATTGTTTTGTATGCATGGCGCATGGCCAACTAATACATGGGCTCACGATTAAACTTGGGTTTGAGAGAGATCTTCACTTGGGAAACTCATTGCTTGATATGTATGCTAAATATGGGGATATGAAGAGTGTTGAAATCATTTTTGCTAATTTGCCAGAACTTAGTGTTGTTTCGTGGAATGTTATAATAGGTGGATATGGCCAAGAATACCAAACTGGCAAAGCCTTATAGTTTATGCAAATGATGAAGAGATATGGTTTTGAAGCTGATGAAGTCACTTATATTAATACGCTTGTAGCATGTATCAAGTCTCGGGATGTTGAAACTAGGCGTCATATATTTGATAACATGATGTGTCCAAGCTTAACCTTATGGAATGCGATACTCTCAAGGTATTTTCAAAATGGAAACCATAAGTGTGGAGTAAAACTATGTCCACTTTTTTTTTTTATTAAACCAGTAAGTAAAACAGTTTGCTGAATTAATGATTTCAGGTTGCTGATTTAGAAACTGATTTACACTGCTAATGTAATTTAGATTATATGATAAGATAATTATTTTGCTTGTATTAAATGAAGGCTTGAGTTGAAATGAATAATTTTCTCATAAAATATTTATGTTAAAGTATTCAAAATGTGTATTACAATTCAAAATTGAAAGATGCAATGAATGAATAAAATTAAACAATCAACCACACTAACACAAAAGATTTTTACGTGGTTCGGCCCCTATCATCTACTCTAGTGGCCTACTCCACGTCCAATACCAACTAGTATTGGAGACTCCTTTATTATTTAACTTGATTTACAAATAAAACCCCTTTACAACTCAAGTTATCAAAACCTTTGAGGACTTTTCCTCCCGAGCATTTTTGCTCACTTTGTGCAAACCTGTGCACCCCTTGAGTACCTTTACTCACTGAGCTTCTAAGCTCACCAGTAACTTGATTGTAAAGATCCTAACCCAACTTGGATTAGATACCTGAAAGACTTTGAGATTAATATAAAATAATCACAAGATAGACTATGATCAAAACAATAATTATATCACAATTCAAAGCTCATTTCTAATGCAATGATCAATATAAAGATAAAGATATCACCGATTATTCCACACGAATGAAAGCTGGGAATTTTTCAGAATAGTTTAATGCACAACAACTTGATTAACACTCCACAATATTAACACTGAGTACTCCTTCAAGTATATAATATTATGCCTTTGCTTAGCTAATTTGAGTACTGTGTATTTCATATTTTTTATTGTGTCAGACCGATCCCTTTTATAGACTAGGAAATTTTGTGGCCGTTAAAAATTAAAGCACTTAGCCGGCCCAAGCACATAACCGTTGCAACATATAATCAGGAGGATACCATGTATAATATAAAATTATATATGCATGAAGTCAGGGAGATGAAAAAGAAAGGACTTAACATTTTTGCCAACTAATCAATATCATCATTAATTCTCACTTCACATACTTGATTAAATAAAGGCTATGAACCACTCATGGTATAGAAGAGATCATTCAAAGTTCAATTAAACAATAACTTTATTATGGGAATTGAATCAACTATATATTTCTATATCATGCTCCACGGATATTACCTACTAATAGATTTTGTCAGTCGTGATCAATTACAGGATACAAATATCATCAATTAAGGTAATATGAATTATCATTGCCAATTACCCAATCTTTAAGGAAAAACTAGTCCATTAAATACAAACTGATTTTTACGAAAAATGTAATAAGAATCATAAAGCTTAATTTAAGGTATAGCCAATTAATAGCTTTAGATTTATGGAAATTTTTTTAACAAAACCAATTTTCTTTAATTATGGTAACCGTTAATGGTCAGCATTAATTGGAATCAATTACTAAAATATTTCCAGATCCAATCAATAGCAAACAAGGAATTAATTAAAAAATCCAGGCATTGATTTAATATTTCAAAACGATCATCCTTGAAATCAATTAAAAATAAAACAAATACTGACTCGCGGTTTGAGAATTGCTAATAAGGATAATCAATCAACTTTAGTATGGAAGATAGTATACCACTTTAAAAGAATATAATATTTCCATCTTTTACCAATCTTAGTAAATAAGGAATGTTTAGCCCAATAGATGCACTTTAATTATGGAAGGAGGAAGTTAACTAATTAGATAATTTTTCAAATGGATGGACAACTAATTTAAATTTCAACATTTAAAAAATATTTTCATATTAACTTTGAAACCCCAATTAATCCATTCCATTATTAATTAATTACATCCCAATCAACATGATTAATTGATATGATGATATGGAAATAAATTAACTCAATGAATCAAAACAATTATGGAAACTCAAAATAATAGAAATCTCAATTCCAAAAAAAATTAAGGAAATAGATTTTATTTATAAAGAATCTATTAAAATCTATTTTGAAATTAACTCATCTTATTTTGGAAAGGATTAAATTCAACCTTTTGATTTAACTCTCTTTAGTAAATATTTGATCATTATTATTTTTGAAAGCTTAATTAAATATTTTCATGCAATACAAAATATCATGCAAATCCTAGAGTTTTGATTGAGACATAAATAAAGCTAAGATCATACATGATATCCTAGAAGCCCTTTTGAAGATCTTCAAGATTTCAACCGTTAGACTCTTGGTATTCTGCAACTTGTATCCAGCCGTTTATCCAGCTTGCTGTATGACGATGCTTGTGATAGGGCTAAATTATATGTTATTTTTATTCATCAATACTTAGTTTTTATATTTATTGTGTGCTTAAATGTTTAATTATTTAGCTTATTTTGGTTTTAATAGGTTTTATAGGATTTTAGTTAATTTATGTTAATTTAGGTAATTTTATTGTATTTTTATATTTATTTTTATTTATGTGTTTTTATTTATTTTTAGTATTTTAGGTGTTTTATTTATTATTATGTGTTTTTAGGATTTTTAGTATTTTTATATTATTTTTATTTATTTTATATTTGATTTTGTAGGGAAATAAAAGTCTAATGGCATTTTTGTAATTTCAGCAAAGCTTGAGGGACAAAACTGTCAAAACAGCAAAATCGGAGGGCAAAAATCGTAATTAACCAGCACCGGTGGCAAAACTGTAAATTAACGGAAAAATCACGGCCGCGCATTGCGCGGGGATAGTGATGTCAGCAGCACGGAGATGAAACGGCGACGTTTTGCAGAAAGTAGTTACCGCGCCACGCGCGCGGTGGAAAAAAACCGGAACAGCGTATTACAATGAAACGACGCCGTTTCAGCTAAAGGAGAGTCCGCGCAATGCGCGGGCTGGCGTTTCCGCGTAGCACTGTAGCGAAGGCAGCGTTTGGATGCGCGTTAATTCGGCGGAAACGGGATTATTCGCGATTTTAGCATTAATTTGATTCCAAATTGGATTTTAATTCCAACTAGGGTTAGAATAATAATTCTTTTTCTTTTTCTTTTTTTTTTTATTTGTATTATAAATCCTATTAGGATTTGGACAAGTTAGGAGGTTTATGGAGCCTATAAATAGAGGGCTTGATACACAATGTAAGACACAACTTTTCTTAGAATAAAATTATCTCTTCTATTCTTTAGTGTTCTCTACAATTATGAGTAGCTAAATTATTTTTCTTGGTTTAAGTGATTGAAGCCATCAAGATTTATCCACTGTGAGATCTAATTTATTTTAATTGTTCAATTTATATTTTGATTATTGAATATTCTTCTATGCTTAATTTTATGATTAATTTGTTTAATTGCTAGGAGTACTACTAGTTTATTATTCATATTAATCTACTGCTATTTTTGAAGCAACTAAGTTTAATAATTGTTTTGCAGATCAAAAGATTATTTTATCTTAGGAAGAATATTCATCTAAATTAAATGCAAACACGTGGCTTGTGTTGTTTAGTTCAACGATTTCTCTAATTCTTTATGCTGCTATTAAATTAAATCTTTAGCACGTGCCGGGGGTTGTTTAATAGTAAGGGTATTTAGACCACGTGGCTCTACTTATCTAAAATTAAGGAGAGAGGAGAAAAATTATTCCACCTGCGAGTAGTTCTTTCTACGGTGAATCTTCAAAATGTTAATTGATTTATTTTTGCATCAGTGATCAGCTGTAAATTCTTGATGGTGGATGTTAACTTAAACCAAGGCTTTTTATTTTTATTTATTTCTTTCATATTTCTTTTAGTTATTTTTATGTAAATTATTTCTTTAATTCAAAAACCCCCATATTTTTATTTGCAAAAATATAAAATTAAATTAATCATTCTCTGTGGGTTCGACTCTTACTTGCACTACTACATATTTATTTTTCCAAAGTAAAATTTTATTTTTGGGTGCTTGCGACATCACACCAAATTTTGGCGCCGTTGCCGGGGAATGATTTACATTTAATTTTGTACTTTTGTAAACTGTATTTTAATTTATTAATTTTTGTTAGGTTTTATTATTTTAGTTTTTCATAATTTAATTGAGTTGTGCAGGTTAAGGATGGAAGTGAGGCATGATTATGCCAATGAGGTAACTATTTCTTCTCTTGAGCAACAAATTGATACCTTAACTTCTCTTGTTTATCAAATGGTTGCAGATCATACACAACGAATGGAAGCTTGTAGGATTTGTGCGGTGGTAGGACATCCGACTAATATGTGCCCCATTCTTCGAGAGGAGTCCTATGAGCAAGCCAATATAGCAAGTGGTTTCCCTGGTCAACCCCAATGGAGATATGATCCATATTCAAACGCGTATAATTCAAGATGGAGGGATCATTCTAATTTTGGCTACGAGAATCCACCAATGAATCCGGCCACAAATCAGAATTTTTCAAGCTATCAACAATATATACAACCGTATCCCCAACAACAACATGGCCAATCACTTTATTCTGATATGTCTTTAGAAGATATGCTTAAATTAATGGAAGCTAACACTTTACAATTACGACAGGATAATTTGCAATTTCAACAAGACATGCAGGCACGAATTCAAGAAAATAATGCAATTATTCAGCGTTTGGGTACTCCAATGGGACAAACGACAATCGATCAATTGGAGGAGCAAAGTTTTGAGCAAGTACCTTCTCAAACGATTGATAATCCAATGGAGAATACAAGTGCACTAGTGTTAAGAAGTGAAGATCCAGAAAAGACAGTTCCTCCATTGTCACAGCAAGAGAAAGAAAACAACATCAATGAAGCAGACAGTGTTTCTATCGACAATGATGTTATTGTTTATGATGACATGCCTAAGGTGGAGGAAATTGTTGAGGAGATAAACAAGGAACAGTTAGACATTGCAATTACCAACAATTTGGAGTTGGAAGAAGAAACAATTGAGCTGAAATCAGATTTGAAGGAGGCTGAAGCTCCATTAAATTCTTTGCCAATGATTTTTGATAATAATGCAATAATTTCCATTCCATTGCCTGTTACTCATAATAAATTTTCATCTTTTGTTTTGCAGGATCCCATTCCGAATATAAAGACTCTCTCCAATCATCTTAAATGTCTATTCATTGAAGAGGGAGTCAAACGTTCATGTCACGTGCAAGGGAGACTAAATCTACCAATGAAGAATAACGTGATGGATGGGGTACTCAAAATTCATGAAGTTGGAGTGACGTAGTACTTTGGTCTGCTGTCAAGCCAATGACAATAAATAAAGGCGCTGCTTGGGAGGCAACCCAAGAAATCAGATTTGCATTTCTTTTCCTTTTTCTTTTTATAGTTATTTGTCTCTTTTTCTTTGCATTTTATTTTACATTGGGGACAATGTAAATTTTAAGTGTGGGGGAAGGGATTTAAGATTTTTGTTATTTTTAGGTCATATTTTTTTGATAATTTTAGGAAATTTTAAATTTTTTTTTTGAATTTTTGAATTTTGTGGGTAAATTCACTGCAAACCCTCACGAGACATAACTCGTCCACTTGGGGTAACCTTGGGGTTTAAAGGCTTGTTGCACATGCTAAGTGTAATCGTGTTTCCTACGAAAATGGGGTAATTTTTTTATTTATTTTTAGAATGTGTCACTTGAGCAATGAGTTAATTGAATTTTAATTTTTAGCCAATGATAAAATTTTGATTTTTATTTAATAACTCTTGAAAAAATGATAAATTTTTGCTTAGTCTGAATTTTGACTTTTTATTGATTATTACTTTGTTTGAGATCTTTAAAATTTTTATGCACGTATATCCATTTGTTTGAGCTAGTTTTAATTTAGAGAAAGTTTAAATGGTTAAATGCTTATGAAAGATATTTTTGAACTCTATATCTTATTTGATCATTATTTAAAGTGAAATATAAGACAAAATATAATTTGGAAGAGATGATTTAGGTAATTTTTCTAGGATTTTTATTATTGGAAAAAAATTATGTGGTGGGTTGAGATGGAGCGTAAAACGCACTCACCCATAAACACATGAAAAAGCGAGATGGAGCGTAAAACGCACTCGTTGGTGAGATGGAGCATAAAATGCACTCACCGTGGAAAAAAAAAATGAAGAAAGAAAAATATGGGATGGAGCATAAAATGCACCCATTAAAAGAAAAAATTGAAAAAATATTTGAAAGAAAAAATTTGATAATCCTAGTATGCTTCATTGATTAAAAACCTTTTGATCTTCTGATTTATATTTGTCTGTATTAGCTGAAAGTGATGAGAAAAATAAGTATTTTGAGTTTTGTTGTATGTCTTTTATAAGGTAATTAATAACCTAGACTTATCTGAGTTTTAATTAGTCTGATACATTTGGATACACACACACACAAAAGATCTTGAGTAAAGTAGAATTAATAAATATGTTGAAATTCTAGATTTTGCAATTTTCTTTGAGTTATCATTTAAAAAATCTTTGAGGCTGATGTTGAAATTTATATTGATCTGTTGCTCAAGTAAGTTGTTTGGTTATTAGTTTTATTTTTATAGTTTTTATTTTTGTTTTGCCCGAGGACGAGCAAAAAGCTAAGTGTGGGGGTATTTGATAGGGCTAAATTATATGTTATTTTTATTCATCAATACTTAGTTTTTATATTTATTGTGTGCTTAAATGTTTAATTATTTAGCTTATTTTGGTTTTAATAGGTTTTATAGGATTTTAGTTAATTTATGTTAATTTAGGTAATTTTATTGTATTTTTATATTTATTTTTATTTATGTGTTTTTATTTATTTTTAGTATTTTAGGTGTTTTATTTATTATTATGTGTTTTTAGGATTTTTAGTATTTTTATATTATTTTTATTTATTTTATATTTGATTTTGTAGGGAAATAAAAGTCTAATGGCATTTTTGTAATTTCAGCAAAGCTTGAGGGACAAAACTGTCAAAACAGCAAAATCGGAGGGCAAAAATCGTAATTAACCAGCACCGGTGGCAAAACTGTAAATTAACGGAAAAATCACGGCCGCGCATTGCGCGGGGATAGTGATGTCAGCAGCACGGAGATGAAACGGCGACGTTTTGCAGAAAGTAGTTACCGCGCCACGCGCGCGGTGGAAAAAAACCGGAACAGCGTATTACAATGAAACGACGCCGTTTCAGCTAAAGGAGAGTCCGCGCAATGCGCGGGCTGGCGTTTCCGCGTAGCACTGTAGCGAAGGCAGCGTTTGGATGCGCGTTAATTCGGCGGAAACGGGATTATTCGCGATTTTAGCATTAATTTGATTCCAAATTGGATTTTAATTCCAACTAGGGTTAGAATAATAATTATTTTTCTTTTTCTTTTTTTTTTATTTGTATTATAAATCCTATTAGGGTTTGGACAAGTTAGGAGGTTTATGGAGCCTATAAATAGAGGGCTTGATACACAATGTAAGACACAACTTTTCTTAGAATAAAATTATCTCTTCTATTCTTTAGTGTTCTCTACAATTATGAGTAGCTAAATTATTTTTCTTGGTTTAAGTGATTGAAGCCATCAAGATTTATCCACTGTGAGATCTAATTTATTTTAATTGTTCAATTTATATTTTGATTATTGAATATTCTTCTATGCTTAATTTTATGATTAATTTGTTTAATTGCTAGGAGTACTACTAGTTTATTATTCATATTAATCTACTGCTATTTTTGAAGCAACTAAGTTTAATAATTGTTTTGCAGATCAAAAGATTATTTTATCTTAGGAAGAATATTCATCTAAATTAAATGCAAACACGTGGCTTGTGTTGTTTAGTTCAACGATCTCTCTAATTCTTTATGCTGCTATTAAATTAAATCTTTAGCACGTGCCGGGGGTTGTTTAATAGTAAGGGTATTTAGACCACGTGGCTCTACTTATCTAAAATTAAGGAGAGAGGAGAAAAATTATTCCACCTGCGAGTAGTTCTTTCTACGGTGAATCTTCAAAATGTTAATTGATTTATTTTTGCATCAGTGATCAGCTGTAAATTCTTGATGGTGGATGTTAACTTAAACCAAGGCTTTTTATTTTTATTTATTTCTTTCATATTTCTTTTAGTTATTTTTATGTAAATTATTTCTTTAATTCAAAAACCCCCCTATTTTTATTTGCAAAAATATAAAATTAAATTAATCATTCTCTGTGGGTTCGACTCTTACTTGCACTACTACATATTTATTTTTCCAAAGTAAGATTTTATTTTTGGGTGCTTGCGACATCACACCAGCTTGTCATGTTTAATCTAGATCTGTTATTCAGGATGGTGTATGCCAGTGTAGTATCCAACTCTCTATCCAGTTTGTTGCATTATCTTGCTGCATGTAACTTATCATACAATTTCAAGGTTTTAGTATACAAAGATAAAGTCATCATCAAAACCAAATAACAGAGTGTGACCAAGTCAATATCTAATTCATATGTATTCAAAATGTGGTGATGTACATAGAGCCCAAGCAATATTTTGATATAATGCCCTGTAAAAATACCATTACTTGGAATGAGATGATACATGGGTATGCACAGAATGGATGCGGAGATGAGGTTGTTCGTCTCTATGAAGAAATTATTCAATTAGGTGAAAAATTGGATAGCATAACCTTTCTGGCTGTTTTAACTGCCTGTAACCATTCAAGATTGGTTTATTGTGGAATTATAATATTCAATTCAATGGAACCAGAACATGGAGTGTAGCCCCTTTCGAATCATTACACTTGCATTATTGATTCTCTAGGGCACGCTGGTCGGTTCCATGAAGTGGAAACAATAGTAGATAAGATGTCATTTAAAGATGATCCAATTTAATGGGAGGTTTTACTTAGTTCTTGTAGGGTCCATGACAATGTGAGCTTGGCCAAAAGAGCAGCAGATGAGCTTTTTTGTTTGGACCCAAAAAAATCAGCCCCTTATGTGCTTCTAGCCAATATGTATTCGTCTTTAGGAAGATGGGATGAGGCAAAGGATGTGAGAGAAATGATGATTGAGAATCAGGTTGTTAAGAATCCAGGTTATAGCAGGCTTTAGCATACGAATGAGATGAAATGATATATGGTTGATATTGACATTGACTCCCTTCTCTTGCAATGAATTGGCTTGAGATTTCATGGGATGAATTGAATATCAAGGAGCATACCTGAGCTGTTACTTTTTTTACAATTATTTATTGGTTATTTTTCCTTGAATCTATCCAAATTTTACGTTTTCAAAACAATAGTGATAGGTAGTATACATTTTGCTCTCCTTCACAGGTTCTTTTGAGAAAGTTCATCGTGATAAATGGCATGGATCGGTTAGTATTATATCATGGCTATTTCACCACAGATTGTCTTTACGTATATTGGAGATTTTTGTCTATTAAACATGGGACGTATTGGTTGCCTTTGGTAACTCGTAGAAGCCTTTGATAACAGTTTTTTATTTATTTTTATTACAATTGAGCCCTATTTAAAAAAATGAGGGGCTTAATGTATGATTTTAGTTTTAAATATTTTCTTAGAAAGTTATTTTAACAAAAGTTGCTTGTAGTACTATTACTTATTTTCCACGCACCTTCCACCTAAAAGTCAGAAGATGTCAATTTGCTCCTGTTCTTAATTGACGTCTTGTAAATAAGTGATCATTCGAACATTTTCAGTAACTATGTAGCATAGGCAAATGAGTAATGGAAGATTTGTGACTTGTGGTTTTTGATTCATACTCAGGGATGTACTTCAATGTGTTTGTATCAAAATTTCCAGTCCGGTAACTCCATGACCTCTAATATAATGCAATTTATTTTATTCATGTCAAGTTTTGCACTACATTGAACAATTTAGAGTGGCTTCAAATGAAAGAAGAGATTACTAAATTGATGTTTTCATGAAAACATACAGACTGATTAGCATCACAAGAAATAAAATGGCGATGAATGCTTGAAATTTTACGGGACACGTGACTGTGAGTACATCCTAGTTCAAGTCAGATGGTTAATGGGCCACTGTTCATCCTGCTACGAAAACTTTAGATTGTTATCTCATTCAGTTAGGGATCTTGCTTAGTGTTGTAAGGATATGCAATTTGTCAATGATGTAAATATTATAATTAATTAATGGAATTAAATTTTTTGAAGTGTGATAAGTGTTATGGGACAAGCTATTTATGTATTAATTTGATGAGGAATAAAATTCAAGTTTAATTAAACAAATTTGGATAAAAAATGACTTGAATTGGTTAACAAATAAGTAAGTTATGAATTATTTGGATTAAATTCTCTAGATTTTGGGAGAAAAGACCATGCTACCCTTGATAACTTAGGAAATGACCTTTGTGTTCTAGAATGGCTCAATTTCCATTATGCCATCATTTATTGAAGGGAAATGACTTAAATGCCCTTATCATGCATGAGTTAAACTTAACTAAGATGGTTAAGTGTTGGATTATTAGATATAGCATGTGTATGTATATATTTTGTAAGCATAAGTTGGCTAGTGTTCATCTTTCACTTCCAAATTAGCTAAAGTGTTGAGAGCTCATAAGAGAGAAAAAAGAGAAAAGGCTAGGGTTTGATAAAACCTTGAGAGAATTGCTAGAAAAGTGTTCAAGAGGTATAAAGTTAGCCATCAAAGTGGAGAATCTAACCTTGAGAAGGTTCATAGCAAAGAGAAGAAGAGCTACAAGAAGGTTTAAAAGTTCTTTGACTCAAAAACCTTTTATCTATGTGTTCTATGTGCTTAAAGTTGGAATTTATGTGTAGTCATGCATGTATTCATGGTTAGATGTGTAAATTATGTGATATTATGTGTTAAGAGAGTGATTCATGTGAAACCCTAAGGGTTAAAGTTGTGTATATGGGTATTATGTGCATGCATGTTTATGATCATGGCTAGAAATCATGATTTATGGAAGATTATGTGTTAAATGTTGATGGAAGTAGTGAAACCCTAGTTGGAAGTGTTGAACTTGTTTGATACATATGAAAATTCATGCTAGATAGCATCATAAGATCACAAATGGTTTAAAAGCATGACTTGTGTGGAAAAATTTCAATATTAGGCTATGATTTGCATGTAAACCAAATCATTATCTATAAAGTGCTTTAGAAGGTGCATATAAAAATGATATGAGCTTATAAAGTTGCTAAATGAGTATATGTTAATGTATATGTAGTGTAGAGTTCAAGAACTCAAGGAAGGTTTAAGGTTAAGTTTTGTAAAGTTGGCAAAAATCCTACCAAAAGGTGATTTTTGGCAATTTTGTGTTAATGAAGGTAAAATTGAGTCAAACAACTAAGTTTTATGTAAATACACGTGTTAGTGTCGATTTGAAAGTCATTTGGTGCTTATGACAATTAATGTGAGTTTTAAACGTTTAAAAACGTTCGCCGGCACCTAAAATGAAAACTTTGAAAAAATGAAATCATTTGAAAAATTTTAAATAGTTTGAAGGCCCATGCAAGTCATATACATGTTATATGTGTTAAATGATGTGTTAGAATTAAGTTTTATAAAAAAGGGAAAAAAATAGCATGGATTTTGGAAAGAAATTTTTTTCTAAAAAATCAGAACTGCGCTGGGGCGCAGTATTGTTGAGAGGACCTCACCGGGGCGAGTTCAGTGTGCCCCGGGGCGAGGTTGGGCCGAGAACATCTCGCGGCCAGCGAGATGTTTTGCACTGAGCATCTCGCCGGGGTGAGATGTTCTGATTTTTGAAAAATAATTATTTTAAATCCAAAAATAAAATGTTTTGATATTAAATGATAGAAACAAGTATTGTAAGCCATAAATTGATAAAAATGATCAATGTGGTAAGTATTAAGATATGATTTAACGATGTGTTAAGGTTATGTGAAGGTAAATGGTAACTTGTATAGCAAGGTAAAACATGCATGTGTATGTAACTAATTCATGAACCGATATTATGGTTATGTAGTACATAAACGGGATAAAAAAAAATTATCAGTTGAGGTAAAAGAGGACAAAGGCAAGTGTTCTTTTCGAACTCACTTTTGTAGTTCTTGAACAATATTAATTGTTATGCATTCCCATGAATCATTTTAAAGGTCATTTATCATTGAACTGTTATTGAGAAAGGTTAGAAGCTGTCGTTAACACTCCAAAATTAATCCTTACTTTCAATATCTAAATCAATATAATAGCAAGTAAGAGTCGATCCCACAGAGAATGATATTGCTTCAATAAATTTTAATATATTTCTATTTATAAATATCAGTAAATAAATAAGGGGGTTTTGAGTTGTAACTTTGTCTAACTGAATTGCAAATAATTAAAATCAAATATTAACGAAAGAAATCAATAAAGAGAAACTTAAGTTCTTCAGTTCAGTATCACCTTTTCACCCTTAATAGATCAATCAAATCTAATGGTTTATCTTTTCCTTTCCTATAATGAGACTAATAACCCTAGGTAACCACAATCGTTCAATTACCCGAAATTCTCCTTAAGTTTTAATCTATTGTAGCAATCGCGTCCAATAAACCCTTACTATCATACAACCTAGAACTATCAGTCTAGATTTAATATAATAGTAGCACTAAGAATTAGAGAATTAGATTAATCCAAGCAACAATCGTACAATCGCAGATTATTTAACTTGTCTTCTTGATAACCATAATAATATTCAAAAGCTTGATCGCGGTTAAATATTATTAATTGCTACTTATGATCAGATACAATATCGTTTGCTTAATACTATATCTTAATCTAGCAGATAATAAAAGATGAAAAAACTCAATCAATTTAACTGGCCACATTAAATTAATCAAATCAAATACCATTCATCAATTCTAATAGATCATGAAGAACAAATCTCATATAAGAAGAAAAAGATAATATAAACTTAATCAAACCATTCATTATAAATAAGGTTCAACATCCCTTTAGAACTGAAAATAAAGAACTTAGCCTGACATAGTCGAAAACGCAAATTAATCTTCAATCCTTGCACCAATGAAAATCTCCTTCCAAAAGTTTTTGTTACAATCCTAGAATTCTATGTATTTATATCCTTCTAAACTATCCTAGAAGCCTTCTCACGTTTCTCCTTTAAAGTCCCTCTTCAAATCAACTTCAGAAAATCTGATAAAAACATTCCGCGCGAATCTGCCAACAAGGGCCCCGGCCCTTGTTTTACACTGAGAAGTAGGGCCTCGGCCCTACTGTGCCTGAAATTACGAAAATGCCATTTACGCTCATTTTTCCCATTTTGTCCATCCGGTGCCGTTTTCTGCAAAGTAAACATAAAAACAAGTAAAATGATCATAAGAATAACAATACTTAAGTCTGAAAGCATACAATTTGTAGGTATAAAACTCACTCATCAAATACCCCCAAACTTAAGCGTTTGCTTATTCTCATGCAAAATAAAATTTAATATCATAAAATAAATGACTAATCTAACTTCATACTACCATGCAGACTAAATTAAAACACAATTCAACATCGCCTCAATATAATGAATAAATTTCCAGCCTCAGTAATGCATCAGAGATACCTTAAGCAAAATTTCATAATCATGTTTCATTTGCATCTTAACTTATCATTAGCACCATATCACTTTCAATCTCTTACGTTTGTATGTGAATTCAATGCACTGAATCAATGAAAAGCTGAATAAATTGATAATTTTCAATACCATTAAAGGTTATAATAATTATCCATAGGATTACTCTCATACATTTATTAAACCCTTAAGCTCTTTTTTTTTCTTTCTTTTTTTTTCTTTTCTTGGTATGTGCAATGTTTATCTTTCTTAGACTTTTCAAAGTTACCCGTATAGCGAACTTTCCACCAATGACTCCCAAACTTATCGGCTTTAGGGCACTAAGTGTAAAGACACTCTTAAGGCTTACTCGTTCAAGTACAGAGGCCACAAAGACAGACTAACTAAGATTGCTTATATCCGTCGTACTCACTTATTTTACTTCAATCAACTACTTCGCTTCATCTTCATAATTTCTCTTTTTTTTCTCTTCTTCAAGTTGTTTTCCAACGGACATCGAAGCAGTTATAATCAGATATATATTTTTTTTCATTCATTCCATATATTTAATTAATCAATAGACTTTCCTTTATCCTTAATTGGCACCTCATTCTATCAACCTACCCTAAACTTCAACGAATTCAATGTATCAAATAGTGCACGAAAGTGTTCAGGGGTTTCAAACAATATGAACACTAATAATAGTCAAAATTTAGACTCACATAACCATCCATTTTCCTAGAGTTATACAATGACCCACCATATTATCCTCATAGGCTATCCTTTCATCATTGATACTGAAATTAGTGCTCAAATTAGACATGCATGATCCTAGAATACACTAATTTTCCTATATGCTCTTTTTTTTCTTTTTCGATATTTCAATTTTTTTTCATTTTCATCATTTTTTTAAACGCATATACAACTAACTAAAACATACTAAATATGTCATACTCCTAAACCTACAATGAAAGCAAACTGAACACACACACACACACACACACACACACACACACACACACACACACATATATATATATATATATATGCAGACAAACGTATGTAAAACATATCACCCCCAAACTTAATTTAGACAATGTCCTCATTGAAATGAAAAGACAAAAAAAAATCAAAACGGAAGACTTCCTTGGTAAGCTAATCAGCACGATCATCCCCCTCATCATCGTCATCCTCCAATGTGTCGCCGCTGACTTCGGATTCACTATCGGGATCGGGAGGTGGATATGGAGATAACACCGGCACGTCCGAAAGCTGGATAGTCACAATGGACGGATCCATCCATGTTAGACATCTAACCAACGCATTGTCAAAATTAAAATTGTATAGATGCATTTCATTCTGACATTGAGCAAGACGATGCATTTCTTGATCTGTCTGGTATTGGCGTTGGTCAGTGCGACGATTCTCGCGATCCATTCTACGCTGTATCGTCCGAAGTTGTTCACTGATTGTACGCAGTGAAGGACCCTCAGAACTGGATGGTGTAGATTCTTGCTGAGGTGGCTCTTCCTCATCAGGTGGGCAAAGGATGAATCCCAATCCGCGAGGATGAGACACTCCGCCATCCCAAACTTGATACCGCTGAATCAGACTATGATCAAGAAGAGTCGTAGGTGGCTGTAATAATTTTGCTGCTCCCCACTTTACACTTGCATGCTCGCACAACCCAGTAATAAGAGAAGGATGGGGCAGACCACCCGAAGTACCCCCTTTCAGAGACTTCTTAATTGAGGCTTCAATTACTCGTCCCACATCAATATCCAAGCCCGTGATGATAACATAAAGCAGAGCTGCTCTCTCCCGTTTCACATCACTTAAATGAGTGCATGGCATGAGTTTGGCACAGATGAAAGCATACCAAATCTTCCCATATCTACTCAAAGTCTTGAATGGGAATGATTTCACATGACCATTGGAGAAATTTCTCGTCCACTCCGTCTCAGGTTGACACAATGCCAGTATGATTCTGTCATAATCAGGGTTGAAGCTCGCATACTGGCAATTGTTGTAGCCCGATAAATTGTAATAAGCATTGGTAGCCTCCCGACTAAATAGTACCTTTCTCCCCCGCACCAGGACTTCGCATTTTGGTGTATCTTGGGTGTTGGCAAAAAATTCTTTGACTATAGTGGTAACGGCTGGATCCGGATGATTTGTCAATGTTTCCCAATGTTTCTCTCGGATCATAATTGTCATGGCACCATCATGAAGCTCATCTGGTTTGAGTCCCCTCTCAGGAACCAAAGCCCATCCCGCAAGCACAAGGTCAAATTTGTCGGTCGCCTCGGCGTTAATAAATTTCTTTTTATCGAAAGCCCGTGATGATGAAGAAGAAGAACCTTCCCTGCGTTGACTTTTTGGACCCATGGTACACTCGTCAGATTGCACGAATCAATGCCACACTAAACACAACCGAAATAGTCCTTTTCTCTTGCAAAGGTCCGAAAATCCTCTTTCAGACAATATATCAAACAGTTGGTGTGTGTGTCACCACCCCCAAACTCAAAACTTACAATAGTCAGTAATCAATCCACCACGTCTAATCCCGTGAATGTCAATAAAGCCAACACCACTGAACCACTGAAACCCCCCACATTCTTCCAATTAGCCAAAACAAACCAATCGGGAACCAAACAAGTATATCACAAGTAACGGAGAAAGGAATCACAAGTAACGGAGAAAGGAAACAACTACTATTTGCTATACGAAAACCGTGATAAGTTACCTGAATCAAGAATGCAGAGCCTCGAAGTGATTTTAGATAGTTACCATAGTGAGGTTTCCGTGTAGGAGTCGAATCCTAAATAGTGATGTGGGAAGAATAGATGAGTAGATCGGAATGGAAAGTAGGGAAGTAAGACGTGGGCTAGGTGTTAAATTCGATTTTGAACTGGATTCGGAATGGGTTCGACAATTGGGGAAAAAGAAACCTAATTTCGGTAGGAGAAGGAGTGCACGAAGAGGAGAGTCCCGAACGTAGTTTTTTTTTTCTTAACAGAGGGACTAGGGTCGGGGCCCTTGATTTTGGTTATGAAAGGGGGCCGGGGCTCTTAGTGGCAGTACGCACTAGTGCTGGGCGCGCTCGAACAAGGGACGAGGCGCTGAATACTGAAGGGGTACATGGATGAACCAGGACCGGGGCTCATGGTTATGCCGTGGAAACGGGGCTGGGGCCCTTGAAATGTTATTATTATTATTTATTTATTTATATATATATATTCTTCCTTCCAAAAATCGATTGTTGCTGTAACTTAGCTGTTAAATCTAATTTTCCTGCAAGGATCAAAACAAACTATACTCAGTAAGCTATCATAAAAATTAACAAATTTAAGAGAAAAATAAAATAAAATAATGCAAATAACAATGCATAAAATGGAAAACTAAAATTGGGTTGCCTCCCAACAAGCACGTTTATTTAATGTCGTTCCTCGACATATTTCTGTTCAATCTGGATAAACTGGTTCCTCTAGGCCCAGAATCTCGATGTGTTCCACTTGATGGCTTTCGTAGAATGGTTTGAGCCTATGACCATTGACTTTGAATATGTTTCCTGTTGTTGGGTTATGGATCTCTATTGCACTATGAGGAAACATATTGGCAACGACAAATGGTCCTTCCCAACGAGAACGAAGCTTCCCTGGGAATAATTTTAGTCTTGAATTGTATAGGAGGACTTTTTGGCCAATTTTGAAAGTTTTTCGTAAAATGTGTTTATCGTGAAACGCTTTTGTCTTTTCCTTGTACAGTCTGGAGCTTGCATATGCTTCATTCCATAATTCTTCTAGCTCTTGTAACTGTAACTTCCTATGTACGCCCGCTTTGTCTAAGCTCATGTTGCATTACTTTATCGCCCAAAAAATCTTATGTTCTAACTCCACAGGGAGATGGCATGGCTTTCCAAACACAATCCGATAGGGTGGCATTCCTATAGGGGTCTTGAACGCGGTCCTATAAGCCCACAGTGCATCTTCCAGTTTCAGACTCCAGTCTTTTCTGTTCGGCTTGACAACCTTTTCCAAAATGGACTTGACTTCTCGATTGGATACTTCTGCTGGACCATTGCTCTGTGGATGATAGGCTGTAGAAACTCTGTGTATAACGTTATACTTTTTGAATAGAGCTGCTAGCATCCTATTGCAAAAATGCGTCCTTTTATCGCTGATGATGGCTCGTAGAGTGCCAAACCTAACAAAGATGTTAGACTTGATAAAATCTACAACAACGCTAGAATCGTCAATCTTGATGGCTTTAGCTTCCACCCATTTCGAAACGTAATCAACAGCCAAAATGATATAGATATTACCATAAGATACAGGGAATGGTTCCATAAAATCAATGCCCCAGACATCAAAAATTTCTACAATCAAAATAGGGTTTTGTGGTATTTGATTCCTGCTGGATATATTTCCTGTCCTTTGGCAATTTGCACATGATTTACAAAATAGATAAGAGTCTTTAAAAATGCTGGGTCAAAAGAAACCAGATTCTAAAACTTTATGGGCTGTTCTTTTAGGTTTGAAATGACCTCCACAAGCATACGAATGGCAGAAGGTGAGAATGGACAAAAACTCAGAGTTAGGTACACATCTCCTAACTACTTGGCCAGAACAAAATTTCCATAAGTACGGGTCGTCCCATACATAATATTTGGCATCCTGCTTTAGCTTTTCTTTTTGAAGTTTGGAAAACTCACTCGATATGTATGAGCTGACTAAATAATTAACAAGATTGGCATACCAGGGTAAAGATTTATCCATTGAGAATAGATGCTCATCTGGAAAAGAATCATGCAATGGTAGTGTCTCTTCCTCTTTGATCAATCTACTTAAGTGATCTGCCACCAAGTTGTCAGCTCCTTTCTTGTCTTTGATTTCTAAGTCAAATTCTTGACGTAGTAGGATCCATCTTATGATCCTAGGCTTTGAATCCTTCTTCGACAGTAGATACCTGAGAGCAGCATAGTCAGAATAAACTATGACTTTAGTGCCAAGAAGATATGATCAAAATTTGTCTAAAGCAAAAACAACAGATAATAATTCTTTTTCTGTTGTAGAATAGTTAATTTGAGCATCATTCAATGTCCTAGAAGCATAATAGATAGCATGCACGACTTTGTCGACTCGTTGACCCAAAACAGCCCCTACTGCATAGTTGCTGGCATCACACATGATCTCGAATGGTAAATTCCAATTTGGTGGCTGTATCACTGGTGTTGAGGTCAATAGCTCATTCAATTTGTCAAACGCCTCTATGCACTCATTATCAAACTAGAATTCTGCCTCTTTTTGCAGTAATTTACACAATGGCAGAGCTATCTTGGAGAAGTCCTTGATAAACCTTCGATAGAAACCTGCATGACCAAGAAAAGAACAAATCTCCCCACACTTGCGGGGTAAGGTAAAGCATCAACAATTTTTATCTTAGCTTTTTTCACTTCTAATCCCTTAGCTGAAACTACATGGCCCAGTACTATACCTTGTTCTACCATAAAATGATATTTTTCCCAATTTAGAACAAGATTAGTGTCTAAGCATCTATCGAGTACTTGAGTCAAGTTATTTAAGCATGCATCCAAAGAGTCACCATGAATTGTGAAGTCATCCATAAATACTTCTATGCAGTTTTCAAGAAGATCAGAAAATAAACTTACCATACATCTCTGAAAGGTACCTGGGGCATTGCAAAGTCCAAATGACATTCTCCGATAGGCAAATGTGTTGAATGGACACGTGAAAGTGGTCTTTTCCTGATCCTCTGGGGCAATCACAATTTGGTTATAACCTGAAAAACCATCTAGGAAACAATAATAAGTATGACCAGCCAATCTTTCTAGCATTTGATCAATAAAAGGGAGAGGGAAATGATCTTTTCTAGTTACAGCATTCAACTTTATGTAATCGATACACACTCTCCATCCTGTTTGCAGACGAGTAGGTACTAACTCATTATTATCATTTTTAATGACAGTTATGCCAGCTTTCTTGGGAACTACCTGTACTGGACTCACCCATTGACTATCTGAGATAGGATAAATAATACCTGCATCAAGTAATTTCAAAACCTCTTTTTTCATTACTTCCGTCATGGGTGGATTCAGTCTCCGTTGAGCATCTCTCTTTGGTTTGGCTCCCTCCTCTAAAAGAATGCGATGCATACACACAGCCAGACTTACCTTTAATATCTGCGATTGTCCAACCAAAGACAGTGATCCTCAAGACTCTAAGCAATTTTTCTTCTTGAACTTTGGTTAGATTATTGGCAATAATTACTGGTAGCGTGTCTTCCTTGCCTAGATATACATACTTCAAATATGTTGGTAGGGGCTTTAATTCCAGTGTAGGGGCCTGCACAACAGAAGGTAACAATTTTTTATGAGACACAAGAAGTTGAATGGAAGAAACTGCACACTTATCTGAAAATTTTGGTAAAGAATGTAATGCAGTTATTGTATCCTGCAATTCTAAAGTGTGCTCAATCTCTTCGTCTTGTTCTAGCTCCATACTATTTGCTATAGCAACCTCCAAAGTTTCCTTATGCATTTTGTCGAAGGATTTCTGCACCAAAGAATCAATGATATTAACAGCAAATACATAATTAACATCACTTGGATACCTCATGGCTTCATAAATGTTGAACTGGATCTTTTCGCCATCAAATTCCATGGTCAAGGTTCCATTGTGGACATCAATCATAGTCCTTGCTGTTTTCAAAAATGGCCTCCCTAACAGTATATGAGCAAGATTTGGAGATGTATCATCCTCCATATTTACAATATAAAAATCTGCAGGAAATATAAGCTCATTGACCTGCACCAACACATCCTCAATTACCCCTTCAGGGTAAGTATTAGTACGGTCAGCCAATTGAATAATAACACCAGTATTCTTTAAAGGTCCTAGATTTAGAGAAGCATAAATAGATAATGGCATAATGTTAATTGATGCTCCTAAATCTAACATGACTTTTTCAAATCTGGTATTA
This sequence comes from Hedera helix, assembly GCA_947179155.2. Lineage (NCBI taxonomy): Eukaryota > Viridiplantae > Streptophyta > Magnoliopsida > Apiales > Araliaceae > Hedera > Hedera helix. The sequence continues at coordinate 4,704,376 of OX359282.1, read as the reverse complement.
CCTATCTTGCAGGGAATTGTGAACATGCCTGGATCCTTACATTTAGGGGGCATTTTCCTTTGAAGGACTACTGATACATTTTCTCCAACAATCACTTTTTCATCGTCTTTTAACTTCCTCTTGTTAGTGCATAATTCTTTCAAAAATTTGTCATACCTTGGAACTTGCTTGATTGCGTCTAATAAGGGAATATTCACCTCTGCCTTCCTGAAGGTCTCCAGAATCTCCTTCTCTTGCTCATTCTTCTTTGAAGTTCTAAGATTCCTAGGAAAAAAGGTAAAGGATTAGACTTAAATGGAATAGGAGAGTTAGGGATTACCTTCGAAACTTCTGCCTCTTTATTAGCCTTTTCTTCGTCAAAGTTAACAGTAACCCTTGGCATGTCCATTTGTTTACCACTCCTTAACGTAATAGCATTCGCATTCTCTCTTGGATTGATCACCGTTTGAGAAGGCAACTTCCCCGAGCCTTGAGAGTCCAATCGTCCAACTGTAGCAGCTAATTGGCTCATCTGACTTTCCAAGATATGAATGGAAGTCCTCGTCTCTTGTTGGAACTGGTTCATGAAAGCCTTTGTATCTTGTTGAAATTGTTGGGTCTGGTTCATGAGAGCTTTAAACATATCCTCCAAAGATGCCTCAGAATTTGCAGGTGCTGCTTGTCAAGGTGGGTACTGCTGTTGAGCTTGTTGAAAGCCTTGTTGCCGATTTGGAAAAGCATTCTGCATTGGTGGCCTGTTTCCTCCGTAACTCAGATTAGGATGATCCCTCCATCCTGAATTGTAAGTATTAGAGTAGGGATCATATCTTCTCTGAGGTTGTCCTTGAAAATTCCCCACTGCATTGGCTTGCTCAATATTGCCATCTTCTTGCAGTGTTGGACAGATATCTATTGAATGGTCCGATGACAAACAGATTCCACAGGTTCTTGCAACTTGTGCGTTCCCCACAGATATTTTACGAACCATAGCAGTTAAGTCCAAAATTTGTTGTTCAATATTAGTCGAGCCAACCTCGTTCACCCTTTTTAGTACATGGTCCATCTAAGTTCCATATTGCTTTGGGTTAGCTGCCATATTAGCTATTAAGCTCCGTGCGGCGTCTGGAGTCTTATCAATCAATGCCCCTCCACTTGCAGCATTGATCATACTCCTATCCATTGGTAGCAATCCTTCGTAGAAGTACTGGATTTGGTGTTGATCGTCAATTTAATGTGGACAACATGAGCATAACTTCTTGAATCTTTCCCAATACTCGTGAAGAGTTTCGCCACTATACTGTCTGATGGCGCATATTTCCTTCCTTATGATAACAACCCTTGAAGGAGGGAAATATTTCTCCACAAATAGTCTCTTCATGTCATCCTATGATTGTATCGAACTGGAGGGAAGATAGTACAACCAATCCTTTGTTAAATCTACTAAGGAGAATGGAAAAGCTCTAAACTTTATGTGTTCTTCCGTCACTCCATGTGGTTTCATGGTGGAACAAACCACATGGAACTCCTTTAAGTGCTTATATGGATTTTCACCTGTAAGACCACGAAAAGAAGGCAAAAGGTGAATTAAGCCAGATTTCAATTCAAAAGTAGCATCTAAAGCAGGATATTCTATGCATAATGGTTGTTGGCGTAAATTAGGAGTAACCAACTCCCTCATAGTCCTATTATTCGGTGCAGCCATCTTTTCTTCCTCCGGATCGTTTGACAAAGTCAGTAATGCAAGCGCTACGTTTAAGCCTGGCGATGTAGCAAAAACTTCTTCGAAATCCGCAGTTGTGCTTCTTGCTCGACGAGTCTCCTTCCTTATTCTTTTCACAGTTTTCTCTATTTATGGATCAAATTTTAAATCAGGAGAGTGAGAGGATCGAGTCATAAACAAAAAGAAAATAAAGAAAATTCAGAAACAATTAAACAATTCCCCGGCAACGGCGCCAAAATTTGGAAGCTGTCGTTAACACTCCAAAATTAATCCTTACTTTCAATATCTAAATCAGTATAATAGCAAGTAAGAGTCGATTTCACAGAGAATGATATTACTTCAATAAATTTCAATATTTTCTATTTATAAATATCAGTAAATAAATAAGGGGGTTTTGAGTTGTAACTTTGTCTAACTGAATTGCAAATAATTAAAATCAAATATTAATGAAAGAAATCAATAAAGAGAAACTTAAGTTCTTCAGTTCAGTATCACATTTTGACCCTTAATAGATTAATCAAATCTAATGTTTTATCTTTTCCTTTCCTATAATGAGACTAACAACCCTAGGTAACCACAATCGTTCAGTGACCCAAAATTCTCCTTAAGTTTTAATTTATTGTAGCAATCACATCCAATAAACCCTTACTATCATACAACCTAGAACTATTAGTCTAGATTTAATATAATAGTAGCACTAAGAATTAGATAATTAGATTAATCCAAGCAATAATCGTACAATCGCAAATTATTTAACTTGCCTTCTTGATAACCATAATAATATTCAAAAGCTTGACCGCGGTTAAATATTATTAATTGCTACTTATGATCAGATACAATATCGTTTGCTTAATACTATATCTTAATCTAGCAGATAATAAAAGATGAAAAAACTCAATCAATTTAACTGACCATATTAAATTAATCAAATCAAATACCATTCATCAATTCTAATAGATCATGAAGAACAAATCTCATATAAGAAGAAAAAGATAATATAAACTTAATCAAATCATTAATTATAAATAAGGTTCAACGTCCCTTTAGAACTGAAAATAAAGAACTTAGCCTGACATAGTCGAAAACACAAATTAATCTTCAATCCTTGCACCAATGAAAATCTCCTTCCAAAAGTTTTTGTTACAATCCTAGAATTCTATGTATTTATATCCCTCTAAACTATCCTAGAAGCCTTCTCACGTTTCTCCTTTAAAGTCCCTCTCCAAATCAACTTCAGAAAATCTGATAAAAACGTTCCGCGCGAATCTGCCAACAAGGGCCCCGGCCCTTGTTTTACACTGAGAAGTAGGGCCCCGGCCCTACAGTGCCTGAAATTACAAAAATGCCATTAACACTCATTTTTTCCATTGTGTCCATTCGGTGCCGTTTTCTACAAAGTAAACATAAAACCAAGTAAAATGATCATAAGAATAACAATACTTAAGTCCGAAAGCATACAATTCGTAGGTATAAAACCCACTCATCAAAGGTCGATGCCAATTTTGATCCAGCTAGACATATGTAATAATTCATGTTGAATTTAGATATCCATTGTTATGTGCTCCAATCTATATTGTTGTGGTGCGGAATCTATGAAATGTTGTAACAAAACAATCCTGATAAAAAGGGGAATAAAGGATAAAGGAAATGTAAATTTTATGGCATGGTTGCATCGCTAGATGTTTACGTTGTGCACAATATAAAGGTACGATAGGCTGATCGCCTAGAATACACATCTAAAATGAAATGTAGTCTTATGACTAAATCTGGGCAGGGCAGTATCAGTCTTTATGATTGGTATTGTTCTTAACGAGTTCTTGGTCTTGTAACCGTACAGTAAGCAAGCTTTATGTTTCAAGCTAATCATGCAAAGGTTTATGTCATATTTTCATTTTCACTCACAGAACAGTTATTGATTCAGCTTCATTGTAAATGATTCTCTTTCATTATTTCAGAAATATCATGTCATTAATTGATTATGTACTTGTTGAGCTATTTTATGCTCACCCTTGCTTTAACATGATATTTCAGCTAAACCTGAACAAGCCGAGGGGTTGAGTACAGGTAAAGGAAAAGGAAAGGTTAGCAAGCCGTAAATGAACAGTTAGAGAACTGTTGTAAATATTATATTTTTTTAATATGTGAGATATGGATGTTTTGTATGTATAAAGGTCTGTAAACCTGGGATAGTTACGTATTTAATGTAAAGTAAGTTTTATTATTCAAAATGTATGATTGGGATTGAATGGTAGAGTAGCATCGTGAGCACTGAATTTGTGGTTCAAGGGACCTGAATTTGGGGGCGTCACAAGTGTTCTAATGATCATTCTATTTACATATATATTGTGCCTTAAAGGTTACGAGTCTGAACATGTTTATAGGTGTTAGTGGAAGGCTCAATCGTGTTCTCTAAAGTAGTTATTCACTTTTTTTCTCCATGTATTTTAATTAGAATAATGGATTCTTGAGCAACTCTTTTACAACAACTAACAAGCTAACTTTTTTTATCATTTACTCTTCTAACAATAAAGATGTGCATCTGATATATGTCAGTACCTGTATCAACTATGATATTGCAATAAGATCAAGTTTTACGCCATTGTACTACAAACTAATTTTGTTTTATACTGTTATTATTGCATGTTATGGTCAAGGTTTTAAGCATTCAAGATTTTCATGATGATCAACTAAAAGAATTTTCGAGGGAGGTGTGTATTATATTATACAACTGTTTAATTGTTAGCTCTTCATATTTTAGTTTTATATATATGTTAAATGTTAATTCTTCCTTTCATGTACTCACCCCCTTGAGGATGCAAGATACAATTTGACTGCTAGGATATTGATAGATATGTTCTTTTGCTTATAAAATACCCCCTCTCTAGAGAATCCTCTTTTCTTGTTGTTTCTTTACCAATATTTAAGGTTTTCACATATGACACTTACATAACTTTTTTCTACATTAAACTTTATAGACAAATATTTATTATTGGTTAAATTATTCAAAATGGTTGTGTCTGAAAAAACCCGTGAAAATAGTAGGACTCTTATCGGATGGAGAAAGGCGGATTTGGCTTATAGCCAGCTATGGCAATTGCCATAACTGGATTTTGGCAAAATATTAGTAGTATATATTAATAGTATTACTCGAAAAGTATGCATAGGGGTTTATATTATGGCATAGCTTCGCTTGTAGTAGTGTTTTATTATCATTTTTATAAATACTTCATAACTCATATAAATACAAACATTTTGTAAGCTAACCCAGTTCTTCAGCACTACTTTGGCTTAAAAGAACCTTTTGGATTTTATTTATCCCGTTAGAATTCATTTTTCACTACTTATTGCTAGTGGGCTGACTTTTACAATACAACGCAAGGACTTCTATATTCTTTATATATCTTTATGATCTCTCTCTTTCTTTCTTTCTCATATGGCTGACCTTACTTCTAATAGAACCAGGTAATATTTATATATATGGGCAATGATTCATAGCAAGTATTTACTATGGTGCAAAATAGAGCAAATATCATTCATACCATCCATCATAGAGACCAACGACTGAGATTAAAAATTAAAACCCGTCATCCGCTACTATTATCACGGATGTTACTGTTAATAGTAGCGGATGACGAGATTATATCCGCTATTAATAGTAGCGGATGATGACGGGATTACATCTTCTATAAATAGTAGCGGATGCCATTTTTTTTAAATTGCAACCATTGTTTGCTTATTTGGACGCTAAAGATCGTATTTGCCCTATTTTGATCTATAGCAAATACTTTCTATTTGGTATATATATATATATATATATATATATATATATATATATATATATATATATATATAGGTTGATCCATAACCACAGTTATAAATTTAAGATTATTCGTACAACAGAACATAGCCGTCCAATTGCTGATTTAACAGTGAAAAATATACCTTGTCCGTACTTTTGTTTAGAAGTGTCCACCTTTTAGGAGTGTGGATTGTAAAAGTACCAAAAATTCCTTCCACCATCCACACTTTAGTATTGTGGATTCGAACTATGAATATATTCCATTTCATTAAATATATCGATAGGGTAAATTTCACATGACCACCTAAGGTTTGACCAAATTTCCACTTGACCACCTATTGTCTAGAAAGCTACATTTAAACACCTAAGTTTTTTAGGTGAAGTGAAATTTTTTTTTCCATTTAAACGTCGTGACCAAGATTCCAAGTTTTCTTTATTAGCATGAACTCTCTTACCTTCACTTTCAGCAACAAAGGGATGTGGGTGATAAGAATGATTGCAGTTACAAATGATACTATAGCAGTGAGCAATTTGAAAATGGTTAGGGCAAGCATAAGCTCAATCAGGATAGAAAAATATGCGACTGATCTGAAAGTGGAGAAACAGATCATCGGAGACATCAGAGAAGCACGTGATTTCCACACCACCATCATCTCCACCTTTAATTTGTAAGTTATTGCCGTTGTTAATTAGGGAGAATCATTAGAAGAGTTTTGAGCTCCAATTTTCAAAAGATCCATTCTAGTGGTCAAAGCAGCATTGTCTGGTTCCTCTTTTGCTAACATTTATATTTTCAAGAGGATTCAATTCGAGCTAGTGTTTGAATTTTGGAGCTTAACTGCTACTTTCTTGTGGCTTGTCAAAATTTTACTCCAATTTCTCTAGGGTTTTAGGAATTGGGGTTTTTCATGGATGAATAAAAGATTTTGTGAGGATGAACTACATAAATTATTAAAAAAAATTATACACCTAGGAAACCCATCATCTGCAACCATAGTTGTCAAAATCTTACGATACGCAAGACGTATCTTACGATGCGATACAATACGATACGGAGACAATTCGATACGTATCGCAAGGTGAATCTAAAATGATATCGTATCTTATGATTCAATTATAATTCAATTACGATTCGATACGATTCTTACGATACGATACAATACACGATACTTTTTAAAAGTAACCAACTTGAAAAAGTTTTCATGTGGATCCAAAAGACTAAAAACAAAACTTTTAAGTCATTTAACATTGCAATTGAAGAGGTTTTTTAGCACAAACATATTCTATATCACTTCATGTGTCTTTAATCACTTTATAGAGTATTATATCTAATTGAAAATATCGCTATATTTTTTCATGTCACTTTCTATAAGCAGATATATAAATTTTCACTTGTTATAGATTTTATAGATTAAAGGTGAATCTGAATTTTTATTTTTTCGTGTTACTTATAAAGATTCTGAAATAATATTAATAAATCAATTTAGAGTATTTTGACTACTATTTAACTTTAAAATTTATTTTTAGTCTATAATAATATTTACTTGACTACTTTTATATATAGTCAAGTTTATGTTTTATATGTTTAAATATATATTATTACATTTTTTATTTTATTTTGATATCTTACGATACGATACACAATATATGAGTTTTCGATATACGATACAATTCACGATTTGATAACTATATATGCAGCCGAAATGGAAAAAAGCCCCCATAAAATCAAAAGCCCAAATACTAATGATTTTGACATTGCATCCATCAGACCCATCGCTCCATTTATTATCCTTTAATCCCAAATCCTTTTGCACCCAAATGGATTAAAATGAAAGATAGAAAACTCATTCCAATTTCATCCCCAGAACACTTGCTTCTGAAATTCATTACCTGGGGACAGATGTTCAACAAATCAAAGGCCCATTCCACAACATATCTAAAATTACATGTATATTAAGAATTCGTTTGTTGTTATTTGATTTGGTTCAAGCCTTTTTGAATTGGAAAGAATTTACCCAAAATGGAGAGAGAAAGACAAAAAGGCAAATATTTGTTATTTGGAGATGAATTCAAGGGCATTTTGGACATCATTTGAAGCAATATGATAATATTTTCTTAGACTCACACACTTTTAGAGAGTGGATGACACACTAGGTTAAAATGGATGGAAAATATAACTTTTTCACTTTACCTCAAAAACTCGGGCGTTTAAATGTAGCTTTTTAGCCAACAGGTGGTCAAGTGGGAATTTGGTCAAGCATCAGGTGGTCATGTGAAATTTAGTCAATATTACTATAATAATCACTACTATAAATTGAGGATAAGGTGGCTATAGTCTGCGCGGAAGCACAGCTACGATCTATAGCTACATCAAAAAATGATGAATAATTAATTATAAACTTTTAAATACTGCTGAAATAAGTTAGTAAGTTTACAGTGATTCTTTTTCATTGGATATCAATATTACAGTATCAACCTTCTTTGCATTTATTTCTCTGTCTCTAAATTTAATTATATTATATTAAAGTTTAAAATTTAAATATATACCACTTTTAAGGTTTCTAAAGTTATGGAGTATTAATTTTAAAATTTACTGTAATATCACTCTTTAATTTGAATTTGCAATAAATTTTATTCATTAACTTTAACTGACAGTCTGGCACGAATATAATTGTTTTAGTTTGTTCTACACGTTAAATATTTCTTATTACCGGTAACATATAAAGAGACATGAAGGAGATGTTTAAAATATACAATTTAAATTTAAAAAAATTATAGTAAATTTATTTTATTCTTAAATCTAATTAAGCAAGATTCACTATTTTTAACAAAAGGAGATAACTTTAATATATTTATGTTTGCTTAATATGAGCAAAATGAAAGAAAAAAAAAGTTATAGAAAAAATCTATTTAAAACATCTTTTACAAAACAAATGCGGAGGAAATATAAAGTACGTTATCAATTATTAAAAGTTCTGTATTGTTAAAAAAAATAGTAAAGTTTTAAAGTACTTATGTGACTTTATTATGAATAAAATAAAATAGAAATTTATTTATATTAACTTTTTTTATAAAAATAAATTCAACTTTCACTTTAATAAGACAATGGCATAAGGAACGAGATACATTTATTTATATCTCAATTTTATTAAGCACGACACTTTAGTAATTTCATTCATTTTAGCTGGACAAAAAGAGGAGATAGACTGATAGATGGATAGAATAGGATATTATGGTTATTTAAAAAAAAATTGAGGTTAATTTTGTCTAAAAAAATTTAGTCCTAAATGGTGGAGATTATAATACCTGATTGAATATAGTATTAAATAATCCTCATATTAAGTCATTTTATAATCCCTAGACTAACAGTCACAAGTTTAAATTTGAAAACAAACAAGACAATTGAGATTATAAGTCTTATTTCAAGTGTAATTTTTACAAATAAACATAGCTCTGGGGTATAAAGAGGAGAGGGTTTGTTGTTTATACTTTCTTTTGTTATACAAGATGAACTTGTAGTTCCTACATTTTTTGAACTATTTTAGAAGGCATACAAATTTTAATATGTATTTTAGAAATGAAAATGATTCAGTTGATGCTTAATGAATTCTCTATATTGGCATGCCTTTACAGTTATAATAATTTGTTTTTATTTTTTATTAAATGTAACTTTTAAAATATATGCTCAAAAATATTTTATGTAATTGTAGTGCTTCATTACTAGAGCTACAAAGAGCTTTTAGTTTGTGTTGAAGTGGGCCCATCCCAGCCCAGCCTAAATTAATGTTTTAACAACTGGAAACAAAATTTTGAATACTTCTGTCGAAAAAGATTGTAACATTCACGGTAAAAGCTGGACACTTGACAAACACCTGGTAGTCTATTCACTCTTCAAAATTGTCTTGCTTACTGAATGACACGTGTATACAAATTATCTTAATGGCTGCGATTGGAAGGTTAGATTACAAACGTACTCGAGAAATTCTTAATTCCAACTAGATTGAAAGTAAGAGTACATACGTTTCTCGAGTAAAACGTGCTCGAGAAATTTCTCTCTCTCTAAAGTGAATTTGTGATGTAAAAAGATGGATAGTTTACCAGCAGATATTTGTCTGAAAATTTTCTGTTTGTTGGATCATCAGAACATTGTCATTGCTCAACAAGGTCAGTTGTAACATGTAAATTAATGACTCAATTAATCTCTTGTAACATAAACACTCTTTCAATGTTGTCATCACCATCATCAATTTCATTTGAAATTTATGTGTTTTTTATATACTGCGTATGCATCTGAACTGGGTTTGTTGATTTCGCATTCAATTGGGAAGTTCATATTATAATTTGCATACTTTTCTAAAGAATTGGGTTGTTTCATTCTGAGGATAGGGTCAGTGGCTTGTCATTAGTTTTATTGTTTTAATCCAGTGGTTGTGTCTGCTGCTTATTTTGTTATGCTTTTTTGTCAATCAGATTATAGGATTGCTTGAGACTTGAGTTTTAAATCTGTTAACTCGTTGAGTTCTATGATCAAGGGTTATGGAATTGTTGTATAAAAAAATAGGTTTTTTATAAACAAATTCAAATCCCGTTGCCTTGATTGAGAAGATTAATGAGATATTCACCTGATTTGGAAGTCATCATGTATTTTGAATTCTGAACGTGCAAATTTTCAAGTGCTCATTCACTGTGGTACATGTTGGGATATTTCATATGAATCCCACGTCGGGTAAATTCAAGAGTGTAGTTGGATTAATAAGTACGGTTAATCTCAATCTAATAGGTTAATTTTTTAGGTGAGAAAGTGATTCAACATCTACACAGGTGTGTATTGTATTTGTTGAATCTTTCCAACAAATGTATTTTTTCTTATTAATATAAATAATGCCAATCATTCTGTTACAGTATTAATTGTCTGCTGGAGTTTTCTAGCTGCTTTCAGATTGCTCAGTTATAAAATATTATAATGTGTACCCCTTTTATGTTCTCGCTGTTGATGGGCATGAATTTTATGACGAGTTTGTTTTGCTCTAGTAGTAAACAGTTTGGATTTAGCGAATATGCATAATGTTTCTTTCAACTAAAATAAGAAAGACAGGGATAGAGTGATGCTGTTGACAATTATGAGACAGGTCAAGAATCATAAGTCTTTTTTGCAGTTCAATTTGAACTTCTGCGTTTGAAGCTTTTGAAAGCATCGACTTGTTTTCATTGTCAAGAGCAGGAGCTCATCTGGATCATGCACTAAATTTCTACTCTATATAGAACAATTCTTCCATGAACATGTACTAAATTGCTTTCTTGGATCTTCGCTTCCATGGTCATGCACTAAACTGCTTCCATACTTGAATTCCCTTCCGCCTGTTCAGTACGCACGTTGGTTGGTTAAATAAAGTGCTTGTTCTTTTGTTTGTCGAAGTGTGCAGGAAATGGAAGCTCTTGGCATCAGAAAATATATTGTGGTCTAATCTGTTTGAGGAAAGATGGGGAAGAGATAATGCCACATTTTATGCTTCCATATCTTCCAAGTCGTGGAAAGATGTTTATGAAATGCAAGATCATTGTGATCGAGAACTGTAAGTTGAATCTACTTGTATTTGTCATCCTTTGATAATTTTTAGAGTTGGAGCTTTTATTTTGTGAACCCTTATCCGCATATGCATAAGGTACCACTAGCTGTTCTTCTTAGTTTAGTCCTCTACGTTGTTTTTGTATTTCAATATTAAGCTATTAATTTAGGGAATTGATATTTCCACATACTATTTTGATATTTTCACAAATGGATTCCATTTGATCTTGCGAAAATATCAAATTAGCTTGTGAAAATATCGATTCCATATGAAAATTGATATTTCCACGAGTTAATTTGATATTTCTACAAGTGGGTCTAATTTGATCTTGTGAAAATATCAAATCAACTTGTGAAAATATCAATTCACTTAATTTAATACTTTTCACTTTCCGGTGTACGAAAAAAAGATAGAATAAAAAAATATATTTTATAAATTTTCATTGAATATAAAGATAAGAAAGTCATAAACTATATATAATATTAAAAAATTAAAGATGAATCTGAATCATATACAAATATATTTAAATTCAAAAGTTGTTTTCGCAACACCAAATTATATAAAAATATAAAAAAATCTTCTAAATGTAAGACGACCATTTTTTTATGTTCATTGGGAAAGTTTGGTAACTTGCAGGACCAATCAACGGAAGATACTAATGGATCAAATAATTTAGAATACCAATGAGATGTCTGTGCCTCAAGTAGACAACTCTACACCCCTGTTTTAGTAAATTCTAATCAACACAATACTTTGTGTTATGGATATTTTACTTTTTATTATATTTATATTAGGTAGTTGTAAATGATGCCAACTATGTTTATTTTTTATATTTATGTATGTGTGATATTGTACTTTAATTTTTTATTTTAATTAAGTGAGAATTATTTTGTTTGTTCAATTTATTAAGTGTTATTGTTTTAATTAAGAAAATAGTGCAAAAAAAATAAAATCTGCAGAATTTGTATTAATTAGTTATAATGACATGTCAATAGAGATATAGCTACGGTCAAAGAAAACCAAAAGGTTTATAGCGACAGCCAAAAAAAGCTTAGTCAAATTATTTATACTGTAGCCAAAATACTACAGCGACGGTCAAAGTCGTAGCAACAGGGAAAATGTCAAAATAAATTACCAATTTAATGACAGGCATGACCTATATACCTTAAGGCCAGTCGGTAAACACCAAAAACATTGAGTACCAAAAGCTTTAGCTACAGTCAACAGTCATGACCGTAGCAAAATAAGATAATCCCCGTCAGTGAATATCACAAACACAGAAATGTCAGAACATTTAGCTACGGTCGTGACTATCACAATAGCTCCTAAGGACTGTAGCTATATGTTTTAGCGACGCGACTTTAGGTGAGAATTGTCGACCGTCATTATAGGCTTTAGCTAAGGTCAAAGGTCCTATAGCTATGGTCAATGACCCTCGCTATAAGCCTATATTCGAGTCCACACTTTAGTAGTACGGATTGGGTTACCATCCCAAATCTCGTTTCTTTCTTTCTTCCCCGGAAACTCACAAACTTATATCAGTTGAGAGAGTAGATAACTAGCAAGCATACCAGATCGCGTTTCTTTCTTCCTTCTTCATATACTGAGAGAGTAGATCAATTAGCAAGCATACTAAGGAGACGGTAATTAGTATCATTCGATAATCTTTAATTTAATCTTTACAAGTCATTATTTGTTTTGCCATGTCATTTCATTCAATATCAAGTAATGAGGTAAAATTACATGATAATAATGATGTAATAAGTCTAGCTAATAATAACATTCCTTATGTTGGTCAAATTTTTTCTACGTTGAAAGATGCTAATTTCTTTTTATAGAAAATATGTTCAACGTGTCAGATTTGAAGTAAGAATATAAACTAGCAAAAAACATTTGAAGTCTGAAGAATTTTTTTCTAGATTATATCAGTGTCGTAAAGCTAGATATATGGTTGTTAAGAAAAATGAGGTTGTCACTGATGATGAAGATAATAATAATAAGAAAAAGAGAAAGAGGGATTTTATTGATAGAATTGAATGTAAAACAAAGTGATGTTGTGCATAATAAGAAGAAAGATAATTGGTTTTTTCCACCCTTAAACTGAATCACAATCATGAATTTGTCTCCCCATGTAAAGTTTCACAAATTCAAACACACAAGAATATATCAAGAATTGCTAGGGATCTGATTAGAACCATTAATAAGGCTGGGATTGGGCTAAGTACGATGATGAATGCTTAGATCATTAGGAAGAGGTATGAGCAGTATTGGATTCTCTGATACATACATGTGAAATGTAGTTAGGAATATTAGACATGATACAATGGATTTGAATTATGAACACGTTGTAGTAGATTACTTAAGAAAATTGCAGTGTGAGAGCCCAAATAGATTTTTTCAATGTCAAACTAGGTATGGATAATTGTATTGCATGTATTATGTGGGTAGATTATCGATCAATACCCCCTTTGTTCATTTCACGGGTGTAAATCATTATTATCATTCTATATTATTTGGATTTGCACTTCTAAGTGATGGGTCATATGATACATTTGTATGCTTGTTTGAGAAATGGCTTGAAGTAATGAATTTCAAACATCTCATAACCATTGTCACTAATCAAGATTGTGCTATATCGAATGGGATTGCTAGGATTTTTCGTAATACCTACCATGCATTATGTACGTGACACATTAGCAATAAATATCCTGAAAATTTTGGTCATGTCTATTCTTCACATGTGACATTTAAGTCAGATTTTAAGTACCGTGTCTTTAAGTCGTTGAGTATTCAAGAATTCAAGGATAAATGAAAATTGCTGATGGAAAATTACGGTCTACATAATAATGAATGACTAAAATCTCTTTATGAGTTAAAAGAAAATGGATTGGGATATATTTAAAAAAGTTCTTGGGTTTCAAAATGACCCATTTTACCAAAAAACACATAACTTCTTCATTTTAACTTAGTTTTCGACGATTTAAATTTTGTTACGATCGAAACTAACCCATCTAGAATACAAGACACAAAATCACATAAACAACTTATATACCATAAGGCACACCTAACCAACCTAGACATCCAACTAGGGTTTTAAAACCAAACATGCTCATACAACCTTTTCTTCCATCATTTTCCATACCAAACATGTTATAACACATATCTAGCATATCTAACCATAGATCTTCTTCACATAGATTCTTCCACAACCAAGCATGATAAACTCATATATAAAGAAAATAACAACTAAGGTTTGAGAAACTTTTAAACTTTATGTGAAAATCTTCTTCTTGCTAAGGCTAGAACTCCTCCTTGTTCTTCTTCTCTACCCGAACTTTCTTTCTCACAAATTCTCTTGGCATTTTAATGCTCAAGCTGTAACGACCCCGAAATTCGACAAACCTTATTACCTTAAATTTCATATTTATAATACATTATCTTCCTAACGTCCAAATTTCGGTTCGTTACAGACGGTATCAGAGCTGAAGGTTATAAATTTTTGGTAAACGATACATTAGGCTATAACCTTAGTAAGAAAGAGTAAGGTTAGTTGCGTGTTCTGAAAATCCAAGCGTATAGTAAGCTCATGACTCATGATTATATGGTGGAGCCCATCAGCGAATGGTCGACTATGGCTTGACTAGGACAAGTTCCTCAAGCCATATGATTGTGGTAAGTTCTTGAGCCCAAATACGTGATAAGTTTGATGAACATGCGGGGGATTAGAGTAGAGAACCATAAGTTGAGAGATATAGTTCTCAGATATTGGCTAAGGTTAAGGAAATATGAAAGATATAAGATTTTAAGGAAAAGATAGAGATGTTACGAAAGATTTGAATGAAGGTAACGAATTGAGAAAATTCATAAGTTCAATTAAGAATATATCTGAAAGAATATTTGAAATGATTCAAAGATGAATCTCAAAGAAAATCAGGGAACACCTTATTCAAGCAATAAAGATGATAAAGTAATCTTAAAAGCATAGAAAGAGATCATAATAACATGATCAGGAACAGTAAGAGGATCTACTATGATACGATCATGAGATAAGAAAATTGAATAATGAATAGACTGTAAAGTAAGATCAAGATGTGATCCAATGAGACTGTGAAATAACAGAGAGACCCGTTAATGATCCAAAAGGTATAGCTTGATGTTATAAAGAGATATGGTACTATGAAATAGTACGAGATGAACTCAAAGAATAATGAGACATGAATTACAGAAATGTAATGTTCAGGGGACAGAAAATTTGGGTACGAAATTTCAATTGAGAACTCACGTGGTGACTGAGTTGCACAAACCTTTATATGGGCAGGGGACTTGTGTTAACTTAGATGCCATAGTGATAATCATTGAAATGTTAGAGTCGCGCTATCGGTATACTTATGTTGAGGAGTTGATTTTCTCTCATATGTATATTTGATAGATAGATAATATTAAGTTTAGGCACGAGTTCTTAAAATTCATGCATATGGTAAGTCCATGACTCATAATCGTGTGGAATGGACATAAAAGTCGTAATTTTCTGATAAACGAGCTAATTTCTATGAATTTCGGAAGATTTAGCACAGTGAAACGTGATCTGTCCAAATCCTGTCCATTTTGGTGTAGAGTTTGAAAATGTTTCCTTCTACAAAGTTGTAGATAATTAAATTTTGTGTGTAATGGACTTAAGATTCGTAATTTTCGGATAAACGTGCTAATTACTGTGAATTTCGGAAGTTTCATTACATTAAAAATTAAAATTTAATTATTAAAAATATTTTGTGCTGAAATCATTTATGGACAGAAATATTGTAATATTATGTCTAATTTTTCTAAAATTTTTGGTGAATTATTGTAGAGCATGGATATTTATTGTATTTTATGGCTATTTAAAGTTAATGTAAAAATAAGTGAAAATTCATGGAATCTTCTATGAATGTTGAAAAATTACGAAACTTGGTGAAATTTTTTATAATAATATAAGATAAATATTGATGGTGTTTGGGGGATACAAAAGTATGTTGAGTGATTATTTATATTTTTAAATCTATTAAATAATAGTTCTTATATATAAAAATAATTACAAAAAAATTGTCGGATAATCCAGAAATTTGAAAGAAAGAAAAAATTGGTTGAAAAATCTAAAATAATATTCTAGAGACTTTAGAAGGTATAGTAGACTCATGAGATGTCGGAATATTATAGGTCGCATGTTGACTAACTAATAAATAAGCATAACAGTTTTTTTACGCGATGGTCGAGAATTGACTGAGAAAATTTGTTTATACTTTTATAGTATGATATTGGTAATTAGTGTTTAGATATCACTGAAATGTGAATTATGAATTTTGAATAAAGGTTTTAGATACGAACAAGCTGGAGTGACTTAACTCAGTAATTACAAGTTAAGCCGGGACATTATGATACTCGAGGCAAGTTCTTCAGTACTCGATGTTAATTGTTTATCTGTTACTTTATATTAACTTTTGTTCGAATGCATATAAAATTATGTGTTATGTGATTTATTACTAATATGACCGCGATGTGCATTTGGTGCAATTAAGTGACTATATGCAAAATTGTTCAACGTCTTCTTTAGATAATTGTTAATCTGAGTTAGATATGACGCACGTGAAATATATTACTTTAGTAAAAGCACAACACATGATGTATGACACACACAGAACATATTATATTATGTGCTATGTGAAACGTGTTATGTGTAAACTGTTGAATTTGCTGAGTCGTTGTGCTCATTCTTGCATAATATAAATTTTGCAGGTAAAAATGAAACTTCAGAAGTATTAAATCATGACTAGAGATTATGTGCGACATCAGGGAAAGTTACAAATGTAATTCTTGTATATATTTTATTTGTATATAGAAACTGAATATGGTTAAATTAGTGGAATGAGTGGTTATAATTCATGAGTTATATATATGTCGAATTCTGATCGGATAAATAAGGTTTAATTATGTATTATGATTATTCAAGAATACTTATCATGAAAGAAAAGAAAAAAATAAAGGTTGCGATCTAGGGACTATGATCGAGATGTAAAAAAATTTTAAATGCCAAAATATTTTAATAGAATAATGAAAAAAAAAAATATACCGAAAAAATATGGTAATTTATGATATAAAGTCAATTAGTAAATTAAAAAAGGTGATTAAAGGATTATTAACGAACCGAAATTTGGACGTTAGGAAGATAATGTATTATAAATTTGAAATTTAAGGTAATAAGGTTTGTCGAATTTCGGGGTCGTTACACAAGCTAACAATGCTTTCAAATGCTCTAGCTTCTCTCTAGAACTCTCTCTCTCTCTCTCTCTAACTCTTGAACTAGCTAGCAAATGACCAACCTTTGCTAGCTCTTTCTCTCTTCACTATATATAGAACTTAGGTAAGCTCACTTAGCTTCTTTAATCATCTAATGTTGGTCAATTAACTCCCTAAATCATGCTTACTATACAAGTGAAAGACAACTTGAATGACATCTAAGATTGACACATTTGATTGACCAATATGAATGACATCCATCAAAGATTAAAACAAGCAACCAATGGAGTGTATATTACACAACCTAAAAGCTAGCACAACACCCCAATTGGGGCCCACCTTGGTCGGCCATTTGGCCTTTTTCCTAGCAATTTTGCTTTAAATTTTTTATCATTTATACACACACACACACACACACACACACATATATATATATGGTGACCCATATTTAACTTTATTTTGGGCTCCACTTAGGGTCATTTAATTAGTTTCATTTGGACTTTGAATCACAATTGTTTGGGCTCAACAATATAATTCATTTGGGCTACTACATTAATTCATTTAAGTCATCAACTCTTGGGCTCCCAACAATTAAATCAATTGGGTTAACTATAATACTTGAATTAAAAACAAGTATTTGACTAGTTTAATTTAATTTGAACTCACCATATATTTCACATATGGTTCACTAATTAAATCATATAAGGCTACCACATTGGGCTCATTAAATAAACACATTAGTTTAATTACATAATCCAATTAGAGTTGCTATTTATAAGTTAATTGGACTATTTAATTGAGTTGGTTTACAAAACACTAACGTTTAACTTATCTTGGACTTGTTTGTTAAATCTTAACACACACACATACAAGTATTCCCATATTGGATTAACTTTAATAATTCATTTATTTCTTCTTTCTCATTAATTATATAAGTAATCCACTTGTTGATTATTAAACTTCTTATTTGTTATTCAAGGCCAACATTCAAGCTTTGTAATTTCATCACATAAGCTCTTCTTACATTTCTTTTTATTCTTTAGTTAATTACAATAAATTAAATTAACTAACTTACTAACTCTCGCATAACATATACACATACATAACATCATTACACATCATATTTTCTCATGAATATAATATATATATATATATATATATATATATATATATATATATATATATATATATATATATATATATATATATATAAATTAGGTTCGTAATTTTCTCAGTCATTACATTTGCACTATGCACTATTAAAGTGCGGGCACCCCCAAACTAAAGTGTGGACGTGATATATTTTTCACCGTCTGATCAGCGATTGGACGATTACGATTTGGTGTAAGCATAATATTAAATTTATAAATGTGTTGCTATTATTATTATTATTATTATTATTATTATTATTATTATTATTATATTCGTTTATACTGTGATGCCCCCAAATTCGGGTACTAGTACCTCGAACTCAGTGCTCATGATCCAATACAACTATATTATATACACCTCCCAAAACAACACACAATATCTATTGCGGAAAATAAACATATGTTGTTTATACAAAAGGGTTAACTACTAGTCCCAAGGTACGAAACCTTAACAAAATACATCACGAATTTAATATATACAATAGGATTCGTGTTACATGTAATCAGACTTAAACAAAACATAACAGTAGACATTTAGTATCCCAGCACGTCTACGAGTTTATCTTCCCCTTGCCCTTATCTTTATTTGAACATTCATGTTTAGCTGCAATAAAATTTCATGACATAGCAAGGGTGAGCAACTAGCTTGCTCAACAAGTGTTATATGAATAATATGAGGTATGTCATGATTGAATAATAATTGAATGTTTCAATGATCTCAGGAAATAAATATCTGAACAATATGATCAATGATCGACTAATAAATAACAATTGATCATTGAAATGCTGAGTGGTCCAATAGACCATGAACGTCTGTTGAGGGATCAGTCTCTTGATTGACCCTCTTAGGTTACATGTCCAGAACTGTACTTGAGGGGATCAACCTCTCGTACTCTATGTGTATGCATAACATTTATTCCATATGTATCATTCATTTGATACTTAGGTTGCTCCCCATTATGGGTTATTCTTCTCAGTATAAGAATCCGTACCACCATGGTTTGGATAGCTTTTTAAATAATTTACACATATGTCTAGCCGAATAAGTGGCTTAGACTTTCCTTTTAATTAGTTCGTGAATGTAAGAACTTCAATAATTCATAATTCCAGAATGGAATATGAATTTAATTGCACCACGTGCGAATAACAATAATATTGATTGTGAAATAATTGGTAATATCAAAATAAGTCAGGGTAACTTGCTCAATAATAATATGAGTAAGGTTAAGGAACTTGCCTGGTGCGCGAATTACGTCTACTTTGCTTAATTTAAATTCCTCTTGAAGACCTAACATTTAAAATGTTGGCCTAACAATTAGAACAACACATAATCGCTTTACGTAAATTACCTAAATCAAATATCATTTAAACACGTAGCATAATATTTATTAACACATTGGCTAAACAAATCATATCCCCCATATATTAATTATGTGCCAATATTATTATCCCTCTAATATTTAAATCACCTACTGATGTTAATTAATAACATCATATTTGGTTACCAATATTATTAATTCCCTTAATAATATTTAAAATCTCTTTCTAATATTATTAACCCTTTTAATAATATTTTAATCCTTAATTATTATTAATCATTTAATAATAATTTAATTGTCAACTAATATTATTAATCATTTAATAATATTTTAATCCATTACTATTATTATTAATTATTTAGTAATAATTCAATCACTAACTATTATTATAAGTCAATTAATAATTTAATCGTCAACTATCATTATTAATTAAATAATAAGTAATTACTAACTAAATAACAATTAGTTAATTATCCTTACCTATTATAAGTTAAATAATAGGTAATTATATTATTTTATCTTATCTTTCTTTAATTATTATTTAATCAAATAATAATTAATTAATTACTTTTATTACTCTTTAATCATTATTTAATGTTGAATAATGATTAATTACTTTTACTTGTCATTTAATCCAATTAAATAACAAATAGTTGCTTTATTAACTTTAATCCTTCCTTAACTATTATTTAATGTTAGTTAAATAATAATTAATTAATTATTTTTTTTATCTTTCTCTTAATCATCATTTAATATTAATTAAATAATGATTAATTATCTTTATCTATTATTTAATCCCAATTAAATAATAAATAATTAGTTTATTTAATATTTCTTTAATTATTATTCAATATTAGTTAAATAATAACTAATTAGTTATGTTTACTCATTATTTAATGTCAATTAACTAATAAGTAATTATTCTATTAACTTTATTTTCCTTTAATTATTATTTAATATTAATAATAATTAATTATTCATCTTTACTTTTTATAATAAGTAATTAAGCTTTTACAAACTTTATTATTCTTTAATTATCATCTAATATTCATTAAACAATAATTAATTACTTAATTATTCCTATTTATTATTTAATGACCACTAAATAATAAATTTATCATCTTTATTTAATATATTTAAATATCAAATAATTATCATTTCATGATAATTAATTAGCTATTTCTAGTTATTTTAACTATTATTTAATACCGATTAAATAATAATTAATTATCTCTAATATTTTTATTTATCTTATTTATTAATTAGATTTATTTAATTAATAAATAATTATTTTATTTGGGTCCCATATGTTAATTATATTAATTTTTATAGTTTTTACAATACCCGTTTCTAAAATAAACTATCCGCGACCCGAACCGTGAAAGACCCAACCCGGATCTGCCCAACAGGAACCAACAAAGGGAGAAGGGTGTCTAGACGCCTGATTTTGTGCTTGGTAGGGCGTCTAGACGCCGGGCCTCAGAAAGTTGCAGCATGATTTTACAAGTTTTCTGGTTTTGTGCAAATCCGGGAGGTGCCTTACTTCAAACATTTTTAGATTGAGTTATACACCTCCAAATCATGCAAGGTCGGATTCTATGGATTGCTAACTTAATCCTCTTCATCATGGTATTTTTCAATTAATTTTTTAGACACATTAAGTATGGAAATTATCAAGCTACTCTCAATCGTGCCGGAAAGTGGACTGTTTTGGTAGAAAAAACATAACTAAATGTATACACCATAACTTTTGGTGATTCAAATTGGGTTTTCTTCTAAACTCATAGGTATATCAAGGAGAAATAATAACCAACACCAATAAGTTCAAAAGCTTAGATGTACATGGCCTTAAACCAGACTATCTCGCACGGTTTTTCCAAAAATGAGGATTTCATGCATTCTTTCACTTTTAAACACATAGGTGGGCATAATAACACATGAAAAGTTTCTTGAAACATATATTTACTACTCTAGCATGAATATGCTTACATAGAGCTCTTATTCTAGCTTTCTACCACATGATATACAAAGCAATGACCATGGAACCATAATACTAAAGTTGTGAGATATTTGCTACCTTTGAGATCTTATGGCTGGCTTCCTCTTCCTCCCAAAGTAGGTAACAAAGGTAATGGACATCCACAAGTCTTCCTTGAGCTTCCTAGATCAAATACTCAAGCAACTCTTAGTTATTTTTCTCTCTTTTCTCACTCTTGTTGCTTGGCTTCAGCTCTCTGTTTTCTCTCTTGCTCTCGGTTTCTTTCTCTCAGCCAAATGGTCGGGAGGGAGAAGGAAATGGAGAAATGTTAGACATATACTCCCTCATCCTCTAGACAAACATCTGAAATTTGGACACTATAGCCCCCCTATACCTGACTAGTTCCTTCTTTTCTCAGCAAACTGTTGCGTTCTTAAGCTATGCACAAACCGTGTGTGCTCAGCTTTCTTTCTGCTGCTGTCCCGAAATGGTTGTCACACCAATTTTCCTACCGGGTTGTGCATTGATCTTGGGCTGGGCCTTTTTTTTTTTTTTTTTTGGTTTGAAAAAATTTGTGGCCCAAATGGTTAGTTAAATGGCACCTAGGCTTAGGGGTGTAGCAAGGTTAAGCATTTGGGCTAATTTAAAACACACAAAATCATTAATTAATAATTTTATTAATTAATTTACATAATCCAATTATATTTTGCTATATTCAAATTAAATTGAATATTTAATTACCCATAATCCTATCAATTTATTGATATTAATAATATTAGGCTAGTCCACTAAGTTAATTATCCCATTAGTTGGACTCCCTTTAATTTAATTCCCATCATGTAATAACTTACCAAGATTTAAATTCGTCCATAAAATATTTATTTCATTAATAAATTCAAAATTTATTTATAATGAAATTCAGAATTTAGCGAACATTACATATACTGAACAAATAATAATAATAAAATCATTTAGTATATGATTTATTTCTTGGACATTTTAAGCAACTAAACTCATAGTGCTTGGGTAGTATAATTAACAAAAGTTCAAACTTGATGGTTTAGGATCAATTCTTGGGAGCAACTTATTTTTTGAGCCACATCTACTTAAATTCCATGTCATTGGTGCCACATGTGCGCCACGTGGGCAGTCAACGCACATGTTGCACTTGGGGCTCAATATCTAAATTTTTAAATATTATGGGGCTCAATTTACATTGACCAAAAGAAAGGGACTCTAAGTGCAAAAATCCTAGAGTTCAAGAGCAACGATGCATTTAACCCATTTATATAATATTATTATATTAATATATTTAATAAAATAAAATATATTAATAGCCAGAATCCACACTACTAAAATGTGGATGCCTAAACGCCACTGTTTCATATATATAATGATAATATATTAATATATTTAATAAAATATAATATATTCATAGTTAGAATCTGCACTACTAAAGTGTTGATAGTGGAGGGCACTTTTGCAATATACACTATTAAAGTGTGGGTGCCCCCAAACTAAAGTGTGGACGTGATATATTTTTCACCCTCAGATCAGTGATTGAATGACCACGATTTAGTGGAAGTATAATATTAAATTTATTATTATTATTATTATATTCGTTTATCCAGAACAAATAATAATAATAATAATAATAATAATAATAATAATAATAATAATAAAGTTATTTAGTATATGATTTATTTCTTGAGCATTTTAAGCAACTAAACTCATAGTGCTTGGGTGGTATAATGAACAAAAGTTCAAACTTGATGGTTTAGGATCAAATCTTGGGAGCAACTCATTTTTGAGCCAAATCTGCTTAAATTCCATGTCAAATTTTTAATTATTATGGGGCTCGATTTGCTTTGACCAAAAGAAAGGAGCTCAAAGTCTAAAAATCCTAGAGTTCAGGGGGCAATGGAGCATTTAATGTGAGGATCCAAATTTCCAGGATTTCTTTAATAATATTAAATGAGAATTTAATTGATAAAATTATCATGGTTGTTAAATTAATTATTATATTATGTGATTTAAGGTATGTGATGTGATTTAATTGATAAATTAAATCTGTGCAGAGATTATGATGAATTGTGTTGAAATTAAAATAATTGAAAAGCAAATAAATTGTTTAAAAATAATTTATGAAAAATAAAAGAAATTTCAAGCAAAGGTACAATAAAGTGTACAATTTAATTGTAGTGAAAGTACAGAAATTATGATTTAAAAGAGATGATATGGTAATGTGAGAAGTAAGATTTAAATATGTATATTTATATATGTGAATGTTTAATTGATAATATTAATTTCATTATTTATAGAAATTAAGGGATTAATAATTAAATTAATCCAAAGTAAGATAAAAGTTAATGAGGAAACTAAGAAAAGTTGAAATTATTGAATTTTAGATTTTATCAAGAATTTTGGAAGAAATTTAGAAATTAATTGAGAAGGAAAGGTAATTATATAAATTATATAATAATAATTATATAATTTATATAAGGAAATTAAAATAAGGTATGAAGAAAATAATAATTATATAAATTATATAAGAATAATTATGTAATTTATATAAGGTGATTAAATGGAATAAAGTTGGAGGAAATGAAGAAATTATTTAAAAGGAGAATGTAATTATATAAATTATATAATATTAAATTATATAATTTATAAAGAAATTAATATTAATATTAAAAAAATTGAATAATAAATAAGAAAAAGGAATGTTTTAATTTAATAAAAATTATGGTTATGTATAATGGAATTATTATGACTTTTATGAAGAATAATATTTCGGAAACGTGAACATGTTAATGTAACATGTTGTCCAAATAACGAAGTGAAAAATTATGAAAAATAATTTTTATAAGTTATATGAATTATTTTATGATTTTTGAAGGTATAAATTACCTCAAATGATTACATGCATGTCATTATGCGTGTACAAAATTTATCAAGAAAAGTAACCAAAAGAGGTATTAAAATTATTTATAAATCATATTATAATTTTTAGTGAACTTAAATAAATATTTTATATTTATTATATAAAATATTTATTACACAATATAATTACGTAATGTATTTAATTATTAATTTGCATGTTTGATTTTTTATGGAAAATTCGAGAAGGAGAAAAAGTTGGTTGGCGTAGGATTTCTAAGTCGGTGGAAATTTTTTAAGCAACTTATGAGATGGTTATAAAAGGAAAGCAAAAGTAAGAAATAAGGAAAAAGAAAAAGAAAGCCAAACCTTCTCTCTTTCTTCATATTATCATCCGACCGCCACTTTCTACCACCAAGCACCACCATGAGAGAGGAAAATATGCCATCCAAGTAAGGAGAAAGCTTCAATGGAAGGAATTGTAAGCTTTGAAGGTAAATTTTTTTTATTTTATTGAATTATATTTCAATATTTTGGTGGTAAAATAATTGTGGAAAAATTATAAATAATTAGAATAATTATTCCAAATAATTCTTGGATCTATGTCTATGAATTTTATGATTTATGGAGTAATTACGTTGGGAAATTATGTGTAAAAATGGTAGAAAATTCAATTCTTTTGGAAAGGTGATGTACTGTTTCACGCGAAGAAGAAGAAAAAGAAAACTGGGCAGGGCCGCGCATTGCGCGGCTACTGTTTCGCAAAACCGGGACCAAAACGACGCCGTTTTGGGCGCTGATGGGGGAGCAGGCCGCGCATTGCGCGGAGCCCAGAAACGGGCTGTAAAACGACGTCGTTTTGTGGCGTCGGCAGGAACAGTCGCCGCGCAATGCGCGGGCGACCGACAATGCTGGAAATTACCGTGTTGCCCCTGCCTTTTTCCAGAAATACCCAATGTGTCCCCAAGGCCGCGAAAGTTACAGAATTGCCCCTGGACTTTCCGGAAAATTTCGGATTTGTCCCTAACGTTGCCGAAATGACGAAAATGCCCCTGGTCTTTTCGAAAAATACCGAATTAGTCCCTATGGGCGCGGAAATTACTAAAATACCCCCAGAAATGATTTTTAATTGAAATAAATGTTTAAAAATTGTTTAAAAATTATAGAAAATTACAGAAAAATACTAAAAATATAGAAATGATGTTTGGGGCATTAAATTTAATATTTTTGTAAAAATATTAAATATGGGGGATTAATATTTAAATATTAATCCATTAAGTTTAAAAGTTAGAAAATGAATATATGTAAATTCGGACAATCGAAAATGCTAAATTTTATTCGATGAGCCGGGTTGTCCGTATTGAAGGCATTGGTTATTAAGTTAAATAAATTTATTAAGGAACGAGGTTAATATAATTAACCATATTAATTAATAATTAACCCGGTACCTTAAAATAAACTGTCAGGTAGGGTTAGTTATATTATGGATGATATTAATTAATTAAATTAATATCATAAGAGGATACATAATTATTATTTGATTATTTTATGATCATAGGTGATCGAATTAAGGGTTTGAGTTAACAATTTAAATAACTGGACGCCAGGCAAGTTCTTCAGTCCCTTTTATGTTAAATGTTGGACTGTTATGCTATGTAATTCTTGTTTTAACTGCATACAAATTATGTGTTACGTGATACGTGATTAATATGACCACAATGTGTATTTTGTGCAACAATATGAATATATATGAGATATATTACTATAGTAGAAGCACAAGCACATGATGTATGACACACACCAAGCATGTTAAGGTATATGCTACGTGAAGCATGAACTGTTGAACTTGCTGAGTCATTGTGCTCATTACTTGCTTAATAAACATTTTTGCAGGTAAAGATATAAATTTCAAAAATATCAAATGATATAGAGATGGATAATCATAGAAGGTAGTGATTGTTATTGTTCTATTTTGCTAATGTTATATTGATCTTTCGAATGTACATATATGAGGGATTCGGATAAGATGAACAAAGTTGAAATGTGAACTATACTTGTTCAAGATAGTGGTTGCGCTAAAAATTATTATATGTTTAATCTATGAATGATGATACAAGGAATATTTGTATGGATATGAATGGTATTAAAATTTGAATGCTGAGCTTTATGATACAAGTGAGAGAAATAAAAAGTAAAGGTTGCGATCCATGGGACTAGGATCGAAATGAAAGGATTTTAAATATCCAAATATTTTAATACAATGATTGAATTGAGAAAAAGAAAAAGAAAATAAAATTTATAAAGAAAAATTGGTACTTGATGATTTTAAAATCAATTTAATGGATAAAAGAAGGTGATTAAAGATTATTAACGAACAGAAATTCGGACGTAAGATAAATAATGTATTCTAATTACAGAATTTAAGGGAATAAAGTGGGTCGAATTTCGGGGTCGTTACAATGATGGTCATGATAGAAATTATTATGAATTATGAATTATGAAACAAAGAAAATTGTATGGATATGAACAATACTAAATTGTGAATGTTGAGCTGTTTGACACTAGTAAAAGAAAAGAAGAAGGTTAAGGTTGCGATCCAGGGACTAGGATCGAGATGTAAGGATTTTAAATATCCAAATATTTTAATACAATGATTGAATCAAGAAAAAGAAAAATTTATATGAGAATTTTGATAATTGATGATTTTGAAATTAAATAATGGATCAATTTAGGAGATGAAAGATTTATTAACGGACCGAAATTTGGACGTAATGAAAATAATGTTTATTAAATACAAGATTTAAGGGAATAAAGCGGGTCGAATTTCGGGGTCGTTACATTTAACCCATTTATATAATATTATTATATTAATATATTTATAGTTAGAATCCACACTACTAAAATGTGGATGCCTAAACGCCACTGTTTCATATATATAATGATAATATATTAATATATTTAATAAAATAGAATATATTCATAGTTAGAATCCGCACTACTAAAGTGCTGATGGTGGAGGGCACCCCCAAACTAAAGTGTGGACGTGATATATTTTTCATTGTTAGATCAGCGATTGGACCACCATGATTTAGTGTAAGTATAATATTAAATTTATAACTGTGGCTACGGATTATTGCATATATATATATATATATATATATATATATATATTGTCCTGCTATATATATACTCATATGCATATAAACATTTACTAATTTTCAAACTGTGTGCTTGTATTGTAGATGAAGAGAAATTTAAAGATTTATACAAGGATTTTCTTACAACAACTGAGAAAACAAAGGTTGTGAAGAACTTTCTTTCAAGTTTAATTATCTTCATTCAATAAAACTAAATGTACTTGGAGTTTTAGGA
Organism: Hedera helix; assembly: GCA_947179155.2. Classification (NCBI taxonomy): domain Eukaryota; kingdom Viridiplantae; phylum Streptophyta; class Magnoliopsida; order Apiales; family Araliaceae; genus Hedera; species Hedera helix. Next base: position 4,676,341 of record OX359282.1, on the reverse strand, counting down.
CTTCTTTAATTATTGGATTGATTGTATTATTTGATGAGATGTAGAAGCAAAATTTTCACTATTGGTTTGTTGTCCCTGTAATTGTTCATGTGATTTTGATGGAAGTAACTCTTTAGTTATACAAATCTTATTATTTTCGCAAAAATCTATGCAAGGCAATAGTTGAAGAGTATGTATGTATGTATATATATATTGACAACGTTGTAAAAAGGTATCTATCTTTACTACAAATCTTAGTCGTCTATCCTTGCATCTCAAAATGCCCCCAATATTCAATTTGGTAACTGTACCATTCGTAGTTTAATACTGCGAACGAGTAAAAAAAATGTTATAGCGTCCGCAGTTTAATACTACAGATGGAGGAAAAAAATTATACCATCCGTAGTTTAATCGTTGAGTTTTAAAATTTTCAAATTTTGCACGACTTAGTTTTAAGGACTCCCCCCATCCGCAATATTAAACCGTAACCATTATAAAGCTTAACCTTCATAAAATCATATTTTAAAATAAAATCATTTTTTTAACAAACCATGATAAGCGTAACCATTATAAAGTTTTAGGATTGAAAAATCCTTAAACTTCATAAAATTATTTTATTAAATAAAATGTTTGTATTTATTGAAATTTTAAAATATATTGTCTGTACTTTGTGAATTATTTAAATAAAATGTCATGTACTTAAATGCATTTTAATAAATTAATGTTATGATTAAGTTGGTAATTTGAGTCATGTACTTACAAAAATTTAATAAAATGTCATGTATTTGAAATACTGATTTTACTAATTTAATGTACTTAAAATGTCATGGGTAACTTCTTCTTCTTTTTTCCTCCGCAATATTAAATTGTAGACGGTGTAGCACTTTTCCAGGGAATTTAAAATATTTTTTTTGATGCATCTGTAGTATTAAATTGCGGATGGACATTAATTAATTTACTTGAAAAAATTTACCCGTTCATAGTATTAAACTGCATATAGTGTTTAACTTAACCAGGGAGTCATTCCTTTTTACCAGTCCGTAGTATTAAACTGCGGACGGTGTCTTACTTGACTAGGGAGTTTCATTCCTTTTTACCCACCCGCAGTATTAAACTGTGAATAACCTTTTTTAAAAAAAAACTTTGTTTGTTCCCCAGTATCCACACAACAATACAAGCCAAATACTCTGGAACTTGTCACAAACAAACAAAAGCAACTACAAGCCACAATATTTGAAACTATACTGCCAATTCACAAACAAAATCAATAAACACAAAATCAATTTTAGGACAAAAATGTACATCCAATATTATATACAACATTACATCCAATTTTATATACAACATTAAATTTAATATTATGTACAATTTAAGAAATGTTTGTAACTTTTTATTCATTATTTTAAAACTCATCTCTTTAGCCCTATGCTTACTCAATTCATCGGCAATTCTATACCTAAATAAGGGCGCATCTTCCTCGGGCCAGTCTACCTCTCATAAAGATATGCCTTGGACAGCGTAGTCAACGTACTTCATCACGTAGACTCCGCAATAAAAATCATTCTTTTGTTTAGGTTGAACGACCTTGGTTGCCCACGCCATCTTTTTCTTCGGGAATTTTTTCTCAGGACTTTAAATCCGGAGGGCGTTCACAACAAAATCACATTGTACATTAAAAAAACATAATGTTAGTACTTTGTAAAGAAAAATGAAATTGAAAAATGAAATAGTCAAAAGTGGTAACGTACCATATATTCTAACTCGAGTCGATATCGACTGATTATCTTATGGCTTGGTACATCGTCGTACATGGGATCTATAAGTCTCCAATTATTGATATCTAGAAAGAACAAAAAATAATGCTCATTATTGTGATTGACCGAAAAAAATGTGTTGTATCCCAGAAAAGATATATAAGGGGGGTTGAATAGATCTCTAAAAAAACTTTTACTCAATTTAAAAAAAGGGTTACCAAATAATTTGTTAACCAATATTAGTTGAGCACAACAGAATATAATTTGAAAATTCCCTTTAAAGATAAACAAATGAGAGGCACAGTTCAGAAATTTGGAACTTATGAAATAAAGTCACACACAAACACAATTAACATTAGACAGAAAATAAATGCAGAAATTTAAAGGATACATGAAGTTTTATGTGGTTCGGAGACTGAGTAACTCTTAGTCCACTCTTCTACTACACAAGTAAAAATCCATTAAGGATATAGATCACAATGATCTGTTACAACTGAACCACTTAAGTTCCTTCGAGTCACTTAGTCTCGGAATGGGGACACTTAGTCCAGATCACTTAGATCTCTTCAAGTCACTCAGACTTGGAGTATTGTCATTAAGACAATATTAAACAAATGATGATGAGTGAGTTATTTTGAGTTGCTGCCAAGATCTCAATAGGTCAGGCTTCTTATGTACTTAGCTGCTTGAACGAGTATTTAAGTTTTTCGTAGAGTGGCCTTTTAGAACTTCAACAGAGTTTTCATTTTTTGATCAATCTCTCTTTCCTTTTTGAGTTCTATTTGTCCTTATATAGACCTCCTGAGAGTTTCTCATTGCAAAGGTAGTCGTTGCTCATTTATGCCTTGATCTTTGAAGATCTTTTATGTTAAAATTTTTGAGTTAGGCAAAACAGCTTTTTACCATGTCATCTTATCAGAGTTCTAAATATAGAAACCATGTGGTTGACGTTTGCAAAGTCAAGATAGCTGGTAGACACAACATGCTCTGATTATTAAATTTTGAATTCAAATATTGGAGAATGCATCGGGCTTTTCAATACTTAAATCTCTCATTATCAGTCGTCCGACAATTATGACTTACTCTACGAAGTTAGTTGATCATATAGTTAAATGAGGAACATAGAGTTTATGCTGAAATTTGCTATACGAAATTGATCTCTACGATGCTTGAGCAGATTTTTTCCTTTATGTTCTTGAGTCAGCTTTGCGATTGCTTGACTATACAATCTAAGCTTCACCATACGATTTAGAATGAGCTCTATGAACGGGTCTTCTGCTCTGCGATTGACTTTACTATACAATCTCAGCTTCACTCTGTGAATTACTTTTGTATTCCTCAATCAGCTCGATAATATGATTTTAACAAAACCTGCTCTGCGATCTGATCTATTTTCTCAATGATCTGAACTTAACTCTGCGATATGACCTTCTTACAATACGGTCAATCAATTTTTATCATATATTCTATACAATGATTTGTCTCAAAAGATCAACCTAACAAATTATGATCTTTTCTAATCTAAGTCCTTGTAACATCATTCATTTATTAAGGACTTTACAAAAGCTACTTGTACAAATATACCTTAATCATATCATCATCAAATTTAATATGCAGACTCTAACAAAAAGCAATATCATACTGCGATAATTTCAGTTGTGCTCCCTAGTTAAAGAAGTATGGAGACACATCAAAAATATCGTATTTAATCTTCTGTAAGGCCAATAACTTGTTGTAAGAAGCATACCACCCTTGTAGTAACTGGAAGAAACAACAGGGCATGAAATAAAATTTTGACCGATTATATCGCCCTTGTCACAGACGATCTTCGCGTAACTTAAACAAACTCATATACGCGTTGATTGTTTGATCCTATATTAAGTTCCTTAGTCGAACGAGAGTACATCGTTATGCACCAATCTGTACTCGTCCTCTGGTCCCACATGAGGGAACTGTGATTCATCCACCCCATCCGAAAACCAATGCCGATTCAGCCAGTCCACCTTAGCTGCCTTCAGTGGTTTGATTGAATCCCTCTTAATCATGAATGTCCGCTCCACCCGTGCCCACTCAGGAAGATGTGATACACTCCCTCGGTATATGATTAAAGGACGGGCGTTTCTTCGAATATTAGAGTTAAATGCATTGACTGCAATTGACTCATATTCTCAGCATCGGCAGATAGACTCTAGTGATAATTGTAAGGGATGGAGGTGTTAATTGTAGCTTGGGTTCTGGCTGACTATGAAATGGGATGTCAGGCCAATAAGGGGATACTTGGTTAAACTGTTCAGGACCGAAAAATGGCATTTCCTGGGTATGATGATGTGGAGGAACATTAAGGATCATGTTGTTCGGATTGTCAAATATGCCCTGGTTTTCTTTCTTGAACAATATCGACCTTGCGTACCACTCCTCGTACATATGCCGAGGATTGTGCACAGGTGGTACGCTCATACTGTTCCTCACAAAATCCCAAGCTGCATCAATCTGTAAGAAAAAAAGTGTACATATGCTTAGTAAACAACATATAACAAATCATAATGTTTTAAACATAATAATGAATATGAAACTTACAAGGTCTCCAGCCTCATATTTCTGAAATAAGCCACGTGATGTATATTTCTCGTCTGGTTGCACTTGTGGTTGGCTAATTCTTGTACAAGTCATGCGCCTATACCACCTTAGGCATTCGACAAGACTAACCTCATGTATAGTAGCCACTAAAAAATTCAGAACGATATCTTGTTAGGCATACCATGTGGCAATGTACTCTTCCCGCAGCTGCATATAATCTAATGCGTTGATCCTCACCCACTCCTGATAGAGTTCAATCATATTTATCGAGGCCTCAAGAATATCCTGTAGTTTCCCAAATTATCTTAACACGCGATCTGGCATTTAGAATTCTACGATGTCGAGCTAAATGAGGGGAATACGTGAGGCCCTACTATACCAAGCTTCCTAGTACTCTTGTGCCACTAAATGGTCAAACTTTGAATATGGCATCTAGAGTACCATTGCAGCTGTCATCCCATCAAACTCCCCTTAATAAAATATTTGATTGTGGTGGGGGTATAGTCTTCTGGACTCTTTAATGGTGTCCTTATTTCTTCCATAAGACCATGCTTTTGTACGGGGCATCTAGTGGTCGACCCCTCTTGCGTAATTAGGCCTCCCGATTGTCAGCTGTTCGTAAGCCCATACCTGTATTACAATTGCTAAAGTTAGAAATTACAAATACAATATGAGGGCTAATATCAATGTAAATAAACGTGCAACTACAGTCAGTAAGATACCTAAAGAAGTGTTAAACATCTCGAGAAGCTCTTAGTATCAAGGCGGGTTGCTTTATGTAAGTTGCGGTACAAACAAGCCAAAACTACAGATCCCCATGCATAATCACAGACTCTGTCAATGTCTTGTAAAAATAGCAGATATCTAGGGTGTATGACATTGCGATTTGATGATGCTAATAAAATCTTCTCCAGTATAAACAATACATACGCTTTGGTGTACGTCACCACCGTTTCTATGTCAACATCCAAGGGGCAGTTTGCAAAATCCGGTGCCCAACCATGACAACATAATAGCCCATCAGCTATAGACCTTCTCATCCTTCAATACGTATTTATTAAATTCACTTTGGTCAAAAATTTATTTGGGAATTTTTATTAATGTACATGTTATTGGTTCACCTATAATCGCTAATCATAGAATGAAGTAGACAACTTCTAGGGTTACTGTCATTTCACTCGGGGGGAAGTGAAACGTATTTGTCTCACTCCGCTAACGCTCCACCAATACTTCTATCAATGATGCATCTCACTGGTTACATATATTTGTATTACAAAATACCCCAAGCCCCCATTGTTGTAATAACTATTTTTGTACATCATTTAACACCCACATATTTAAAGATCTTCCACTCTAATTAGTTTTTAAGGAACATGTAAAATGAGAATTGTTCCATACAATAGTTGAGATGTGGTTTGCTTGATCCCATAATAGAGAACTATCAACTGGTCCAGCATTGAATTCCATTTTGATAACTAAACAAAATAAAATAAACATATATCAAGAAGACACTAATGGTATTATCGTTATATATATAAAAAAATTTATTAAGAAGAACCCTAATTCAACAAGTATGCTTAAAAAGTTTAGTTAGTGGTCAAAAAAAAACTTTATAAAAACAAATATAGACATACGCTATGGTCTTTTATATACAACAAAGAAAGATATCAAAAATATTATCAATTTCGCTTAGGTTGGATACTATCAAATATGGTTAACGTCCGCAGTATTAAATTGCGGATGGGGGAAGTCCTTAAACGACGTCGTGTTATCCTTAAAAATTTTCTAGCTCAGTGTCTGCAGTATTAAATTACGGACGTGGTATATGGGCCAGTTCTTAAACGACGTCGTGCTATCCTTGGAATTTTTAAAGGTTAGCGTCCGTAGTATTAAACTGTGGATGAGAGAGTCCTTAAAACGACGCTGTGTAAAATTTAAAATTTTGAAAGCTCAGCGTCCGCACTGCAGATGCTATACTTTTTTTTTTTTTTCCGTTCACAGTATTAAACTGCGGATGGTACATTTATCAAATTGAATGTTGGGGGCATTTTGGACATTTATTAGCATCCGCAGTATTAAACTATGATATACTGAGAATTAAACTGCGGACAGTGATGTTTTTAACCATTAGATGCAAGGATAAACGATTGAGATCTGTTGTAAGAATATATGTCTTTTTACAACGTTGTCAATGAATCATATATATGAAAAACAAATATGTGGCGACCTACAACCACACATTACTTTCCCTATATACATTTGTTATTAAAAAAAGGTTTCTTAATTTGAAAGATATAATATTAATTGTTTCAATTTGTTTGTCGTAATTTATTATTAATATATTATAACTCATATATGTTATTTTTATAGTGTTAGTTACATTTTATTCAAATTATTTATAGTCGGATTATAGCTCAAAATATACAAATTCAGAAGATGACGAAGGTAATATTACAAAATTATAATTTCTGCGTAATTTTTCTAATTTTTTAAAAAGAATATTCTCAACTAAAGTTTGTTGGTATTTTTAAATACATAATCAGATTGTCATAAGATTACGATGATATCAAGCTGCAACACACGCAGCCCAAGCCAACAATAGCATTTTATTCTTTACACACTTCATATATACTTACTTATTTTTTGTGAAAAAAAAGAGTTTGAACAATTTTTAAAATTTGATTAGTAAAATTTAAAATAAATGTGAATTAATTTAATTTAGGCAATACAATTACGAATAGTATAAATAGTTTAAAAAGTGCTATTATTTATATAAAATTATTATTTTTAAAACTTATATGAATTCACATTCATCTAAATTTAAAATTTTGGGAAATAAATTTTTTTAAGTCAAACTAAGACTCCTTTTTGTTGAACTAAGTCGAGTATATGATAAGTTTTAACAGTGTAAAACATTTTTTTAGATGCAATAGAGGGTATAAAATTATTAACAAATTAAAGATGAGAAAACGAAAGAAAGATATATATTGGAAAAAAATAGATATAACAAAAGTGTATCTTAGTTTTTTATCCATTGTTTAGTTATCAAATTATTATTATTTGCAAATATGACCTTTTTGTTGAGAGAGGGAGTAACAATATATATATATATATATATATATATAACACAAAAGTGTCTCTCAATCCTAAAATTTAAGAATGATCTTTCAATACTAAAATTTAGGAATAAAAACTATTTTTTCATCTATTATTTAATTTTAAAGCCTTTTCATCTACATTCTTACTATCATTATAATCTACTTACTACTATCTCTTATTCTCATACATTTTTTAATTTAGTTAGTGTTTTTTTAAATTATATGAATAACTATTTGATTTTAAATAAAATTTTACCTATTACATAAATAGATGAATATATGAATCTATATATATAATAAATAGCAAAAAACGTCTCTCAAACCTAAAATTTTGAAATGATCATTAACACTAAAATTTAGGAATAGAAACCTAAAATCTAGGATTATTTTTTCATCTTTTATTTCATTTCAAAATCCTTTTGTCTATATCGTACTATCATATAATTATATACTTATCACTATCTTTGATTCTCATATATTTTTTAATTTAGCTAGTATTTAAAATTCATATTCTTTATAACAATTAATTTTAGGGGTGCACACAAAATCGACCAAAATTGAAAAATCGGTCGGACTGAACCAAACCGTTACTATTTCAAACCGAAAAACATAAAATCGAACACTATAAAACTAAAAAACTGAGACTAGTTCAGCCGGTTTGGTTTGGCTTCTCAAAAAACCAAAACCGACCAAACCGACCGAACAATTTAAAATTATAATATAATTTATATACTTTTCTAATAAATATTTATTTCATATAATTATATATTTATTATATGCCTTTATTGTGACGAATTTGCAAAACTTCTATCCTAGTGAGTGAGTTAGGTGATTTTTGTTTTTCGTATTTAGAGAACTTCTATTATAATTAGTAGTTATTGAGTTAGTGATTTATTAATTATTATGAAAAATTGGCAATATAATAAATATCAAATTATCAATTACGAAACTGAATAACCGAATAAACCGACCAATTTAACCGAAATCGAATAAACCGATAACCGATTACGATGTAAAAATTTGTACGGTTTTGGTTTTTAATTTTTTATAACCGACTTAAATGGTTTGGTTATTTTTTTTCTCAAAAAAACGACCAAACCAATCGTGTACACCCCTAATTAATTTAATAAGATTATAATTAGTATATTAGTACAACATAATCTAGAAAAGTATTAATAATAATAATAATTTTATAATAAAATCTGTGCTTTGCACGTGATTATTAACTAGTTGAGAGAGATAAAATGATGTAACTAATTGTAGTTATTATAAATATTGTGGCCATTCATGTATGGTTAAAATGTAAAACATCAACCCATTGTAATTTGATACATAAATTTTGCTATAACTATTTTTGTCCATCATTTGATTCAGCAATTTTCGCAATAATAGCTTGGTCTACAGTAGAATTAACCGCATTTTATATGTTTAAATCTATTTACTTACTTTTGAAGTATATTTAAATGTTCATTTACAAAATTAAAGTAGTAAAAAAAATTAAAAAATATCCCCTTCTATTCAATATCTCTATGGGGTAAAAAAAAGGTTCCAAAAGGATTAATAAAAAAATTCATTTACTAACTTTGTTAACAATGAATAGTCATAAATTTTGGCCATAAATATGATTGTTATAGTGGTAAATGGATCATTTATATTGTTCAAAATTTTGGTTCAACTCCCACACATAATGAAAGATTAGTGACAAAGTGATAACTTTATGTCCTACACAACAATCATTAAATATCTCTTAATTTTGATTCAAACATAAATACGGTAGAAATTCTTTTAAATGTGTCTAATTATTATAGGCTCAATGAATATAAATACAAATTTGAAATACCTTACCTACCTTCTATTTGTGCAAAAAAATATTGCGTGCTCAGAATTTAAATTTTCTTTAACAATAATATTATAGTGGATAAAAAATAATTATAAAATAATATATATATGATTATGATTGATTACGATCATTAAAACTATGATGATACGATAATGGACCATTCTGGTAGCTACATTTTAACACATAATTTTGTAAGCTAAGAATGTTATGATGTATATTTCGCTAAGCCTGATTGGGTAATTAATATTGGGCTAGGCCCAATGGTCCATCAGCTTGGCAGTTACTTATGAGGACTCCCTAGTCCGATAGACTGAGGTTGGATTCCTAAACCAATCCGGATGATGACTACTTACTACATCTAATCCTAATTAGAGTAGGAGTCATATGTCCTAGATGGTTTAGGATAGTCACCTTCCTATTCAACTACAACTCATTGATGGACATTCCTAATAGAATTGGTAAGAATCAAGTAAGTATTATAAATATTCGGTTAATGATGGAGGCAGGGGTTACGATTATTATTGTTCTACTAAATTCTTAAGCCTCCATTGTTGACCTATCTTGAAACATTCACTAACACTCACACCGGAGAAGTCCACCGGCAGTCCAAGCCGTTAGGACTCTTGTGTAGGTACCCTCTCCGGACGGATAGTAGAACAGATGGACAGAATCAAGCGTCAACATTAGCGCTAGAAGGAGGGGCTATTTAGTACCAATTATATTTTCCTTTAGAAAGAATTGAAATGGCAACCTCACAATCGTAGCGAAGTCAAAATAATTCACGACGACCACCTCCCTCTCAGTCTCGTTGGGAGACAATAGCAGATAAAGAACGTTGCCTCTAAGCAATTCTCGATAAGAAAAAAGCTCTAGACATCCAGCAGAAAGAACTTGATAAGTAATACGAGGAATTGAACAAGGCAGGACATGATCTTTTGAGCTAGAGAGACTCAGCCTCTCACTTAGAACATCGTGACCGACGCGACGATAGACACCAGGAACGACGTAGAGATGGAGCCCGAAATCGAGACAGGGAGCCGGTTCGTTCCAAATCAATTTTCACAGCGGACTTGTGAAAGCGAGCCAGATCACCTTCAAGGAAAGACCGGGATGACAGACGTAGTCATGAAAGCCATACTGGAGAATCCTTGATAGGGTTAAATTATATGCTATTTTTATTCCTTAATACTTAGTTTTTATATTTATTGTGTGCTTAAATGTTTAATTAATTAGCTTATTTTGATTTTAATAGGTTTTATAGGATTTTAGTTAATTTATGTTAATTTAGGTAATTTTATAGTATTTTTACATTTCTTTTTATTTATGTGTTTTTATTTATTTTTAGTGTTTTAGGTGTTTTATTTATTATTATGCATTATTATTTTTAGTATTTTTGTATTATTTTTATTTATTTTATATTTTATTTTGTAGGAAAAATAAGCTTGGGGGGCAAATCTGTAATTCTGCAAGAAGCCGGTGGCAAAATCGTAATAAAGCAGATTCTTGGGGGTGCTGATTGTAAATATCCAGGCGGTGGCATTTTCGTAATAACGGCGACAGACATCCGCGCAATGCGCGGCACATCAGCAGCAGGAACGGAGAAAAACGACGTCGTTTGGCGGTTTAGTGGATAGCGTCCGCGCAATGCGCGCGGTGAGCGAAACGACGTCGTATGGAATGGAGAAGGATGCGCGCAATGCGCGCGGCTTCTCTGCTGACGTCACAGGCGCAAACAGGCGTGTTGACCCGGTCAAAGCCCTGTTTGGCAATGCAAAAATGGAGCTGAAACGGGATTTTTCGGATTTTTGCTACTTTTTGATTCCAAATTGGATTTTAATTCTAACTATTGGTTGCCTTTGGTAACTCGTAGAAGCCTTTGATAACAGTTTTTTATTTATTTTTATTACAATTGAGCCCTATTTAAAAAAATGAGGGGGTTAATGTATGATTTTAGTTTTAAATATTTTCTTAGAAAGTTATTTTAACAAAAGTTGCTTGTAGTACTATTACTTATTTTCCACGCACCTTCCACCTAAAAGTCAGAAGATGTCAATTTGCTCCTGTTCTTAATTGACATCTTGTAAATAAGTGATCATTCGAACATTTTCAGTAACTATGTAGCATAGGCAAATGAGTAATGGAAGATTTGTGACTTGTGGTTTTTGATTCATACTCAGGGATGTACTTCAATGTGTTTGTATCAAAATTTCCAGTCCGGTAACTCCATGACCTCTAATATAATGCAATTTATTTTATTCATGTCAAGTTTTGCACTACATTGAACAATTTAGAGTGGCTTCAAATGAAAGAAGAGATTACTAAATTGATGTTTTCATGAAAACATACAGACTGATTAGCATCACAAGAAATAAAATGGCGATGAATGCTTGAAATTTTACGGGACACGTGACTGTGAGTACATCCTAGTTCAAGTCAGATGGTTAATGGGCCACTGTTCATCCTGCTACGAAAACTTTAGATTGTTATCTCATTCAGTTAGGATCTTGCTTAGTGTTGTAAGGATATGCAATTTGTCAATGATGTAAATATTATAATTAATTAATGGAATTAAATTTTTTGAAGTGTGATAAGTGTTATGGGACAAGCTATTTATGTATTAATTTGATGAGGAATAAAATTCAAGTTTAATTAAACAAATTTGGATAAAAAAGGACTTGAATTGGTTAACAAATAAGTAAGTTATGAATTATTTGGATTAAATTCTCTAGATTTTGGGAGAAAAGACCATGCTACCCTTGATAACTTAGGAAATGACCTTTGTGTTCTAGAATGGCTCAATTTCCATTATGCCATCATTTATTGAAGGGAAATGACTTAAATGCCCTAACCATGCATGAGTTAAACTTAACTAGGATGGTTAAGTGTTGGATTATTAGATATAACATGTGTATGTATATATTTTGTAAGCATAAGTTGGCTAGTGTTCATCTTTCACTTCCAAATTAGCTAAGTGTTGAGAGCTCATAAGAGAGAAAAAAGAGAAAAGGCTAGGGTTTGATAAAACCTTGAGAGAATTGCTAGAAAAGTGTTCAAGAGGTATAAAGTTAGCCATCAAAGTGGAGAATCTAACCTTGAGAAGGTTCATAGCAAAGAGAAGAATAACTACAAGAAGGTTTAAAAGTTCTTTGACTCAAAAACCTTCTATCTATGTGTTCTATGTGCTTAAAGTTGGAATTTATGTGTAGTCATGCATGTATTCATGGTTAGATGTGTAAATTATGTGATATTATGTGTTAAGAGAGTGATTCATGTGAAACCCTAAGGGTTAAAGTTGTGTATATGGGTATTATGTGCATGCATGTTTATGATCATGGCTGCTAGAAATCATGATTTATGGAAGATTATGTGTTAAATGTTGATGGAAGTAGTGAAACCCTAGTTGGAAGTGTTGAACTTGTTTGATACATATGAAAATTCATGCTAGATAGCATCATAAGATCACAAATGGTTTAAAAGCATGACTTGTGTGGAAAAATTTCAATATTAGGCTATGATTTGCATGTAAACCAAATCATTATCTATAAAGTGCTTTAGAAGGTGCATATAAAAATGATATGAGCTTATAAAGTTGTTATATGAGTATATGTTAATGTATATGTAGTGTAGAGTTCAAGAACTCAAGGAAGGTTTAAGGTTAAGTTTTGTAAAGTTGGCAAAAATCCTACAAAAAGGTGATTTTTGGCAATTTTGTGTTAATGAAGGTAAAATTGAGTCAAACAACTAAGTTTTATGTTAGTGTCGATTTGAAAGTCATTTGGTGCTTATGACAATTAATGTGAGTTTTAAACGTTTAAAAACGTTCGCCGACACCTAAAATGAAAACTTTGAAAAAATGAAATCATTTGAAAATTTTTAAATAGTTTGAAGGCCCATGCAAGTCATATACATGTTATATGTGTTAAATGATGTGTTATAATTAAGTTTTATAAAAAAGGGAAAAAAATAGCATGGATTTTGGAAAGAAATTTTTTTCTAAAAAATCAGAACTGCGCTGGGGCGCAGTATTGTTGAGAGGACCTCACCGGGGCGAGTTCAGTGTGCCCCGGGGCGAGGTTGGGCCGAGAACATCTCGCGGCCAGCGAGATGTTTTGCACTGAGCATCTCGCCGGGGCGAGATGTTCTGATTTTTGAAAAATAATTATTTTAAATCCAAAAATGAAATGTTTTGATATTAAATGATAGAAACAAGTATTGTAAGCCATAAATTGATAAAAATGATCAATGTGGTAAGTATTAAGATATGATTTAACGATGTGTTATGTGTTAAGGTTATGTGAAGGTAAATGGTAACTTGTATAGCAAGGTAAAACATGCATGTGTATGTAACTAATTCATGAACCGATATTATGGTTATGTAGTACATAAACGAGATAAAAAATTTTATCAGTTGAGGTAAAAGAGGACAAAGGCAAGTGTTCTTTTCGAACTCACTTTTGTAGTTCTTGAACAATATTAATTGTTATGCATTCCCATGAATCATTTTAAAGGTCATTTATCATTGAACTGTTATTGAGAAAGGTTAGAAGCTGTCGTTAACACTCCAAAATTAATCCTTACTTTCAATAACTAAATCAATATAATAGCAAGTAAGAGTCGATCCCACAGAGAATGATATTGCTTCAATAAATTTTAATATATTTCTATTTATAAATATCAGTAAATAAATAAGGGGGTTTTGAGTTGTAACTTTGTCTAACTGAATTGCAAATAATTAAAATCAAATATTAACGAAAGAAATCAATAAAGAGAAACTTAAGTTCTTCAGTTCAGTATCACCTTTTCACCCTTAATAGATCAATCAAATCTAATGGTTTATCTTTTCCTTTCCTATAATGAGACTAATAACCCTAGGTAACCACAATCGTTCAATTACCCGAAATTCTCCTTAAGTTTTAATCTATTGTAGCAATCGCGTCCAATAAACCCTTACTATCATACAACCTAGAACTATCAGTCTAGATTTAATATAATAGTAACACTAAGAATTAGAGAATTAGATTAATCCAAGCAACAATCGTACAATCGCAGATTATTTAACTTGCCTTCTTAATAACCATAATAATATTCAAAAGCTTGATCGCGGTTAAATATTATTAATTGCTACTTATGATCAGATACAATATCGTTTGCTTAATACTATATCTTAATCTAGCAGATAATAAAAGATGAAAAAACTCAATCAATTTAACTGGCCACATTAAATTAATCAAATCAAATACCATTCATCAATTCTAATAGATCATGAAGAACAAATCTCATATAAGAAGAAAAAGATAATATAAACTTAATCAAACCATTAATTATAAATAAGGTTCAACATCCCTTTAGAACTGAAAATAAAGAACTTAGCCTGACATAGTCGAAAACGCAAATTAATCTTCAATCCTTGCACCAATGAAAATCTCCTTCCAAAAGTTTTTGTTACAATCCTAGAATTCTATGTATTTATATCCTTCTAAACTATCCTACAAGCCTTCTCACGTTTCTCCTTTAAAGTCCCTCTTCAAATCAACTTCAGAAAATCTGATAAAAACATTCCGCGCGAATCTGCCAACAAGGGCCCCGGCCCTTGTTTTACACTGAGAAGTAGGGCCTCGGCCCTACTGTGCCTGAAATTACGAAAATGCCATTAACGCTCATTTTTCCCATTTTGTCCATCCGGTGCCGTTTTCTGCAAAGTAAACATAAAAACAAGTAAAATGATCATAAGAATAACAATACTTAAGTCTGAAAGCATACAATTTGTAGGTATAAAACCCACTCATCAAATACCCCCAAACTTAAGCGTTTGCTTATCCTCATGCAAAATAAAATTTAATATCATAAAATAAATGACTAATCTAACTTCATACTACCATGCAGATTAAATTAAAACACAACTCAACATCGCCTCAATATAATGAATAAATTACCAGCCTCAGAAATGCATCAGAGATACCTTAAGCAAAATTTCATAATCATGTTTCATTTGCATCTTAACTTATCATTAGCACCATATCACTTTCAATCCCTTACGTTTGTATGTGAATTCAATGCACTGAATCAATGAAAAGCTGAATAAATTGATAATTTTCAATACCATTAAAGGTTATAATAATTATCCATAGGATTACTCTCATACATTTATTAAACCCTTAAGCTTTTTTTTTCTTTCTTTTTTTTTCTTTTCTTGGTATGTGCAATGTTTATCTTTCTTAGACTTTTCAAAGTTACCCGTGTAGCGAACTTTCCACCAATGACTCCCAAACTTATCGGCTTTAGGGCACTAAGTGTAAAAACACTCCTAAGGCTTACTCGTTCAAGTACAGAGGCCACAAAGACAGACTAACTAAGACTGCTCATATCCGTCGTACTCGCTTATTTTACTTCAATCAACTACTTCGCTTCATCTTCATAATTTCTCTTTTTTTTCTCTTCTTCAAGTTGTTTTCCAACGGACATCGAAGCAGTTATAATCAGATATATATTTTTTTTCATTCATTCCATGTATTTAATTAATCAATAGACTTTCCTTTATCCTTAATTGGCACCTCATTCTATCAACCTACCCTAAACTTCAACAAATTCAATGTATCAAATAGTGCACGAAAGTGTTCAGGGGTTTCAAACAATATGAACACTAATAATAGTCAAAATTTAGACTCACATAACCATCCATTTTCCTAGAGTTATACAATGACCCACCATATTATCCTCATAGGCTATCCTTTCATCATTGATACTGAAATTAGTGCTCAAATTAGACATGCATGATTCTAGAATACACTAATTTTCCTATATGCTCTTTTTTTTCTTTTTCGATATTTCAATTTTTTTTCATTTTCATCATTTTTTTAAACGCATATACAACTAACTAAAACATACTAAATATGTCATACTCCTAAACCTACAATGAAAGCAAACTGAACACACACACACACACACACACACACACACACACACACACACACACACACACACACACATATATATATATATATATGCAGACAAATGTATGTAAAACATATCACCCCCAAACTTAATTTAGACAATGTCCTCATTGAAATGAAAAGACAAAAAAAAAATCAAAACGGAAGACTTCCTTGGTAAGCTAATCAGCACGATCATCCCCCTCATCATCGTCATCCTCCAATGTGTCGCCGCTGACTTCGGATTCACTATCGGGATCGGGAGGTGGATATGGAGATAACACCGGCACGTCCAAAAGCTGGATAGTCACAATGGACGGATCCATCCATGTTAGACATCTAACCAACGCATTGTCAAAATTAAAATTGTATAGATGCATTTCATTCTGACGTTGAGCAAGATGATGCATTTCTTGATCTGTCTGGTATTGGCGTTGGTCAGTGCGACGATTCTCGCGATCCATTCTACGCTGTATCGTCCGAAGTTGTTCACTGATTGTACGGAGTGAAGGACCCTCAGAACTGGATGGTGTAGATTCTTGCTGAGGTGGCTCTTCCTCATCAGGTGGGCAAAGGATGAATCCCAATCCGCGAGGATGAAACACTCCGCCATCCCAAACTTGGTACCGCTGAATCAGACTATGATCAAGAAGAGTCGTAGGTGGCTGTAATAATTTTGCTGCTCCCCACTTTACACTTGCATGCTCGCACAACCCAGTAATAAGAGAAGGATGGGGCAGACCACCCGAAGTACCCCCTTTCAGAGACTTCTTAATTGAGGCTTCAATTACTCGTCCCATATCAATATCCAAGCCCGTGATGATAGCATAAAGCAGAGTTGCTCTCTCCCGTTTCACATCACTTAAATGAGTGCATGGCATGAGTTTGGCACAGATGAAAGCATACCAAATCTTCCCGTATCTACTCAAAGTCTTGAATGGGAATGATTTCACATGACCATTGGAGAAATTTCTCGTCCACTCCATCTCAGGTTGACACAATGCCAGTATGATTCTGTCATAATCAGGGTTGAAGCTCGCATACTGGCAATTGTCGTAGCCCGATAAATTGTAATAAGCATTGGTAGCCTCCCGACTAAATAGTACCTTTCTCCCCCGCACCAGGACTTCGCATTTTAGTGTATCTTGGGTGTTGGCAAAAAATTCTTTGACTATAGTGGTAACGGCTGGATCCGGATGATTTGTCAATGTTTCCCAATGTTTCTCTCGGATCATAACTGCCATGGCACCATCATGAAGCTCATCTGGTTTGAGTCCCCTCTCAGGAACCAAAGCCCATCCCGCAAGCACAAGGTCAACTTTGTCGGCCGCCTCGGCGTTAATAAATTTCTTTTTATCGAAAGCCCGTGATGATGAAGAAGAAGAACCTTCCCTGCGTTGACTTTTTGGACCCATGGTACACTCGTCAGATTGCATGAATCAATGCCACACTAAACACAACCGAAACAGTCCTTTTCTCTTGCAAAGGTCCGAAAATCCTCTTTCAGACAATATATCAAACAGTTGGTGTGTGTGTCACCACCCCCAAACTCAAAACTTACAATAGTCAGTAATCAATCCACCACGTCTAATCCCGTGAATGTCAATAAAGCCAACACCACTGAACCACTGAAACCCCCCACACTCTTCCAATTGGCCAAAACAAACCAATCGGGAACCAAGCAAGTATATCACAAGTAACGGAGAAAGGAATCACAAGTAACGGAGAAAGGAAACAACTACTATTTGCTATACGAAAACCGTGATAAGTTACCTGAATCAAGAATGCAGAGCCTCGAAGTGATTTTAGATAGTTACCATAGTGAGGTTTCCGTGTAGGAGTCGAATCCTAAATAGTGATGTGGGAAGAATAGATGAGTAGATCGGAATGGAAAGTAGGGAAGTAAGACGTGGGCTAGGTATTAAATTCGATTTTGAACTGGATTCGGAATGGGTTCGACAATTGGGGAAAAAGAAACCTAATTTCGGTAGGAGAAGGAGTGCACGAAGAGGAGAGTCCCGAACGTAGTTTTTTTTTTCTTAACAGAGGGACTAGGGTCGGGGCCCTTAATTTTGGTTATGAAAGGGGGTTGGGGCTCTTAGTGGCAGTACGCACTAGCGCTGGGCGCGCTCGAACAAGGGTCGAGGCGCTGAATACTGAAGGGGTACATGGATGAACCAGGACCGGGGCTCATGGTTATGCCGTGGAAACGGGGCTGGGGCCCTTGAAATGTTATTATTATTATTTATTTATATATATATATATATATATATATATATATATATATATATATATATATATATATATATATATATATATTCTTCCTTCCAAAAATCGATTGTTGCTGTAACTTAGCTGTTAAATCTAATTTTCCTGCAAGGATCAAAACAAACTATACTCAGTAAGCTATCATAAAAATTAACAAATTTAAGAGAAAAATAAAATAAAATAATGCAAATAACAATGCATAAAATGGAAAACTAAAATTGGGTTGCCTCCCAACAAGCACGTTTATTTAATGTCGTTCCTCGACATATTTCTGTTCAATCTGGATAAACTGGTTCCTCTAGGCCCAGAATCTCGATGTGTTCCACTTGATGGCTTTCGTAGAATGGTTTGAGCCTATGACCATTGACTTTGAATATGTTTCCTGTCGTTGGGTTATGGATCTCTATTGCACTATGAGGAAACATATTGGCAACGACAAATGGTCCTTCCCAACGAGAACGAAGCTTCCCTGGGAATAATTTTAGTCTTGAATTGTATAGGAGGACTTTTTGGCCAATTTTAAAAGTTTTTCGTAAAATGTGCTTATCGTGAAACGCTTTTGTCTTTTCCTTGTACAGTCGGGAGCTTGCATATGCTTCATTCCATAATTCTTCTAGCACTTGTAACTGTAACTTCCTATGTACGCCCGCTTTGTCTAAGCTTATGTTGCATTGCTTTATCGCCCAAAAAGTCTTATGTTCTAACTCCACAGGGAGATGGCATGGCTTTCCAAACACAATCCGATAGGGTGGCATTCCTATAGGGGTCTTGAACGCGGTCCTATAAGCCCACAGTGCATCTTCCAGTTTCAGACTCCAGTCTTTTCTGTTCGGCTTGACAACCTTTTCCAAAATGGACTTGACTTCTCGATTGGATACTTCAGCTGGACCATTGCTCTGTGGATGATAGGCTGTAGAAACTCTGTGTATAACGTTATACTTTTTGAATAGAGCTGCTAGCATCCTATTGCAAAAATGCTTCCTTTTATCGCTGATGATGGCTCGTAGAGTGCCAAACCTAACAAAGATGTTAGACTTGATAAAATCTACAACAACACTAGAATTGTCAGTCTTGGTGGCTTTAGCTTCCACCCATTTCGAAACGTAATCAACAGCCAAAATGATATAGATATTACCATAAGATACAGGGAATGGTTCCATAAAATCAATGCCCCAGACATCAAAAATTTCTACAATCAAAATAGGGTTTTGTGGTATTTGATTCCTGCTGGATATATTTCCTGTCCTTTGGCAATTTGCACATGATTTACAAAACAGATAAGAGTCTTTAAAAATGTTGGGTCAAAAGAAACCAGATTCTAAAACTTTATGGGCTGTTCTTTTAGGTTTGAAATGACCTCCACAAGCATAAGAATGGCAGAAGGTGAGAATGGACAAAAACTCAGAGTTAGGTACACATCTCCTAACTACTTGGCCAGAACAAAATTTCCATAAGTACGGGTCGTCCCATACATAATATTTGGCATCCTGCTTTAGCTTTTCTTTTTGAAGTTTGGAAAACTCACTCGATATGTATGAGCTGACTAAATATTTAACAAGATTGGCATACCAGGGTAAAGATTTATCCATTGAGAATAGATGCTCATCTGGAAAAGAATCAGGCAATGGTAGTGTCTCTTCTTCTTTGATCAATCTACTTAAGTGATCTGCCACCAAGTTGTCAGCTCCTTTCTTGTCTTTGATTTCTAAGTCAAATTCTTGACGTAGTAGGATCCATCTTATGATCCTAGGCTTTGAATCCTTCTTCGCCAGTAGATACCTGAGAGCAGCATAGTCAGAATAAACTATGACTTTAGTGCCAAGAAGATATGATCAAAATTTGTCTAAAGCAAAAACAACAGATAATAATTCTTTTTCTGTTGTAGAATAGTTAATTTGAGCATCATTCAATGTCCTAGAAGCATAATAGATAGCATGCACGACTTTGTCGACTCGTTGACCCAAAGCAGCCCCTACTGCATAGTTGCTAGCATCACACATGATCTCGAAGGGTAAATTCCAATTTGGTGGCTGTATCACTGGTGTTGAGGTCAATAGCTCATTCAATTTGTCAAACGCCTCTATGCACTCATTATCAAACTGGAATTCTGCCTCTTTTTGCAGCAATTTACACAATGGCAGAGCTATCTTGGAGAAGTCCTTGATAAACCTTCGATAGAAACCTGCATGACCAAGAAAAGAACAAATCTCCCCACACTTGCGGGGTAAGGTAAAGCATCAACAATTTTTATCTTAGCTTTTTTCACTTCTAATCCCTTAGCTGAAACTACATGGCCCAGTACTATACCTTGTTCTACCATAAAATGATATTTTTCCCAATTTAGAACAAGATTAGTGTCTAAGCATCTATCGAGTACTTGAGTCAAGTTATTTAAGCATGCATCCAAAAAGTCACCATGAATTGTGAAGTCATCCATAAATACTTCTATGCAGTTTTCAAGAAGATCAGAAAATAAACTTACCATACATCTCTGAAAGGTACCTGGGGCATTGCAAAGTCCAAATGACATTCTCCGATAGGCAAATGTGTTGAATGGACACGTGAAAGTGGTCTTTTCCTGATCCTCTGGGGCAATCACAATTTGGTTATAACCTGAAAAACCATCTAGGAAACAATAATAAGTATGACCAGCCAATCTTTCTAGCATTTGATCAATAAAAGGGAGAGGGAAATGATCTTTTCTAGTTACAGCATTCAACTTTATGTAATCGATACACACTCTCCATCCTGTTTGCAGACGAGTAGGTACTAACTCATTATTATCATTTTTAATGACAGTTATGCCAGCTTTCTTGGGAACTACCTGTACTGGACTCACCCATTGACTATCTGAGATAGGATAAATAATACCTGCATCAAGTAATTTCAAAACCTCTTTTTTCATTACTTCCATCATGGGTGGATTCAGTCTCCGTTGAGCATCTCTCTTTGGTTTGGCTCCCTCCTCTAAAAGAATGCGATGCATACACACAACCAGACTTACCTTTAATATCTGCGATTGTCCAACCAAAGACAGTGATCCTCAAGACTCTAAGCAATTTTTCTTCTTGAACTTTGGTTAGATTATTGGCAATAATTACTGGTAGCATGTCTTCCTTGCCTAGATATACATACTTCAAATATGTTGGTAGGGGCTTTAATTCCAGTGTAGGGGCCTGCACAACAGAAGGTAACAATTTTTTATGAGACACAAGCAGTTGAATGGAAGAAACTGCACACTTATCTGAAAATTTTGGTAAAGAATGTAGTGCAGTTATTGTATCCTGCAATTCTAAAGTGTGCTCAATCTCTTCGTCTTGTTCTAGCTCCATACTATTTGCTATAACAACCTCCAAAGTTTCCTTATGCATTTTGTCGAAGGATTTCTGCACCAAAGAATCAATGATATTAACAACAAATACATAATTAACATCACTTGGATACCTCATGGCTTCATAAATGTTGAACTGGATCTTTTCGCCATCAAATTCCATGGTCAAGGTTCCATTGTGGACATCAATCATAGTCCTTGCTGTTTTCAAAAATGGCCTCCCTAACAGTATATGAGCAAGATTTGGAGATGTATCATCCTCCATATTTACAATATAAAAATCTGCAGGAAATATAAGCTCATTGACCTGCACCAACACATCCTCAATTACCCCTTCAGGGTAAGTATTAGTACGGTTAGCCAATTGAATAATAACACCAGTATTCTTTAAAGGTCCTAGATTTAGAGAAGCATAAATAGATAATGGCATAATGTTAATTGATGCTCCTAAATCTAACATGACTTTTTCAAATCTGGTATTACCTATCTTGCAGGGAATTGTGAACATGCCTGGATCCTTACATTTAGGGGGCATTTTCCTTTGAAGGACTACTGATACATTTTCTCCAACAATCACTTTTTCATCGTCTTTTAACTTCCTCTTGTTAGTGCATAATTCTTTCAAAAATTTGTCATACCTTGGAACTTGCTTGATTGCGTCTAATAAGGGAATATTCACCTTTGCCTTCCTGAAGGTCTCCAGAATCTCCTTCTCTTGCTCATTCTTCTTTGAAGTTCTAAGATTCCTAGGAAAAAAGGTAAAGGATTAGACTTAAATGGAATAGGAGAGTTAGGGATTACCTTCGAAACTTCTGCCTCTTCATTAGCCTTTTCTTCGTCAAAGTTAACAGTAACCCTTGGCATGTCCATTTGTTTACCACTCCTTAACGTAATAACATTCGCATTCTCTCTTGGATTGATCACCGTTTGAGAAGGCAACTTCCCCGAGCCTTGAGAGTCCAATCGTCCAACTGTAGCAGCTAATTGGCTCATCTGACTTTCCAAGATATGAATGGAAGTCCTCGTCTCTTGTTGGAACTGGTTCATGAAAGCCTTTGTATCTTGTTGAAATTGTTGGGTCTGGTTCATGAGAGCTTTAAACATATCCTCCAAAGATGCCTCAGAATTTGCAGGTGCTGCTTGTCAAGGTGGGTACTGCTGTTGAGCTTGTTGAAAGCCTTGTTGCCGATTTGGAAAAGCATTCTGCATTGGTAGCCTGTTTCCTCCATAACTCAGATTAGGATGATCCCTCCATCCTGAATTGTAAGTATTAGAGTAGGGATCATATCTTCTCTGATGTTGTCCTTGAAAATTCCCCACTGCATTGGCTTGCTCAATATTGCCATCTTCTTGCAGTGTTGGACAGATATCTATTGAATGGTCCGATGACAAACAGATTCCACAGGTTCTTGCAACTTGTGCGTTCCCCACAGATATTTTACGAACCATAGCAGTTAAGTCCAAAATTTGCTGTTCAATATTAGTCGAGCCAACCTCATTCACCCTTTTTAGTACATGGTCCATCTGAGTTCCATATTGCTGTGGGTTAGCTGCCATATTAGCTATTAAGCTCCGTGCGGCGTCTGGAGTCTTATCAATCAATGCCCCTCCACTTGCAGCATTGATCATACTCCTATCCATTGGTAGCAATCCTTCGTAGAAGTACTGGATTTGGTGTTGATCGTCAATTTAATGTGGACAACACAAGCATAACTTCTTGAATCTTTCCCAATACTCGTGAAGAGTTTCGCCACTATACTGTCTGATGGCGCATATTTCCTTCCTTATGATAGCAACCCTTGAAGGAGGGAAATATTTCTCCACAAATAGTCTCTTCATGTCATCTTATGATTGTATCGAACTGGAGGGAAGATAGTATAACCAATCCTTTGCTAAATCTACTAAGGAGAATGGAAAAGCTCTAAACTTTATGTGTTCTTCCGTCACTCCATGTGGTTTCATGGTGGAACAAACCACATGGAACTCCTTTAAGTGCTTATATGGATTTTCACCTGTAAGACCACGAAAAGAAGGCAAAATGTGAATTAAGCCAGATTTCAATTCAAAAGTAGCATCTAAAGCAGGATATTCTATGCATAATGGTTGTTGGCGTAAATTAGGAGTAACCAACTCCCTCATAGTCCTATTATTCGGTGCAGCCATCTTTTCTTCCTCCGAATCGTTTGACAAAGTCAGTAATGCAAGCGCTACGTTTAAGCCTGGCGATGTAGCAAAAACTTCTTTGAAATCCGCAGTTGTGCTTCTTGCTCGACGAGTCTCCTTCCTTATTCTTTTCGCAGTTTTCTCTATTTATGGATCAAATTTTAAATCAGGAGAGTGAGAGGATCGAGTCATAAACAAAAAGAAAATAAAGAAAATTCAGAAACAATTAAACAATTCCCCGGCAACGGCGCCAAAATTTGGAAACTGTCGTTAACACTCCAAAATTAATCCTTACTTTCAATATCTAAATCAGTATAATAGCAAGTAAGAGTCGATTCCACAGAGAATGATATTGCTTCAATAAATTTCAATATTTTCTATTTATAAATATCAGTAAATAAATAAGGGGGTTTTGAGTTGTAACTTTGTCTAACTGAATTGCAAATAATTAAAATCAAATATTAATGAAAGAAATCAATAAAGAGAAACTTAAGTTCTTCAGTTCAGTATCACCTTTTCACCCTCAATAGATTAATCAAATCTAATGTTTTATCTTTTCCTTTCCTATAATGAGACTAACAACCCTAGGTAACCACAATCGTTCAGTTACCCAAAATTCTCCTTAAGTTTTAATATATTGTAGCAATCACATCCAATAAACCCTTACTATCATACAACCTAGAACTATTAGTCTAGATTTAATATAATAGTAGCACTAAGAATTAGATAATTAGATTAATCCAAGCAATAATCGTACAATCGCAAATTATTTAACTTGCCTTCTTGATAACCATAATAATATTCAAAAGATTGACCGCGGTTAAATATTATTAATTGCTACTTATGATCAGATACAATATCGTTTGCTTAATACTATATCTTAATCTAGCAGATAATAAAAGATGAAAAAACTCAATCAATTTAACTGGCCATATTAAATTAATCAAATTAAATACCATTCATCAATTCTAATAGATCATGAAGAACAAATCTCATATAAGAAGAAAAAGATAATATAAACTTAATCAAATCATTAATTATAAATAAGGTTCAACATCCCTTTAGAACTGAAAATAAAGAACTTAGCCTGACATAGTCGAAAACGCAAATTAATCTTCAATCCTTGCACCAATGAAAATCTCCTTCCAAAAGTTTTTGTTACAATCCTAGAATTCTATGTATTTATATCCCTCTAAACTATCCTAGAAGCCTTCTCACGTTTCTCCTTTAAAGTCCCTCTCCAAATCAACTTCAGAAAATCTGATAAAAACGTTCCGCGCGAATCTGCCAACAAGGGCCCCGACCCTTGTTTTACACTGAGAAGTAGGGCCCCGGCCCTACAGTGCCTGAAATTACAAAAATGCCATTAACACTCATTTTTTCCATTGTGTCCATTCGGTGCCGTTTTCTACAAAGTAAACATAAAACCAAGTAAAATGATCATAAGAATAACAATACTTAAGTCCGAAAGCATACAATTCGTAGGTATAAAACCCACTCATCAAAGGTCGATGCCAATTTTGATCCAGCTAGACATATGTAATAATTCATGTTGAATTTAGATATCCATTGTTATGTGCTCCAATCTATATTGTTGTGGTGCGGAATCTATGAAATGTTGTAACAAAACAATCCTGATAAAAAGGGGAATAAAGGATAAAGGAAATGTAAATTTTATGGCATGGTTGCATCGCTAGATATTTACGTTGTGCACAATATAAAGGTACGATAGGCTGATCGCCTAGAATACACATCTAAAATGAAATGTAGTCTTATGACTAAATCTGGGCAGGGCAGTATCAGTCTTTATGATTGGTATTGTTCTTAACGAGTTCTTGGTCTTGTAACCGTACAGTAAGCAAGCTTTATGTTTCAAGCTAATCATGCAAAGGTTTATGTCATATTTTCATTTTCACTCACAGAACAGTTATTGATTCAGCTTCATTGTAAATGATTCTCTTTCATTATTTCAGAAATATCATGTCATTAATTGATTATGTACTTGTTGAGCTATTTTATGCTCACCCTTGCTTTAACATGATATTTCAGCTAAACCTGAACAAGCCGAGGGGTTGAGTACAGGTAAAGGAAAAGGAAAGGCTAGCAAGCCGCAAATGAACAGTTAGAGAACTGTTGTAAATATTATATTTTTTTAATATGTGAGATGTGGATGTTTTGTATGTATAAAGGTCTGTAAACCTGGGATAGTTACGTATTTAATGTAAAGTAAGTTTTATTATTCAAAATGTATGATTGGGATTGAATGGTAGAGTAGCATCGTGAGCACTGAATTTGTGGTTCAAGGGACCTGAATTTGGGGGCGTCACAAGTGTTCTAATGATCATTCTATTTACATATATATTGTGCCTTAAAGGTTACGAGTCTGAACATGTTTATAGGTGTTAGTGGAAGGCTCAATCGTCTTCTCTAAAGTAGTTATTCACTTTTTTTCTCCATGTATTTTAATTAGAATAATGGATTCTTGAGCAACTCTTTTACAACAACTAACAAGCTAACTTTTTTTATCATTTACTCTTCTAACAATAAAGATGTGCATCTGATATATGTCAGTACCTGTATCAACTATGATATTGCAATAAGATCAAGTTTTACGCCATTGTACTACAAACTAATTTTGTTTTATACTGTTATTATTGCATGTTATGGTCAAGGTTTTACGCATTCAAGATTTTCATGATGATCAACTAAAAGAATTTTCGAGGGAGGTGTGTATTATATTATACAACTGTTTAATTGTTAGCTCTTCATATTTTAGTTTTATATATATGTTAAATGTTAATTCTTCCTTTCATGTACTCACCCCCTTGAGGATGCAAGATACAATTTGACTGCTAGGATATTGATAGATATGTTCTTTTGCTTATAAAATACCCCCTCTCTAGAGAATCCTCTTTTCTTGTTGTTTCTTTACCAATATTTAAGGTTTTCACATATGACACTTACATAACTTTTTTCTACATTAAACTTTATAGACAAATATTTATTATTGGTTAAATTATTCAAAATGGTTGTGTCTCAAAAAACCCGTGAAAATAGTAGGACTCTTATCGGATGGAGAAAGGCGGATTTGGCTTATAGCCAGCTATGGCAATTGCCATAACTGGATTTTGGCAAAATATTAGTAGTATATATTAATAGTATTACTCGAAAAGTATGCATAGGGGTTTATATTATGGCATAGCTTCGCTTGTAGTAGTGTTTTATTATCATTTTTATAAATACTTCATAACTCATATAAATACAAACATTTTGTAAGCTAACCTAGTTCTTCAGCACTAGTTTGGCTTAAAAGAACCTTTTGGATTTTATTTATCCCGTTAGAATTCATTTTTCACTACTTATTGCTAGTGGGCTGACTTTTACAATACAACGCAAGGACTTCTATATTCTTTATATATCTTTATGATCTCTCTCTTTCTTTCTTTCTCATATGGCTGACCTTACTTCTAATAGAACCAGGTAATATTTATATATATGGGCAATGATTCATAGCAAGTATTTACTATGGTGCAAAATAGAGCAAATATCATTCATACCATCCATCATAGAGACCAACGACTGAGATTAAAAATTAAAACCCGTCATCCGCTACTATTATCACGGATGTTACTGTTAATAGTAGCGGATGACGAGATTATATCCACTATTAATAGTAGCGGATGATGACGGGATTACATCTTCTATAAATAGTAGCGGATGCCATTTTTTTTAAATTGCAACCATTGTTTGCTTATTTGGACGCTAAAGATCGTATTTGCCCTATTTTGATCTATAGCAAATACTTTCTATTTGGTATATATATATATATATATATATATATATATATATATAGGTTGATCCATAACCACAGTTATAAATTTAAGATTATTCGTACAACAGAACATAGTCGTCCAATTGCTGATTTAACAGTGAAAAATATACCTCGTCCGTACTTTTGTTTAGAAGTGTTCACCTTTTAGGAGTGTGGATTGTAAAAGTACCAAAAATTCCTTCCACCATCCACACTTTAGTATTGTGGATTCGAACTATGAATATATTCCATTTCATTAAATATATCGATAGGGTAAATTTCACATGACCACCTAAGGTTTGACCAAATTTCCACTTGACCACCTATTGTCTAGAAAGCTACATTTAAACACCTAAGTTTTTGAGGTGAAGTGAATTTTTTTTTTCCATTTAAACGTTGTGACCAAGATTCCAAGTTTTCTTTATTAGCATGAACTCTCTTACCTTCACTTTCAGCAACAAAGGGATGTGGGTGATAAGAATGATTGCAGTTACAAATGATACTATAGCAGTGAGCAATTTGAAAATGGTTAGGGCAAGCATAAGCTCAATCAGGATAGAAAAATATGCGACTGATCTGAAAGTGGAGAAACAGATCATCGGAGACATCAGAGAAGCACGTGATTTTCACACCACCATCATCTCCACCTTTAATTTGTAAGTTATTGCCGTTGTTAATTAGGGAGAATCATTAGAAGAGTTTTGAGCTCGAATTTTCAAAAGATCCATTCTAGTGGTCAAAGCAGCATTGTCTGGTTCCTCTTCTGCTAACATTTATATTTTCAAGAGGATTCAATTCGAGCTGGTGTTTGAATTTTGGAGCTTAACTGCTACTTTCTTGTGGCTTGTCAAAATTTTACTCCAATTTCTCTAGGGTTTTAGGAATTGGGGTTTTTCATGGATGAATAAAAGATTTTGTGAGGATGAACTACATAAATTATTAAAAAAAATTATACACCTAGGAAACCCATCATCTGCAACCATAGTTGTCAAAATCTTACGATACGCAAGACAAATCTTACGATACGCAAGGCGTATCTTACGATGCGATACAATACGATACGGAGACAATTCGATACGTATCGCAAGGTGAATCTAAAATGATATCGTATCTTATGATTCAATTATAATTCAATTACGATTCGATACGATTCTTACGATACGATACAATACACGATACTTTTTAAAAGTAACCAACTTGAAAAAGTTTTCATGTGGATCCAAAAGACTAAAAACAAAACTTTTAAGTCATTTAACATTGCAATTGAAGAGGTTTTTTAGCACAAACATATTCTATATCACTTCATGTGTCTTTAATCACTTTATAGAGTATTATATCTAATTGAAAATATCACTATATTTTTTCATGTCACTTTCTATAAGCAGATATATAAATTTTCACTTGTTATAGATTTTATAGATTAAAGGTGAATCTGAATTTTTATTTTTTCTTGTTACTTATAAGGATTACTGAAATAATATTAATAAATCAATTTAGAGTATTTTGACTACTATTTAACTTTAAAATTTATTTTTAGTCTATAATAATATTTACTTGACTACTTTTATATATAGTCAAGTTTATGTTTTATATGTTTAAATATATATTATTACATTTTTTATTTTATTTTGATATCTTACGATACAATACACAATATATGAGTTTTCGATACACGATACAATTCACGATTTGATAACTATATATGCAGCCGAAATGGAAAAAAGCCCCCATAAAATCAAAAGCCCAAATACTAATGATTTTGACATTGCATCCATCAGACCCATCGCTCCATTTATTATCCTTTAATCCCAAATCCTTTTGCACCCAAATGGATTAAAATGAAAGATAGAAAACTCATTCCAATTTCATCCTCAGAACACTTGCTTCTGAAATTCATTACCTGGGGACAGATGTTCAACAAATCAAAGGCCCATTCCACAACATATCTAAAATTACATGTATATTAAGAATTCGTTTGTTGTTATTTGATTTGGTTCAAGCCTTTTTGAATTGGAAAGAATTTACCCAAAATGGAGAGAGAAAGACAAAAAGGCAAATATTTGTTATTTGGAGATGAATTCAAGGGCATTTTGGACATCATTTGAAGCAATATGATAATATTTTCTTAGACTCACACACTTTTAGAGAGTGGATGACACACTAGGTTAAAATGGATGGAAAATATAACTTTTTCACTTTACCTCAAAAACTCAGGCGTTTAAATGTAGCTTTTTAGCCAACAGGTGGTCAAGTGGGAATTTGGTCAAGCATCAGGTGGTCATGTGAAATTTAGTCATATTACTATAATAATCACTACTATAAATTGAGGATAAGGTGGCTATAGTCTGCGCGGAAGCATAGCTACGATCTATAGCTACATCAAAAAATGATGAATAATTAATTATAAACTTTTAAATACTGCTGAAATAAGTTAGTAAGTTTACAGTGATTCTTTTTCATTGGATATCAATATTACAGTATCAACCTTCTTTGCATTTATTTCTCTGTCTCTAAATTTAATTATATTATATTAAAGTTTAAAATTTAAATATATACCACTTTTAAGGTTTCTAAAGTTATGGAGTATTAATTTTAAAATTTACTGTAATATCACTCTTTAATTTGAATTTGCAATAAATTTTATTCATTAACTTTAACTGACAGTCTGGCACGAATATAATTGTTTTAGTTTGTTCTACACGTTAAATATTTCTTATTACCGGTAACATATAAAGAGACATGAAGGAGATGTTTAAAATATACAATTTAAATTAAAAAAAATTATAGTAAATTTATTTTATTCTTAAATCTAATTAAGCAAGATTCACTATTTTTAACAAAAGGAGATAACTTTAATATATTTATGTTTGCTTAATATGAGCAAAATGAAAGAAAAAAAAAGTTATAGAAAAAATCTATTTAAAACATCTTTTACAAAACAAATGCGGAGGAAATATAAAGTACGTTATCAATTATTAAAAGTTCTGTATTGTTAAAAAAAAATAGTAAAGTTTTAAAGTACTTATGTGACTTTATTATGAATAAAATAAAATAGAAATTTATTTATATTAGCTTTTTTTATAAAAATAAATTCAACTTTCACTTTAATAAGACAATGGCATAAGGAACGAGATACATTTATTTATATCTCAATTTTATTAAGCACGACACTTTAGTAATTTCATTCATTTTAGCTGGACAAAAAGAGGAGATAGACTGATAGATGGATAGAATAGGATATTATGGTTATTTAAAAAAAAATTGAGGTTAATTTTGTCTAAAAAAATTTAGTCCTAAATGGTGGAGATTATAATACCTGATTGAATATAGTATTAAATAGTCCTCATATTAAGTCATTTTATAATCCCTAGACTAACAGTCACAAGTTTAAATTTGAAAACAAACAAGACAATTGAGATTAGAAGTCTTATTTCAAGTGTAATTTTTACAAATAAACATAGCTCTGGGGTATAAAGAGGAGAGGGTTTGTTGTTTACCCTTTCTTTTGTTATACAAGATGAACTATAGCTATAGTCGGTGCAGAAGCATAGTTACGATCTATAGCTACGTCAAAAAATGATGAATAATTAATTATAAATTTTTAAATACTGTTGAAATAAATTAATGAATTCACAGTGATTCTTTTTCATTGGATATCAATATTACAATATCAACCTTTGCATTTATTTCTCTGTCTCTAAATTTAATTATATTATATTAAAGTTTAAAATTTAAATATATACCACTTTTAAGGTTTCTAAAGTTATGGATTATTAATTTTAAAATTTACTGTAATACACTCTTTAATTTGAATTTGCATTAAATTTTATTCATTAACTTTAACTGACAGTCTGGCACGAATATTATTGTTTTGGTTTGTTCTACTACACGTTAAATATTTCTTATTACCGGTAACATATAATGAGACATGAAGGAGATGTTTAAAATATACAATTTAAATTAAAAAAAAATATAGGAAATTTATTTTATTCTTAAATCTAATTGAGCAAGGTTCACTATTTGTAAGAAAAAGAGATAACTTTAATATATTTATGTTGGCTTAATATGAGCAAAATGAAGAAAAAAAAGTTATAGGAAAAATCTATTTAAAACATCTTTTACAAAACAAATGCGGAGGAAATATAAAGTACGTTATCAATTATTAAAAATTTTGTATTGTTAAAAAAATAGTAAATTTTTAAAATACTTATGTGACTTTATTATGAATAAAATAAAATAGAAATTTATTTATATGAACTTTTTTTATAAAAAAAAAATCAACTTTCACTTTAATAAGACAATGGCACAAGGAACGAGATACATTTATTTGTATCTCAATTTTATTAAGCACGACACTTCAGTAATTTCATTCACTTTAGCTGGACAAAAAGAGGAGATAGGCTAATAGATGGATAGAATAGGATATTATGGTTATTTTTTTTAAAAAAAAATTGAGGTTAATTTTGTCTAAATTTTTTTGTCCCAAATGGTGGGGATTATAATACCTGATTGAATATAATATTAAATAGTCCACATATTAAGTTATTTTATAATCTCTAGACTAACAGTCTCAAGTTCAAATTTAAAAACAAACAAAACAATTGAGATTAATTGTCTTAACCCAAGTGTAATCCAATAATCCTTGTAAACAAATATAGCCATGGGATATAAAGAGGAGAGGGTTTGTTGTTTACCCTTTCTTTTGTTATACAGGATGAACTTGTAGTTCCTACATTTTTTGAACTATTTTAGAAGGCATACAAATTTTAATATGTATTTTAGAAATGAAAATGATTCATTTGATGCTTAATGAATTCTCTATATTGGCATGCTTTTATAGTTATAATAATTTATTTTTTATTTTTTATTAAATGTGACTTTTAAAATATATGCTCAAAAATATTTTATGTAATTGTAGTGCTTGATTACTAGAGCTACAAAGAGCTTTTGGTTTCTGTTGAAGTGGGCCCATCCCATCTCAACCCAAATTAATGTTTTAACAACTGGAAACAAAATTTTGAATACTTCTGTCGAAAAAGATTGTAACATTCACGGTAAAAGCTGGACACGTTACAAACACCTGGCAGTCTATTCACTCTTCAAAATTGTCTTGCTTACTGAATGACACGTGTATACAAATTATCTTAATGGCTGCGATTGGAAGGTTAGATTACAAACGTACTCGAGAAATTCTTAATTCCAACTAGATTGAAAGTTAAGAATACAAACGTTTCTCGAGGAAAACGTGCTCGAGAAATTTATCTCCTCTAAAGTGAATTTGTGATGTAAAAAGATGGATAGTTTACCAGCAGATATTTGTCTGAAAATTTTCTGTTTGTTGGATCATCAGAACATTGTCATTGCTCAACAAGGTCAGTTGTAACATGTAAATTAATGACTCAATTAATCTCTTGTAACATAAACACTCTTTCAATTTGAAATTTATTTGAAATTTATGTGTTTTTTATATACTGCGTATGCATCTGAACTGGGTTTGTTGATTTCGCATTCAATTGGGAAGTTCATATTATAATTTGCATACTTTTCTAAAGAATTGGGTTGTTCATTTTGAGGATAGGGTCAGTGGCTTGTCATTAGTTTTATTGTTTTAATCCAGTGGTTGTGTTTGCTGCTTATTTTGTTCTGCTTTTTTGTCAATCAGATTATAGGATTGCTTGAGACTTGAGTTTTAAATCTGTTAACTCGTTGAGTTCTATGATCAAGGGTTATGGAATTGTTGTATAAAAAAATAGGTTTTTTATAAACAAATTCAAATCCCGTTGCCTTGATTGAGAAGATTAATGAGATATTCACCTGATTTGGAAGTCATCATGTATTTTGAATTCTGAACGCGCAAATTTTCAAGTGCTCATTCACTGTGGTACATGTTGGGATATTTCATATGAATCCCACGTCGGGTAAATTCAAGAGTATAGTTGGATTAATAACCGTGTAGTACGGTTAATCTCAATCTAATAGGTTAATCCTTTAGGTGAGAAGGTGATTCAACATCTACACAGGTGTGTTTTGTATTTGTTGAATCTTTCCAACAAATGTTTTTTTTCTTATTAATATAAATAATGCCAATCATTGTGTTACAGTATTAATTGTCTGCTGGAGTTTTCTGGCTGCTTTCAGATTGCTCAGTTATAAAATATTATAATGTGTACCTTTTATGTTCTCGCTGTTGATGGGCATGAATTTTATGATGAGTTTGTTTTGCTCTAGTAGTAAACAGTTTGGATTTAGCGAATATGCATAATGTTTCTTTCAACTAAAATAAGAAAGACAGGGATAGAGTGATGCTGTTGACAATTATGAGACAGGTCAAGAATCGTAAGTCCCTTTTGTAGTTCAATTTGAACTTCTGCGTTTGAAGCTTTTGAAGGCATCAACTTGTTTTCATTGCCAAGAGCAGGAACTCATCTGGATCATACACTAAATTTCTACTCTGTATAGAACTATTCTTCCATGAACATGTACTAAATTGCTTTCTTGGATCTTCGCTTCCATGGTCATGCACTAAACTGCTTCTATACTTGGATTCCCTTCCGTCTGTTCAGTACGCGTGTTGGTTGGTTAAATAAAGTGCTTGTTCTTTTGTTTGTCGAAGTGTGCAGGAAATGGAAGCTCATGGCATCAAAAAATATATTGTGGTCTAATCTGTTTGAGGAAAGATGGGGAAGAGATAATGCCACATTTTATGCTTCCATATCTTCCAAGTCGTGGAAAGATGTTTATGAAATGCAAGATCATTGTGATCGAGGACTGTAAGTTGAATCTACTCGTATTTATCATCATTTGATAATTTTCAGAGTTGGAGTTTTTATTTTGTGGACCCTTATCAGCATCTGCATAAGGTACCACTAGCGGTTCTTACTTCTTAGTTTAGTCCTCTACGCTGTTTTTGTATTTCAATATTAAGCTATTAATTTAGGGAATTGATATTTCCACATATTAATTTGATATTTTCACAAGTGGTCCCATTTGATCTTGTGAAAATATCAAATTAGCTTGTGAAAATATCGATTCCATATGAAAATTGATATTTCCACGAGTTAATTTGATATCTCTATAAGTGGGTCCAATTTGATCTTGTGAAAATATCAAATCAGCTTGTGAAAATATCAATTCACTTAATTTAATACTTTCTACTTTCCGGTGTACGAAAAAAAGATAGAATAAAAAAATATATTTTATAAATTTTCATTGAATATGAAGATAAGAAAGTCATAAACTATATATAATATTAAAAAATTAAAGATGAATCTGAATCGTATACAAATATATTTAAATTCAAAAGTTGTTTTCGCAACACCAAATTATATAAAAATATAAAAAAATCTTCTAAATGTAAGACGACCATTTTTTTATGTTCATTGGGAAAGTTTGGTAACTTGCAGGACCAATCAACGGAAGATACTAATGGATCAAATAATTTAGAATACCAATGAGATGTCTGTGCCTCAAGTAGACAACTCTACACCCCTGTTTTAGTAAATTCTAATCAACACAAGACTCGGTGTTATGGATATTTTACTTTTTATTATATTTATATTAGGTAGTTGTAAATGATGCCAACTATGTTTATTTTTTATATTTATGTATGTGTGATATTGTCTTTAATTTTTTATTTTAATTAAGTGAGAATTATTTTGTTTGTTCAATTTATTAAGTGTTGTTGTTTTAATTAAGAAAATAGTGCAAAAAAAATAAAATCTACAGAATTGGTATTAATTAGTTATAATGACATGTCAATAGAGATATAGCTACGGTCAAAGAAAACCAAAAGGTTTATAGCGACAGCCAAAAAAAACTTAGTCAAATTATTTATACTGTAGCCAAAATACTACAGCGACGGTCAAAGTCGTAGCAACAGGGAAAATGTCAAAATAAATTACCAATTTAATGACAGGCATGACCTATATACCTTAAGGCCAGTCGGTAAACACCAAAAACATGGAGTACCAAAAGCTTTAGCTACAGTCAACAGTCATGACCGTAGCAAAATAAGATAATCCCCGTCAGTGAATATCACAAACACAGAAATGTCAGAACATTTAGCTACGGTCGTGACTGTCACAATAGCTCCTAAGGACTGTAGCTATATGTTTTAGCGACGCGACTTTAGGTGAGAATTGTCGACCGTCATTATAGGCTTTAGCTAAGGTCAAAGGTCCTATAGCTATGGTCAATGACCCTCGCTATAAGCCTATATTCAAGTCCACACTTTAGTAGTACGGATTGGGTTACCATCCCAAATCTCGTTTCTTTCTTTCTTCCCCGGAAACTCACAAACTTATATCAGTTGAGAGAGTAGATAACTAGCAAGCATACCAGATCGCGTTTCTTTCTTCCTTCTTCACATACTGAGAGAGTAGATCAATTAGCAAGCATACTAAGGAGACGGTAATTAGTATCATTCGATAATCTTTAATTTAATCTTTACAAGTCATTATTTGTTTTGCCATGTCATTTCATTCAATATCAAGTAATGAGGTAAAATTACATGATAATAATGATGTAATAAGTCTAGCTGATAATAACATTCCTTATGTTGGTCAAATTTTTTCTACGTTGAAAGATGCTAATTTCTTTTTATAGAAAATATGTTCAACGTGTCAAATTTGAAGTAAGAATATAAACTAGCAAAAAACATTTGAAGTCTGAAGATTTTTTTTCTAGATTATATCAGTGTCGTAAAGCTAGATATATGGTTGTTAAGAAAAATGAGGTTGTCACTGATGATGAAGATAATAATAATAAGAAAAAGAGAAAGAGGGATTTTATTGATTGAATTGAATGTAAAACAAAGTGATGTTGTGCATAATAAGAAGAAAGATAATTGGTTTTTTCAACCCTTAAACTGAATCACAATCATGAATTTGTCTCCTCATGTAAAGTTTCACAAATTCAAACACACAAGAATATATCAAGAATTGATAGGGATCTGATTAGAACCCTTAATAAGGCTGGGATTGGGCTAAGTAGGATGATGAATGCTTAGATCATTTGGAAGAGGTATGAGCAGTATTGGATTCTCTGATACAGACATGTGTAATGTAGTTAGGAATATTAGACGTGATACGATGGATTTGAATTATGAAAACGTTGTAGTAGATTACTTAAGAAAATTGCAGTGTAAGAGCCCAAATAGATTTTTTCAATGTCAAACTAGGTGTGGATAATTGTATTGCATGTATTATGTGGGTAGATTATCGATCAATACCCCCTTTGTTCATTTCACGGGTGTAAATCATTATTACCATTCTATATTATTTGGATTTGCACTTCTAAGTGATGGGTCATATGATACATTTGTATGCTTGTTTGAGAAATGGCTTGAAGTAATGAATTTCAAACATCTCATAACCATTGTCACTAATCAAGATCGTGCTATATCGAATGGGATTGATAGGATTTTTCGTAATACCTACCATGCATTATGTACGTGACACATTAGCAATAAATATCCTGAAAATTTTGGTCATGTCTATTCTTCACGTGACATTTAAGTCAGATTTTAAGTACCGTGTCTTTAAGTCGTTGAGTATTCAAGAATTCAAGGATAAATGAAAATTGCTGATGGAAAATTACGGTCTACATAATAATGAATGACTAAAATCTCTTTATGAGTTAAAAGAAAATGGATTGGGATATATTTAAAAAAGTTCTTGGGTTTCAAAATGACCCATTTTACCAAAAAACACATAACTTCTTCATTTTAACTTAGTTTTCGACGATTTAAATTTTGTTACGATCGAAACTAACCCATTTAGAATACAAGACACAAAATCACATAAACAACTTATATACCATAAGGCACACCTAACCAACCTAGACATCCAACTAGGGTTTTAAAACCAAACATGCTCATACAACCTTTTCTTCCATCATTTTCCATACCAAACATGTTATAACACATATCTAGCATATCTAACCATAGATCTTCTTCACATAGATTCTTCCACAACCAAGCATGATAAACTCATATATAAAGAAAATAACAACTAAGGTTTGAGAAACTTTTAAACTTTATATGAAAATCTTCTTCTTGCTAAGGCTAGAACTCCTCCTTGTTCTTCTTCTCTACCCGCACTTTCTTTCTCACAAATTCTCTTGGCATTTTAATGCTCAAGCTGTAACGACCCCGAAATTCGACAAACCTTATTACCTTAAATTTCATATTTATAATACATTATCTTCCTAACGTCCAAATTTCGGTTCGTTACAGATGGTATCAGAGCTGAAGGTTATAAACTTTTGGTAAACGATACATTAGGCTATAACCTTAGTAAGAAAGAGTAAGGTTAGTTGCGTGTTCTGAAAACCCAAGCGTATAGTAAGCTCATGACTCATGATTATATGGTGGAGCCCCTCAGCGAATGGTCGACTATGGCCTGACTAGGACAAGTTCCTCAAGCCATATGATTGTGGTAAGTTCTTGAGCCCAAATACGTGATAAGTTTGATGAACATGTGGGGGATTAGAGTAGAGAGCCATAAGTTGAGAGATATAGTTCTCAAATATTGGCTAAGGTTAAGGAAATATGAAAGATATAAGATTTTAAGGAAAAGATAGAGATGTTACGAAAGATTTGAATGAAGGTAACGAATTGAGAAAATTCATAAGTTCAATTACGAATATATCTAAAAGAATATTTGAAATGATTCAAAGATGAATCTCAAAGAAAATCAGAGAACACCTGATTCAAGCAATAAAGATGATAAAGTAACCTAAAAAGCATAGAAATAGATCATAATAACATGATCAGGAACAGTAAGAGGATCTACTACGATACGATCACGAGATAAGAAAATCGAATAATGAATAGACTGTAAAGTAAGATCACGATGTGATCCAATGAGACTATGAAATAACAGAGAGACTCGTTAATGATCCAAAAGGTATAGCTTGATGTTATAAAGAGATATGGTACTATGAAATAGTACGAGATGAACTCAGAGAATAATGAGACATGAATTACAGAAATGTTATGTTCAGGGGACAGAAAATTTGGGTACGAAATTTCAATTGAGAACTCACGTGGTGACTGAGTTGTACAAACCTTTATATGGGCAGGGGACTTGTGTTAACTTAGATGCCATAGTGATAATCATTGAAATGTTAGAGTCGCGCTATCGGTATACTTATGTTGAGGAGTTGATTTTCTGTATATTTGATAGATAGATAATATTAAGTTTAGGCACGAGTTTTTAGAATTCATGCATATGGTAAGTCCATGACTCATAATCGTGTGGAATGGACTTAAAAGTCGTAATTTTCTGATAAACGAGCTAATTTCTATGAATTTCGGAAGATTTAGCACAGTGAAACGTGATCTGTCCAAATCCTGTCCATTTTAGTGTAGAATTTGAAAAATTTTCCTTCTACAAAGTTGTAGAGAATTAAATTTTGTGTGTAATGGACTTAAGATTCGTAATATTCGGATAAACGTGCTAATTACTGTGAATTTCGGAAGTTTCATTACATTAAAAATTAAAATTTAATTATTAAAAATATTTTGTGCTGAAATCATTTATGGAAAGAAATATTGTAATATTATGTCTAATTTTTCTAAAAATTTTGGTGAATTATTGTGGAGCATGGATATTTATTGTATTTTATGGCTATTTAAAGTTAATGTAAAAATAAGTGAAAATTCATGGAATCTTCTATGAATGTTGAAAAATTACGAAACTTGGTGAAATTTTTTATAATAATATAAGATAAATATTGATGGTGTTTGGGGGATACAAAAGTATGTTGAGTGATTATTTATATTTTTAAATCTATTAAATAATAGTTCTTATATATATAAATAATTACAAAAAATTGTCGGATAATCCAGAAATTTGAAAGAAAGAAAAAATTGGTTGAAAAATCTAAAATAATATTCTAGAGACTTTAGAAGGTATAGTAGACTCATGAGATGTCGGAATATTATAGGTCGCATGTTGACTAACTAATAAATAAGCATAACAGTTTTTTTACGCGATGGTCGAGAATTGACTGAGAATTTTTTTTATACTTTTATAGTATGATATTGGTAATTAGTGTTTAGATATCACTGAAATGTGAATTATGAATTTTGAATAAAGGTTTTAGATACGAACAAGCTGGAGTGACTTAACTCAGTAATTACAAGTTAAGCCGGGACATTATGATACTCGAGACAAGTTCTTCAGTACTCGATGTTAATTGTTTATCTGTTACTTTATATTAACTTTTGTTCGAATGCATATAAAATTATGTGTTATGTGATTTATTGCTAATATGACCGCGATGTGCATTCGGTGCAATTAAGTGACTATATGTGAAATTGTTCAACGTCTTCTTTAGATAATTGTTAATCTGAGTTAGATATGACGCACGTGAAATATATTACTTTAGTAAAAGCACGACACATGATGTATGACACACACATAACATATTATATTATGTGCTATGTGAAACGTGTTATGTGTAAACTGTTGAACTTGCTGAGCCGTTGTGCTCATTCTTGCATAATATAAATTTTGCAGGTAAAAATGAAACTTCAGAAGTATTAAATCATGACTAGAGATTATGTGCGACATCAGGGAAAGCTACAAATGTAATTGCTGTATATATTTTATTTGTAAATAGAAACTGAATATGGTTAAATTAGTGGAATGAGTGGTTATAATTCATGAGTTATATATATGTCGAATTCTGATCGGATAAATAAGATTTAATTATGTATTATGATTATTCAAGAATACTTATCATGAAAGAAAAGAAAAAAAATAAAGGTTGCGATCTAGGGACTAGGATCGAGATGTAAAAAAATTTTAAATGCCAAAATATTTTAATAGAATAATGAAAAAAAAAAATTATACCGAAAAAATATGGTAATTTATGATAGAAAGTCAATTAGTAAATTAAAAAATGTGATTAAAGGATTATTAACGAACCGAAATTTGGACGTTAGGAAGATAATTTATTATAAATATGAAATTTAAGGTAATAAGGTTTGTCGAATTTCGGGGTCGTTACACAAGCTAACAATGCTTTCAAATGCTCTAGCTTCTCTCTAGAACTCGCTCTCTCTCTCTAACTCTTAAACTAGCTAGCAAATGACCAACCTTTGCTAGCTCTTTCTCTCTTCACTATATATAGAACTTAGGTAAGCTCACTTAACTTCTTTAATCATCTAATGTTGGTCAATTAACTCTCTAAATCATGCTTACTATACAAGTGAAAGACAACTTGAATGACATCTAAGATTGACACATTTGATTGACCAATATGAATGACATCCATCAAATATTAAAACAAGCAACCAATGGAGTGTATATTACACAACCTAAAAGCTAGCACAACACCCCAATTGGGGCCCACCTTGGTCGGCCATTTGGCCTTTTTCCTAGC
Organism: Hedera helix; assembly: GCA_947179155.2. Classification (NCBI taxonomy): domain Eukaryota; kingdom Viridiplantae; phylum Streptophyta; class Magnoliopsida; order Apiales; family Araliaceae; genus Hedera; species Hedera helix. The sequence goes on along the minus strand of OX359282.1, from coordinate 4,635,199 downwards.
AATTTTGCTTTAAATTTTTTATCATTTATATACACATATATACCTATATATATATATATATATATATACACCAATATATATATATATATATATATATATATATATATATATATATATATGGTGACCCATATTTAACTTTATTTTGGGCTCCACTTAGGGTCATTTAATTAATTTCATTTAGACTTTGAATTACAATTGTTTGAGCTCAACAATATAATTCATTTGGGCTACTACATTAATTCATTTAAGTCATCAACTCTTGGGCTCCCAACAATTAAATCAATTGGGTTAACTATAATACTTGAATTAAAAACAAGTATTTGACTAGTTTAATTTAATTTGAACTCACCATATATTTCACATATGGTTCACTAATTAAATCATATAAGGCTACCACATTGGGCTCATTAAATAAACACATTAGTTTAATTATATAATCCAATTAGAGTTGCTATTTATAAGTTAATTGGACTATTTAATTGAGTTGGTTTACAAAACACTAACGTTTAACTTATCTTGGACTTGTTTGTTAAATCTTAACACACACATATACAAGTATTCCCATATTGGATTAACTTTAATAATTCATTTATTTCTTCTTCCTCATTAATTATATAAGTAATCTACTTGTTGATTATTAAACTTCTTATTTGTTATTCAAGGCCAACGTTCAAGCTTTGTAATTTCATCACATAAGCTCTTCTTACATTTCTTTTTATTCTTTAGTTAATTACAATAAATTAAATTAACTAACTTACTAACTCTCGCATAACATATACACATACATATTTTCTCATGAATATAATATATATATATATAAATTAGGTTCGTAATTTTCTCGGTCATTACATTTGCACTATGCACTATTAAAGTGCGGACACCCCCAAACTAAAGTGTGGACGTGATATATTTTTCACCGTCTGATCAGCGATTGGACGATTACGATTTGGTGTAAGCATAATATTAAATTTATAAATGTGTTGCTATTATTATTATTATTATTATTATTATTATATTCGTTTATACTGTGATGCCCCCTGTGATACCCCAGGAATTTTAGAATAATTCTAAATAAGGATTATGATAAATCAAGTAAATTTTAGTATTTAAAATCTAATGTTGAATAATGGAGGTATTAAAGAATGAATTAAGAAATATGAAGAAGATTATGATTGTGAATTAAGAAGAAAATGATGAATGTACAGAGTATAAATGAAGTGTAATAGAAGGTATGAAATAAGTTGGTTAAGTAAGGATAAGTACGATTAGAGAAAAAGAAAGTTTTCGAAAAATGAGAACATATCTTGATAAATACATCAAGAAAAGAGTTAAGGCTTTATAGTCACAAAGAAATTGTGAATGTGATTTAAGAATTGAATATTCTGACGATTATGATTTTATGAGGTTATCCATGTAAGTTATGGATATTAAAGAAGTAAAAATAATTATTATGGATTTAATTGTGATTCATCAAGATAAAGGTATAGCAAGATGCTATAAATAAAATACGTATGAATATTACGACAATTATGATTCCGAGGACGGAATCCTATTAAGGGGGAAAGAATGTGAGGATCCGAATTTCCAGGATTTCTTTAATAATATTAAATGAGAATTTAATTGATAAAACTATCAAGATTGTAAAATTAATTATTATCTTATGTGATTTAATGTATGGAATGAGATTTAATTAGTAAATTAAATGTGTACAGAGATGGCGATGAATTATGTGAATTTAAAATAATTGAAAAGTAAATAAATTGTGTAAATACAATTTATGAAGAATAAAAGAAATTTCAGGTAAATGTACAATAAATTGTACAATTTAATTATTGTGGAAGTACAGAAATTATGTTTTAAATGAGGTTATAAGGAAATGTAAGAAATATGAATTATATATGTATATATATGTGTTTATGTTTAATTGTGATAATTATAAATTTCATTAATTATGAGAATTAAGGGATTAATAATTAAATTAATCTAAAGTAAGATAAAAGTTAATGAGGAAACTAAGAAAAGTTGAAATTATTGAATTTTAGATTTTATCAAGAATTTTGGAAGAAATTTAGAAATTAATTGAGAAGGACAGGTAATTATATAAATTATATAATAATAATTATATAATTTATATAAGGAAATTAAAATAAGGTATGAAGAAAATAATAATTATATAAATTATATAAGAATAATTATGTAATTTATATAAGGTGATTAAATGGAATAAAGTTGGAGGAAATTAAGAAATTAATTAAAAGGAGAATGTAATTATATAAATTATATAATATTAAATTATATAATTTATATATAAAGAAATTAATATGAATATTAAAAAAATTGAATAATAAATAAGAAAAAGGAATGTTTTAAGTTATAAAAAAAATTATATTTATGTATAATGAAATTATTATGACTTTTATGAAAGATAATATTTCGGAAACGTGAACATGTTAATGTAACATGTTGTCCAAGTAACGGAGTAAAAAATTATGAAAAATAATTTTTATAGGCTATACGAATTATTTTATGATTTTTGGAGGTATTAATTACCTCAAATAATTACATGCATGTCATTATGCGTGTACAAAATTTGTCAAAAGAAGTACCCAAAAGTGGGATTAATATTATTTATAAATTAAATGATGATTTTTAGTGAATTAAAATAAATATTTTATATACATTATATAAAATATTTATTACACGATATAATTACGTAATGTATAAAATATTTTATTATGCACGATTTTTTTTATGTGGCTTATCCAGATTTTTGCATGGGCGGTGGAATTGAGTGATTTTTCAAAAAGAGTTAATTTTACAATTTATAAAAGGGGGAGAAAAGAAGCAAAAAGGGAATAACAAGAAAAAAAATAAGGAAAAATTCTTTCTCTCTATGTGCACCATCCGTGAACATCACCACCACCTTGCCGGCAAACCCCATAACCACCATCAAGAAGGAAAGATTTTTGGGCCATCTAGAGGGAGTTTGAAGCTTCAAAGAAGGTATAATTAAATTTTTTTTATGATTTTTTTTGGTATTTATGGTATTAAATTAATTTTGTGGAAAAATAGAAAATAAATAGAATAATGATTCCAAATAATTTTTGGATATATATGTGTGAATTATATGATTTTTAGAGTTGTTTTGTTGGTAAAAATTAGAGCAAAAATGGTTAAATTTTGGAAAAGCTGGTCTACTGTTTTCGGGTAGAAGAAGAAAAGTGAAAAACAGGGCGACCGCGCATTACGCGCGGTCATTTTTCTTTCCGCCCAGTTAAAACGACGCCGTTTTGGAGTAGTCGGGCGGAACCGCGCAATGCGCGGATGAAGATTCCGGAAGCAGGGGCCAAACGACGTCGTTTTGGGCGTCGGCAGAAACAGTCGCCGCGCAATGCGCGGGCGACCGGCACGGCTGGAAATTACCAGCATGCCCTTGGTCTTTTGCAATAATAACCGCCGTGTCTTTCGACCATCGAAACTACGAAAATGCCCCTGGACTTTTCGGTAAATTTCGGTTATGTCCTTAACGTTGCTAAAATTACGGAAATGCCCCCGACCTTTCCAGGAAATGCCGGATGGGTCCCTAAGGACGCGGAAATTACGGATAAGCCCCTGAGCTTTTCTGTTAATGCCGGTCATGTCCCTAAAGCTGCGGAAATTACCATATTGCCCCCAAAAATTAGTTTTAATTGAAATAAATGTTTAAAAATTGTTTAAAAATCATAGAAAATTATAGAAAAATACTAAAAATATAGAAATGATATTTGGGCATTAAATTTAATATTTTGTAAAAATATTAAATATTGGAGATTAATATTTAAATATTTTAAATATTAATCTATTAAGTTTAAAAGTTAGAAAATGATTAAATAAAATTTTCGGACAACCAGAAATGTTAAATTTTATCCGACGAGCTGGGTTGTCCGTAGTGAATGTGTTTTATATTAAATTAAATGAATATATTAAGGAACGAGATTAATATAATTAACCATATTAATTATTAATTGACCCAGTACCCTAAAACAAACCGTCGGGCAGGGTTAATTACGGTATAGATGATATTAATTAATTAAATTAATATCATAAAGAGATAAATAATTATTATTTGATTATTTTATGATCATAGGTTGATCGAAAAAGGGGTTTGAGCTATCGAATTAAATAACTGGACGACAGACAAGTTCTTCAGTCCCTTTTATGTTAAGTGTTGGAATGTTATGATATGTAATTCTTGTTTTAACTGCATACAAATTATGTGTTACGTGATACGTGATTAATATGACCATGATGTGTATTTTGTGCAACGATATGAATATATATGAGATATATTGCTATAGTAGAAGCACAATCACATGATGTATGACACACACCAAGCATGATAAGGTATGTGCTACGTGAAGTATAACTGTTGAACTTGCTGAGCCGTTGTGCTCATTACTTGCTTAATAAACATTTTTGCAGGAAAGAAATGAATTTCAAAAATAACAGATGATATAAAGACGAATAATCACAGAAGGTTGTGAACGTTATTGTTATATTTCAATAACATAATGTGAATACTATTGTTAAGTTTATAGTGCTATTTTGTATGTACATATATGTTGAATCCAGACAGGATAAGTCAAGTTAAATTTTGAACTGTGATTGTACTAGATAGATGTTACGATAGAAATTATTAAATGGCTTAACTATGGATTATGAAATCAAGAATAATTTGTATGGATACGAACAATATTAAGTTTTGAATTTTGAGCTTTATGATGCGTGAAAAAGAAAGAATAAGTTAAGGTTGCGATCCAGGAACTAGGATCCAGAATGTAAGGATTTTAAATATCCAAATATTTTAATACAATGATTAAGTTGAGAAAAAGAAAAATTTATACCGAAATTTTTGGTAATTGATGATTTATAAATCAATCAAGGGATTAAATAAGGTAATTAAAGATTATTAACGAACCGAAATTTGGCCGTTATGGAGATAATGTTTAATAAATACAGGATAAAAGGCAATAAAATGGGTCGAATTTCGGGGTCGTTACACCCCCAAATTCGGGTACTAGTACCTCGAACTCAGTGCTCACGATCCAATACAACTATATTATATACACCTCCCAAAACAACATACAATATCTATTGCGGAAAATAAACATATGTTGTTTATATAAAAGGGTTAACTAGTCCCAATGTACGAAACCTTAACAAAATACATCACGAATTTAATATGTACAATAGGATTCGTGTTACATGTAATCAGACTTAAACAAAACAAAACAGTAGACATTTAGTATCCCAGCACGTCTACGAGTTTATCTTCCCCTTGCCCTTATCTTTATTTGAACATTCAGGTTTAGCTGCAATAGAATTTCATGACATAGCAAGGGTGAGCAACTAACTTGCTCAACAAGTGTTATATGAATAATATAAGGTATGTCATGACTGAATAATAATTGAATGTTTCAATGATCTCAGGAAATAAATATCTGAACAATATGATCAATGCTCGACTAATAAATAACAATTGATCATTGAAATGCTGAGTGGTCCAATAGACCATGAACGTCTGTTGAGGGATCAGTCTCTTGATTGACCTTCTTAGGTTACATGTCCAAAATTGTACTTGAGGGGATCAGCCTCTCGTACTCTATGTGTATGCATAACATTTATTCCGTATGTATCGTTCATTTGATACTTAGGTTGCTCCCCATTATGGGTTGTTCTTCTCAGTATAAGAATTCGTACCACCATGGTTTGGATAGCTTTTTAAATAATTTACACATATGTCTAGCCGAATAAGTGGCTTAGACTTTCCTTTTAATTAGTTCGTGAATGTAAGAACTTCAATAATTCATAATTCGAGAATGGAATATGAATTTAATTGCACCACGTGCGAATAACAATAATATTGATTGTGAAATAATTGGTAATATCAAAATAAGTCAGGGTAACTTGCTCAATAATAATATGAGTAAGGTTAAGGAACTTGCCTGGTGCGCGAATTACGTCTACTTTGCTTAATTTAAAATTCCTCTTGAAGACCTAACATTTAAAATGTTGGCCTAACAATTAGAACAACACATAATCGTTTTACGTAAATTACCTAAATCAAATATCATTTAAACACATAGCATAATATTTATTAACACATTGGCTAAACAAATCATATCCCCCGTATATTAATTATGTGCCAATATTATTATCCCTCTAATATTTAAATCACCTACTGATGTTAATTAATAACATCATATTTGGTTACCAATATTATTAATTCCCTTAATAATATTTAAAATCTCTTTCTAATATTATTAACCCTTTTAATAATATTTTAATCCTTAATTATTATTAATCCTTTAATAATAATTTAATTGTCAACTAATATTATTAATCATTTAATAATATTTTAATCCATTACTATTATTATTAATTATTTAGTAATAATTCAATCACTAACTATTATTATAAGTCAATTAATAATTTAATCGTCAACTATCATTATTAATTAAATAATAAGTAATTACTAACTAAATAACAATTAGTTAATTATCCTTACCTATTATAAGTTAAATAATAGGTAATTATATTATTTTATCTTATCTTTCTTTAATTATTATTTAATCAAATAATAATTAATTAATTACTTTTATTACTCTTTAATCATTATTTAATGTTGAATAATGATTAATTACTTTTACTTGTCATTTAATCCAATTAAATAACAAATAGTTGTTTTATTAACTTTAATCCTTCCTTAACTATTATTTAATGTTAGTTAAATAATAATTAATTAATTATTTTTTTATCTTTCTCTTAATCATCATTTAATATTAATTAAATAATGATTAATTATCTTTATCTATTATTTAATCTCAATTAAATAATAAATAATTAGTTTATTTAATACTTCTTTAATTATTATTCAATATTAGTTAAATAATAACTAATTAGTTATCTTTACTCATTATTTAATGTCAATTAACTAATAAGTAATTATTCTATTAAATTTTTTTCCCTTTAATTATTATTTAATATTAATAATAATTAATTATTCATCTTTACTTTTTATAATAAGTAATTAAGCTTTTACAAACTTTATTCTTCTTTAATTATCATCTAATATTCATTAAACAATAATTAAATACTTAATTATTCCTATTTATTATTTAATGACCACTAAATAATAAATTTATCATCTTTATTTAATATATTTAAATATCAAATAATTATCATTTCATGATAATTAATTAGCTATTTCTAGTTATTTTAACTATTATTTAATACCGATTAAATAATAATTAATTATCTCAAATATTTTTATTTATCTTATTTATTAATTAGATTTATTTAATTAATAAATAATTATTTTATTTGGGTCCCATATGTTAATTATATTAATTTTTATAGTTTTTACAATACCTGTTTCTAAAATAAACTATTCGCGACCCGAACCGTGAAAGACCCGACCCGGATCTGCCCAACAGGAACCAACAAAGGGAGAAGGGTGTCTAGACGCCTGATTTTGTGCTTGGTAGGGCGTCTAGACGCCGGGTCTCAGAAAGTTGCAGCATGATTTTCCAAGTTTTCTGGTTTTGTGCAAATCTGGGAGGTGCCTTGCTTCAAACATTTTTAGATTGAGCTATACACCTCCAAATCATGCAAGGTTGGATTCTATGGATTGCTAACTTAATCCTCTTCATCATGGTATTTTTCAATTAAATTTTTAGACACATTAAGTATGGAAATTATCAAGCTACTCTCAATCGTGCCGGAAAGTGGATTGTTTTGATAGAAAAAACATAACTAAATGTATACACCATAACTTTTGGTGATTCAAATTGGGTTTTCTTCTAAACTCATAGGTATATCAAGGAGAAATAATAACCAACACCAATAAGTTCAAAAGCTTAGATGTACATGGCCTTAAACCAAACTATCTCGCACGGTTTTTTCGAAAATGAGGATTTCATGCATTCTTTCACTTTTAAACACATAGGTGGGCATAATAACACATGAAAAGCTTCTTGAAACATATATTTACTACTCTAGCATGAATATGCTTACAATAGAGCTCTTATTCTAGCTTTCTACCACATGATATACAAAGCAATGACCATGGAAGCATAATACTAAAGTTGTGAGATATTTGCTACCTTTGAGATCTTATGGCTGGCTTCCTCTTCCTCCCAAAGTAGGTAACAAAGGTAATGGACATCCAAAAGTCTTCCTTGAGCTTCCTAGATCAAATACTCAAGCAACTTTTAGTTATTTTTCTCTCTTTTCTCACTCTTGTTGCTTGGCTTCAGCTCTCTGTTTTCTCTCTTGCTCTCGGTTTCTTTCTCTCAGCCAAATGGTCGGGAGGGAGAAGGAAATGGAGAAATGTTAGACATATACTCCCTCATCCTCTAGACAAACATCTGAAATTTGGACACTATAGCCCCCGTATACCTGACTTGTTCCTTTTTTCCTCAGCAAACTGCTGCGTTCTTGAGCTGTGCACAAACCGTGTGTGCTCAGCTTTCTTTCTGCTGCTGTCCCGAAATGGTTGTCACACCAATTTTCCTACCGGGTTGTGCATTGATCTTGGGCTGGGCCTTTTTTTTTTTTTTTTTTTTGGTTTGAAAAAATTTGTGGCCCAAATGGTTAGTTAAATGGCACCTAGGCTTAGGGGTGTAGCAAGCTTAAGCATTTGGGCTAATTTAAAACACACAAAATCATTAATTAATAATTTTATTAATTAATTTACATAATCCAATTATATTTTGTTATATTCAAATTAAATTGAATATTTAATTACCCATAATCCTATCAATTTATTGATATTAATAATATTAAGCTAGTCCACTAAGTTAATTATCCCATTAGTTGGACTCCCTTTAATTTAATTCCCATCATGTAATAATTTACCAAGATTTAAATTCGCCCATAAAATATTTATTTCATTAATAAATTCAAAATTTATTTATAATGAAATTCAGAATTTAGCGGACATTACATATACTGAAAAAATAATAATAATAAAATCAGTTATTATATGATTTATTTCTTGGACATTTTAAGCAACTAAACTCATAGTGCTTGGGTAGTATAATTAACAAAAGTTCAAACTTGATGGTTTAGGATCAATTCTTGGGAGCAACTCATTTTTTGAGCCAAATCTACTTAAATTCCATGTCATTGGTGCCACATGTGCGCCACGTGGGCAGTCAACGCACATGTTGCACTTGGGGCTCAATATCTAAATTTTTAAATATTATGGGGCTCAATTTACATTGACCAAAAGAAAAGGACTCTAAGTGCAAAAATCCTAGAGTTCAAGAGCAACGATGCATTTAACCCATTTATATAATATTATTATATTAATATATTTAATAAAATAAAATATATTAATAGCCAGAATCCACACTACTAAAATGTGGATGCCTAAACGCCACTGTTTCATATATATAATGATAATATATTAATATATTTAATAAAATATAATATATTCATAGTTAGAATCTGCACTACTAAAGTGTTGATAGTGGAGGGCACTTTTGCAATATACACTATTAAAGTGTGGGTACCCCCAAACTAAAGTGTGGACGTGATATATTTTTCACCCTCAGATCAGCGATTGAATGACCACGATTTAGTGGAAGTATAATATTAAATTTATTATTATTATTATTATTATTATATTCGTTTATCCAGAACAAATAATAATAATAATAATAATAATAATAATAATAATAATAATAATAAAGTTATTTAGTATATGATTTATTTCTTGGGCATTTTAAGCAACTAAACTCATAGTGCTTGGGTGGTATAATGAACAAAAGTTCAAACTTGATGGTTTAGGATCAATTCTTGGGAGCAACTCATTTTTTGAGCCAAATCTGCTTAAATTCCATGTCAAATTTTTAAATATTATGGGGCTCGATTTGCTTTGACCAAAAGAAAGGGGCTCAAAGTCTAAAAATCCTAGAGTTCAGGGGTCAATGGAGCATTTAACCCATTTATGTAATATTATTATATTAATATATTTATAGGTAGAATCCACACTACTAAAATGTGGATGTCTAAACGCCACTGTTTCACATATATAATGATAATATATTAATATATTTAATAAAATAGAATATATTCATAGTTAGAATCCGCACTACTAAAGTGCTGATGGTGGGGGGCACCCCCAAACTAAAGTGTGGACGTGATATATTTTTCACTGTCAGATCAGCGATTGGACCACCATGATTTGGTGTAAGTATAATATTAAATTTATAACTGTGGCTACGGATTATTGCATATATATATATATATATATATATATATATATATATATATATATATATATATATATATATATATATATATTGTCCTGCTATATATATACTCATATGCATATAAACATTTACTAATTTTCAAACTGTGTGCTTGTATTGTAGATGAAGAGAAATTTAAAGATTTATACAAGGATTTTCTTACAACAACTGAGAGAACAAAGGTTGTGGAGAACTTTCTTTCAAGTTTAATTATCTTCATTCAATAAAACTAAATGTACTTGGAGTTTTAGGACTTCTTTAATTATTGGATTGACTGTATTATTTGATGAGATGTAGAAGCAAATTTTTCACTATTGGTTTGTTGTCCCTGTAATTGTTCATGTGATTTTGATGGAAGTAACTCTTTAGTTATACAAATCTTATTATTTTCGCAAAAATCTATGCAAGGCAATAGTTGAAGAGTATGTATGTATGTATATATATATTGACAACGTTGTAAAAAGGTATCTATCTTTACTACAAATCTTAGTCGTCTATCCTTGCATCTAATGGTTAAAAACACCACCGTCCGCAGTTTAATTCCCAGTATATCATAGTTTAATACTGCGGATGCTAATAAATGTCCAAAATGCCCCCAATATTCAATTTGGTAACTGTACCATTCGTAGTTTAATACTGCGAACGAGTAAAAAAAAATTATAGCGTCCGCAGTTTAATACTACAGATGGAGGAAAAAAATTATATCATCCGTAGTTTAATCGTTGAGTTTTAAAAAATTCAAATTTTGCACGACTTAGTTTTAAGGACTCCCCCCATCCGCAATATTAAACCGTAACCATTATAAAGCTTAACCTTCATAAAATCATATTTTAAAATAAAATCATTTTTTTAACAAACCATGATAAGCGTAACCATTATAAAGTTTTAGGATTGAAAAATCCTTAACCTTCATAAAATTATTTTATTAAATAAAATGTTTGTATTTATTGAATTTTTAAAATATATTGTCTGTACTTTGTGAATTATTTAAATAAAATGTCATGTACTTAAATGCATTTTAATAAATTAATGTTGTGATTAAGTTGGTAATTTGAGTCATGTACTTACAAAAATTTAATAAAATGTCATGTATTTTAAATACTGATTTTACTAATTTAATGTACTTAAAATGTCATGGGTAACTTCTTCTTCTTTTTCCCTCCGCAATATTAAATTGTAGACGGTGTAGCACTTTTCCAGGGAATTTAAAATATTTTTTTTGATGCATCTGTAGTATTAAATTGCGGATGGACATTAATTAATTTACTTGAAAAAATTTACCCGTTCATATTATTAAACTGCATATGGTGTTTAACTTAACCAGGGAGTCATTCCTTTTTACCAGTCCGTAGTATTAAACTGCGGACGGTGTCTTACTTGACTAGGGAGTTTCATTCCTTTTTACCCACCCGTAGTATTAAACTGTGAATAACCTTTTTTTAAAAAAAACTTTGTTTGTTCCCCAGTATCCACACAACAATACAAGCCAAATACTCTGGAACTTGTCACAAACAAACAAAAGCAACTACAAGCCACAATATTTGAAACTATACTGCCAATTCACAAACAAAATCAATAAACACAAAATCAATTTTAGGACAAAAATGTACATCCAATATTATATACAACATTACATCCAATTTTATATACAACATTAAATTTAATATTATGTACAATTTAAGAAATGTTTGTAACTTTTTATTCATTATTTTAAAACTCATCTCTTTAGCCCTATGCTTACTCAATTCATGGGCAATTCTATACCTAAATAAGGGCGCGTCTTCCTCGGACCAGTCTACCTCTCATAAAGATATGCCTTGGACAGCGTAGTCAACGTACTTCATCATGTAGACTCCGCAATAAAAATCATTCTTTTGTTTAGGTTGAACGACCTTGGTTGCCCACGCCATCTTTTTCTTCGGGAAATTTTTTTCAGGACTTTAAATCCGGAGGGCGTTCACAACAAAATCACATTGTACATTAAAAAAAATAATGTTAGTACTTTGTAAAGAAAAATGAAATTGAAAAATGAAATAGTCAAAAGTGGTAACGTACCATATATTCTAACTCGAGTCGATATCGACTGATTATCTTATGGCTTGGTACATCGTCGTACATGGGATCTATAAGTCTCCAATTATTGATATCTAGAAAGAACAAAAAATAATGCTCATTATTGTGATTGACCGAAAAAAATGTGTTGTATCCCAGAAAAGATATATAAAGGGGGTTGAATAGATCTCTAAAAAAACTTTTACTCAATTTAAAAAAAGGGTTACCAAATAATTTGTTAACCAATATTAGTTGAGCACAACAGAATATAATTTGAAAATTCCCTTTAAAGATAAACAAATGAGAGGCACAGTTCAGAAATTTGGAACTTATGAAATAAAGTCACACACAAACACAATTAACATTAGACAGAAAATAAATGCAGAAATTTAGAGGATACAGGAAGTTTTATGTGGTTCGGAGACTGAGTAACTCTTAGTCCACTCTTCTACTACACAAGTAAAAATCCATTAAGGATATAGATCACAAAGATCTATTACAACTGAACCACTTAAGTTCCTTCGAGTCACTTAGTCTCGGAATGAGGACACTTAGTCCAGATCACTTAGATCTCTTCAAGTCACTCAGACTTGGAGTATTGTCATTAAGACAATATTAAACAAATGATGATGAGTGAGTTATTTTGAGTTGCTGCCAAGATCTCAATAGGTCAGGCTTCTTATGTACTTAGCAGCTTGAACGAGTATTTAAGTTTTTCGTAGAGTGGCCTTTTAGAACTTCAACAGAGTTTTCATTTTTTGATCAATCTCTCTTTCCTTTTTAAGTTCTATTTGTCCTTATATAGACCTCCTGAGAGTTTCCCATTGCAAAGGTAGTCGTTGCTCATTTAATGCCTTGATATTTGAAGATCTTTTATGTTGAAATTTTTGAGTTAGGCAAAATAGCTTTTTACCATGTCATCTTATCAGAGTTCTAAATATAGAAACCATGTGGTTGACGTTTGCAAAGTCAAGATAGCTGGTAGACACAACATGCTCTGATTCTTAAATTTTGAATTCAAATATTGGAGAATACATCGGGCTTTTCAACACTTAAATCTCTCATTATCAGTCGTCCGACAATTATGACTTACTCTACGAAGTTAGTTGATCATATAGTTAAATGAGGAACATAGAGTTTATGCTGAAATTTGCTATACGAAATTGATCTCTACGATGCTTGAGCAGATTTTTTCCTTTATGTTCTTGAGTCAGCTTTGCGATTGCTTGACTATACAATCTAAGCTTCACCATACGATTTAGAATGAGCTCTATGAACGGGTCTTCTGCTCTGCGATTGACTTTACTATACAATCTCAGCTTCACTCTGTGAATTACTTTTGTATTCCTCAATCAGCTCTATAATATGATTTTAACAAAACCTGCTCTGCGATCTGATCTATTTTCTCAATGATCTGAACTTAACTCTGCAATATGACCTTCTTACAATACGGTCAATCAATTTTTATCATATATTCTATACAACGATTTGTCTCAAAAGATCAACCTAACAAATTATGATCTTTTCTAATCTAAGTCCTTGTAACATCATTCATTTATTAAGGACTTTACAAAAGCTACTTGTACAAATATACCTTAATCATATCATCATCAAATTTAATATGCAGACTCTAACAAAAAGCAATATCATACTGCGATAATTTCAGTTGTGCTCCCTAGTTAAAGAAGTATGGAGACACATCAAAAATATCGTATTTAATCTTATGTAAGGCCGATAACTTGTTGTAAGAAGCATACCACCCTTGTAGTAACTGGAAGAAACAACAGGGCATGAAATAAAATTTTAACCGATTATATCGCCCTTGTCACAGACGATCTTCGCGTAACTTCAACAAACTCAGATACGCGTCGATCGTTTGATCCTATATGAAGTTCCTTAGTCGAACGAAAGTACATCGTTATGCACCAATCTGTACTCGTCCTCTGGTCCCACATGAGGGAACTGTGATTCATCCACCCCATCCGAAAACCAATGCCTATTCAGCCAGTCCACCTTAGCTGCCTTAAGTGGTTTGATTGAATCCCTCTTAATCATGGATGTCCGCTCCACCCGTGCCCACTCAGGAAGATGTGATACACTCCCTCGGTATATGATTAAAGGACGGGCGTTTCTTCGAATATTAGAGTCAACTGCATTGACTGTAATTGACTCATATTCTCAGCATCGGCAGATGGACTCTAGTGATAATTGTAAGGGATGGAGGTGTTAATTGTAGCTTGGGTTCTGGCTGATTATGAAATGGGATGTCAGGCCAATAAGGGGATACTTGGTTAAACTGTTCAGGACCGAAAAATGGCATTTCCTGGGTATAATGATGTGGAGGAACATTAAGGATCATGTTGTTCGGATTGTCAAATATGCCCTGGTTTTCTTTCTTGAACAATATCGACCTTGCGTACCACTCCTCGTACATATGCCGAGGATTGTGCACAGGTGGTACGCTCATAATGTTCCTCACAAAATCCCAAGCTGCATCAATCTGTAAGAAAAAAAGTGTACATATGCTTAGTAAACAACATATAACAAATCATAATGTTTTAAACATAATAATGAATATGAAACTTACAAGGTCTCCAGCCTCATATTGCTGAAATAAGCCACGTGATGTATATTTCTCGTCTGGTTGCACTTGTGGTTGGCTAATTCTTGTACAAGTCATGCGTCTATACCACCTTAGGCATTCGGCAAGACTAACCTCCTGTATAGTAGCCACTAAAAAATTCAGAACGATATCTTGTTAGGCATACCATGTGGCAATGTACTCTTCCCGCAGCTGCATATAATCTAATGCGTTGATCCTCACCCACTCCTGATAGAGTTCAATCATATTTATCGAGGCCTCAGGAATATCCTGTAGTTTCCCAAATTATCTTAACACGCGATCTGGCATTTAGAATTCTACGATGTCGAGCTAAATGAGGGGAATACGTGAGGCCCTACTATACCAAGCTTCCTAGTACTCTTGCGCCACTAAATGGTCAAACTTTGAATATGGCATCTAGAGTACCATTGCAGCTGTCATCCCATTAAACTCCCCTTAATAAAATATTTGATTGTGGTGGGGGTATAGTCTTCTGGACTCTTTAATGGTGTCCTTATATCTTCTATAAGACCATGCTTTTGTACGGGGCATCTAGTGGTCGACCCCTCTTGCGTAATTAGGCCTCCCGATTGTCAGTTGTTCGTAATCCCATACCTGTATTACAATTGCTAAAGTTAGAAATTACAAATACAATATGAGGGCTAATATCAATGTCAATAAACGCGCAACTACAGTCAATAAGATACCTGAAGAAGTGTTAAACATCTCGAGAAGCTCTTAGTATCGAGGCGGGTTGCTTTATGTAAGTTGCGGTACAAACAAGCCAAAACTACAGATCCCCATGCATAATCACAGACTCTGTCAATGTCTTGTAAAAATAGCAGATATCTAGGGTGTATGACATTGCGATTTGATGATGCTAATAAAATCTTCTCCAGTATAAACAATACATACGCTTTGGTGTACGTCACCACCGTTTCTATGTCAACATCCAAGGGGCAGTTTGCAAAATCCGGTGCCCAACCATGACAACATAATAGCCCCTCAGCTATAGACCTTCTCATCCTCCAATACGTATTTATTAAATTCACTCTGGTCAAAAATTTATTTGGGAATTTTTATTAATGTACATGTTATTGGTTCACCTATAATCGCTAATCATAGAATGAAGTAGACAACTTCTAGGGTTACTGTCATTTCACTCGTGGGGAAGTAAAACGTATTTGTCTCACTCCGCTAACGCTCCACCAATACTTCTATCAATGATGCATCTCACTGGTTACATATATTTGTATTACGGAATACCCCAAGCCCCCATTGTTGTAATAACTGTTTTTGTACATCATTTAACACCCACATATTTAAAGATCTTCCACTCTAATTAGTTCTTAAGGAACATGTAAAATGAGAATTGTTCCATACAATAGTTGAGATGTGGTTTGCTTGATCCCATAATAGAGAACTATCAACTGGTCCAGCATTGAATTCCATTTTGATAACTAAACAAAATAAAATAAACATATATCAAGAAGACACTAATGGTATTATTGTTATATATATATAAAAAAAAAATATTAAGAAGAACCCTAATTCAACAAGTATGCTTAAAAAGTTTAGTTAGTGGTCAAAAAAAACTTTATAAAAACAAATATAGACATACGCTATGGTCTTTTATATACAACAAAGAAAGATATCAAAAATATTATCAATTTCGCTTAGGTTGGATACTATCAAATATGGTTAACGTCCGCAGTATTAAACTGCGGATGGGGGAAGTCCTTAAACGACGTCGTGTTATCCTTCAAATTTTTCTAGCTCAGTGTCTGCAGTATTAAATTACGGATGTGGTATATGGGCCAGTTCTTAAACGACGTCGTGCTATCCTTGGAATTTTTAAAGGTTAGCGTCCGTAGTATTAAACTGTGGATGTGAGAGTCCTTAAAACGACGCTGTGTAAAATTTAAAATTTTGAAAGCTCAGCGTCCGCACTGCAGATGCTATACTTTTTTTTTTCCGTTCACAGTATTAAACTGCGGATGGTACATTTATCAAATTGAATGTTGTGGGCATTTTGGACATTTATTAGCGTCCGCAATATTAAACTATGAAATACTGAGAATTAAACTGCGGACGGTGATGTTTTTAACCATTAGATGCAAGGATAAACGACTGAGATCTGTTGTAAGAATATGTCTTTTTACAACGTTGTCAATGAATCATATATATGAAAAACAAATATGTGGCGACCTACAACCACACATTACTTTCCCTATATACATTTGTTATAAAAAAAAGGTTTCTTAATTTGAAAGATATAATATTAATTGTTTCAATTTGTTTGTCGTAATTTATTATTAATATATTATAACTCATATATGTTATTTTTATAGTGTTAGTTACATTTTATTCAAATTATTTATAGTCGGATTATAGCTCAAAATATACAAATTCAGAAGATGACGAAGGTAATATTACAAAATTATAATTTCTGCGTAATTTTTCTAATTTTTTAAAAAGAATATTCTCAACTAAAGTTTGTTGGTATTTTTAAATACATAATCAGATTGTCATAAGATTACGATGATATCAAGCTGCAACACACGCAGCCCAAGCCAACAATAGCATTTTATTCTTTACACACTTCATATATACTTACTTATTTTTTGTGAAAAAAAAGAGTTTGAACAATTTTTAAAATTTGATTAGTAAAATTTAAAATAAATGTGAATTAATTTAATTTAGGCAATACAATTACGAATAGTATAAATAGTTTAAAAAGTGCTATTATTTATATAAAATTATTATTTTTAAAACTTATATGAATTCTCATTCATCTAAATTTAAAATTTTGGGAAATAAATTTTTTTAAGTCAAACTAAGACTCCTTTTTGTTGAACTAAGTCAAGTATATGATAAGTTTTAACAGTGTAAAACATTTTTTTAGATGCAATAGAGGGTATAAAATTATTAACAAATTAAAGATGAGAAAACGAAAGAAAGATATATAATGGAAAAAAATACATATAACAAAAGTGTATCTTAGTTTTGTATCCATTGTTTAGTTATCAAATTATTATTATTTGCAAATATGACCTTTTTGTTGAGAGAGGGAGTAACAATATATATATATATATATATATATATATATATATATATATATATATATAGAAAGGATCCATGACATACCCTCTAAAACAACATACCCAACATACCCCCTTTAGCGACGGACCTGGCGACGGTTTGGTCCGTCGCCATAGGTTCGTCCGTCGCTAAATATTTTAGAGACGGACAACAAAATCCGTCTCTAAAACATTTAGAGACGGACGAACCTATGGCGACGGACCAAACCGTCGCCGGGTTCGTCGCTAAAAGGGGTATGTTGGGTATGTTGTTTAAGAGGGTATGTCATGGAAATGCTCTATATATATATATATATATATATAACACAAAAGTGTCTCTCAATCCTAAAATTTAAGAATGATCTTTCAATACTAAAATTTAGGAATAAAAACTATTTTTTCATCTATTATTTAATTTTAAAGCTTTTTCATCTACATTCTTACTATCATTATAATCTACTTACTACTATCTCTTATTCTCATACATTTTTTTAATTTAGTTAGTGTTTTTTTAAATTATATGAATAACTATTTGATTTTAAATAAAATTTTACCTATTACATAAATAGATGAATATATGAATCTATATATATAATAAATAGCAAAAAACGTCTCTCAAACCTAAAATTTTGAAATGATCATTAACACTAAAATTTAGGAATAGAAACCTAAAATCTAGGATTATTTTTTCATCTTTTATTTCATTTCAAAATCCTTTTGTCTATATCGTACTATCATATAATTATATACTTATCACTATCTTTGATTCATATTCTTTATAACAATTAAAATTTATAATTTAGCTAGTATTTAACAATTAATTTATAACAATTAATTTTAGGGGTGCACACAAAATCGAAAAATCGGTCGGACTGAACCAAACCGTTACTATTTCAAACCGAAAAACATAAAATCGAACACTATAAAACTAAAAAACTGAGACTAGTTTAGCCGGTTTGGTTTGGCTTCTAAAAAAACCGAAACCGACCAAACCGACCGAACAATTTAAAATTATAATATAATTTATATACTTTTCTAATAAATATTTATTTTATATAATTATATATTTATTATATGCCTTTATTGTGACGAATTTGCAAAACTTCTATCATAGTGAGTGAGTTAGGTGATTTTTGTTTTTCAAATTTAGAGAACTTCTATTATAATTAGTAGTTATTGAGTTAGTGATTTATTAATTATTATGAAAAATTGGCAATATAATAAATATCAAATTATCAATTACGAAACTGAATAATCGAATAAACTGACCGATTTAACCGAAATCGAATAAACCAATAACCGATTACGATGTAAAATTTTTTACGGTTTTGGTTTTTAATTTTTTATAACCGACTTAAATGGTTTGGTTATTTTTTTTCTCAAAAAACCGACCAAACCGACCGTGTACACCCCTAATTAATTTAATAAGATTATAATTAGTATATTAGTACAATATAATCTAGAAAAGTATTAAAAATAATAATAATTTTATAATAAAATATGTGCTTTGCACGTGATATTAACTAGTTGAGAGAGATAAAATGATGTAACTAATTGTAGTTATTATAAATATTGTGGCCATTCATGTATGGTTAAAATGTAAAACATCAACCAATTGTAATTTGATACATAAATTTTGCTATAACTATTTTTGTCCATCATTCGATTCAGCAATTTTCACAATAATAGCTTGGTCTACAGTAGAATTAACCGCATTTTATATGTTTAAATCTATTTACTTACTTTTGAAGTATATTTAAATGTTCATTTACAAAATTAAAGTAGTAAAAAAAATTAAAAAATATCCCCTTCTATTCAATATCTCTATGGGGTAAAAAAAGGTTCCAAAAGGATTAATAAAAAAATTCGTTTACTAACTTTGTTAACAATGAATAGTCATAAATTTTGGCCATAAATATGATTGTTATAGTGGTAAATGGATCATTTATATTGTTCAAAATTTTGGTTCAACTCCCACACATAATGAAAGATTAGTGACAAAGTGATAACTTTATGTCCTACACAACAATCGTTAAATCTCTCTTAATTTTGATTCAAACATAAATACGGTAGAAATTCTTTTAAATGTGTCTAATTATTATAGGCTCAATGAATATAAATACAAATTTGAAATACCTTACCTACCTTCTATTTGTGCAAAAAAATATTGCGTGCTCAGAATTTAAATTTTCTTTAACAATAATATTATAGTGGATAAAAAATAATTATAAAATAATATATATGATTATGATTGATTACGATCATTAAAACTATGATGATACGATAATGGACCATTCTGGTAGCTACATTTTAACACATAATTTTGTAAGCTAAGAATGTTATGATGTATATTTTGCTAAGCCTGATTGGGTAATTAATATTGGGCTAGGCCCAATGGTCCATCAGCTTGGCAGTTACTTATGAGGACTCCCTAGTCCGATAGACTGAGGTTGGATTCCTAAACCAATCCGGATGATGACTACTTACTACATCTAATCCTAATTAGAGTAGGAGTCATATGTCCTAGATGGTTTAGGATAGTCACCTTCCTATTCAACTACAACTTGTTGATGGACATTCCTAATAGAATTGGTAAGAATCAAGTAAGTATTATAAATATCCGGTTAATGATGGAGGCAGGGGTTACGATTATTATTGCTCTACTAAATTCTTAAGCCTCCATTGTTGACCTATCTTGAAACCTTCACTAACACTCACACCGGAGAAGTCCACCGGCAGTCCAAGTCGTTAGGACTCTTGTGTAGGTACCCTCTCCGGACGGATAGTAGAACGGACGGACAGAATCAAGCGTCAACATTAGCGCTAGAAGGAGTGGCTATTTAGTACCAATTATATTTTCCTTTAGAAAGAATTGAAATGGCAACCTCATAATCGCCGTGAAGTCAAAATAATTCACGACGACCACCTCCCTCTCAGTCTCGTTGGGAGACGATAGCAGATAAAGAACGTTGCCTCTAAGCAATTCTCGATAAGAAAAAAGCTCTAGACATCCAGCAGAAAGAACTTGATAAGCAATACGAGGAATTGAACAAGGCAGGACATGATCTTTTGAGCTAGAGAGACTCAGCCTCTCGCTCAGAACATCGTGACCGACGCGACAATAGACACTAGGAACGACGTAGAGATGGAGCCCGAAATCGAGACAGGGAGCCGGTTCGTTCCAAATCAATTTTCACAGCGGACTTGTGAAAGCGAACCAAATCACCTTCAAGGAAAGACCAGGATGACAGACGTAGTCATGAAAGCCATACTGGAGAATCCTTGATAGGGTTAAATTATATGCTATTTTTATTCCTTAATACTTAGTTTTTATATTTATTATGTGCTTAAATGTTTAATTAATTAGCTTATTTTGATTTTAATAGGTTTTATAGGATTTTAGTTAATTTATGTTAATTTAGGTAATTTTATAGTATTTTTATATTTCTTTTTATTTATGTATTTTTATTTATTTTTAGTGTTTTAGGTGTTTTATTTATTATTATGCATTATTATTTTTAGTATTTTTGTATTATTTTTATTTATTTTATATTTTATTTTGTAGGAAAAATAAGCTTGGGGGCAAATCTGTAATTCTGCAAGAAGCCGGTGGCAAAATCATAATAAAGCAGATTCTTGGGGGTGCTGATTGTAAATATCCAGGCGATGGCATTTTCGTAATAACAGCGACAGACATCCGCGCAATGCGCGGCACATCAGCAGCAGGAACGGAGAAAAACGACGTCGTTTGGCAGTTTAGTGGATAGTGTCCGCGCAATGCGCGCGGTGAACGGAACGACTTCGTATGGAATGGAGAAGGACGCGCGCAATGCGTGCGGCTTCTCTACTGACGTCATAGGTGCAAACAGGCGTGTTGACCCGGTCAAAGCCCTGTTTGGCAACGCGAAAATGGAGCAGAAACGGGATTTTTCGGATTTTTGCTACTTTTTGATTCCAAATTGAATTTTAATTCCAACTAGGGTTAGGATAATAATTATTTTTCTTTTTCTTTTATTTTTATTTGTATTTTAAATCCTATTAGGGTTTGGAAAGTGTACTTTCAACTAGGGTTAGGAGGATTTTGGAGACTATAAATAGAGGGCTTGACACACAATGTAAGATACAACTCTTCTATTAGAATAAAAATTCTTTCTTCTATTCTTTGATGCTCTCTAAAATTATGAGTAGCTAAATTCTTTTTCTTGGTTTAAGTGATTGAAACCATCAAGATTTATACACTGTGAGATCTAATTTATTTTAATCGTTCAATTTATATTTTAAGTATTGGATATTTTCTGTGTTTAATTTTATGATTAATTCGTTTAATTGCTAGGATGCATACTAGTTTATTATTCGTTGAAATCTACTGCTAAATTAAATATCAAATCCGTAATTGTTTGGTCACTTTAATTTGCGAAGCAACTAAGTTTAATAATTATTTTGCTTATCAAAAGATTATTTTATCTTAGGAAAAATATTCATCTAAATTAAATGCAGACGCTTGGATTGTGTTGTTTAGTTCAACGATCTCTCTTTTTCTTTATGCTGCAACTAGGTTAAATCTTTAGCGCTTGTCTGAGATTATTTAGTAGTAAGGGTTATTTAGATCGCTTGTTTCTGCTTAACTAAAATTAAGGAGAGATAGGAAAATTATTCGAATGGGAGTAATTATTTCACGTTGAATATTTAAAATAGGAATTGATTTATTCTTGCATCAGTGATCAGTTGTAAATTCTTGATGATGGATTTTGACGTAAACCAAGGTTTTTTTTATTCTTATTTATTTTTTGCATATTTATTTTAATTACTTTTATTTAAATTATTTATTTAATTAAAAACCCCCCAATTCTTGTTTGCAAAAACATAAAATTAAATAATCATTCTCTGTGGGATCGACTTTTGCTTACACTACAACATTAATATTTTTCAAAAGTAAGATTTTATTTTTGGGTGCTTGCGACATCACACCAATCTTCACCCAAGAAGGCTTCGGATAAGTACTATGGAACCAAGTAGGCCCAGTTCTCCCCATTCTCAAAAGCTCTAGAAGAAGCAAAGCTTGATCGAAGTCACAAGGTACCCAACCTAGAGATGTACGACGGAACGGGAGACCCCCATGATCACACCTATTCCTTCGAACTGGCCATGCACTTTCACGGCCATGATGCAATGGCGATGTGCCACCTATTTTTATCCACCCTAAAGAAAACTGCCAGGGAATGGACCATCTCCCTTCCATCCAGATCAATTAATTCCTAGGAAGAGTTGTAGGACCAATTTCACACTCGCTTCGGCAACAACAAAAGACGAGCCAGAATGATGACATCCCTCCTACAGGTGAAACAAAGGCCGAACGAAACTCTTCGGCAATACGTCAAGAGTTTTCGGGAGGCAGTTTATGAGATCAATGGGATCGACCCGAAACAGGTAATCCAGTTTTTGACTATGGGATTAATTGTTGACAAATCTAGCAGGTTGATCGAAGAGCTCATCTCAAGGGCACCAAAAAATTTATCTGAGACTTATGAAAAAGTCGATAAGTTCGTGGAATTAGAAGAGGCACTGGCCAATCTTCTGGGTTCTTCGAAGAACACAGGTGATTTCCACCAGAGAGACCCCGGAGGCGATAATGCCGATAAAAAATCCAATGGCAAGAAGGAAAACGGTAGAAGGGACTGTAACGGGAATTGGTAATAGAAGAACGATTCCCTAAGGGATAAAAGCAACAGAGGTAGCGACAAGGACTACACACCCCTTGAACACCAATAAAAGCAATATTGTCAAAGAGATAAAAAAAAATCAACCTTTCTATGAGAAGCCTCCGAAAATCTGAGTTTTTGCAAGATAGAAGAATGGGGACAGATATTGTACATATCATGAAGCAAAGGGGCATGATACCGAAGACTGTTACCAGCTGAAAGACTTCTTGAAAAAATAAGTACGGAATGGTAAGCTTGACTGTTATGTTACCAAATCCTACAGGCCATCACCCTTTGACCATATTGAACCGCCTCCCCCATCAGAGTCAAGAGGTGTTGTTGTTATCATCTCCGGAGGTTCGATTTCTGCCTTTTCCTGCAGAAAGAGAAAAGTTTTTGTTAGAGAAGTTCATCAAGTGTCTGGCAAACAACAGGACATCAAAACAGACCCTATCACCTTCTCCGATGATGATTACCCTTCGGGAATGGTGACACCCCATCAGGACGCCCTCGTCATCACCGCATAAGTAGGAACTATGGATCTAAAATGGATGCTCGTTGACAATGGGAGTTCAGTCGATGTACTCTATAGTCACGCGTATAATCGTCTGTACTTAGGGGGAAGGAAATTGAAAATCTACAATGAGTCCCCCTTGTACGGGTTTAGAAATAACCCAGTCCGTATAGCAAGGACGATTGAATTGCCAGTGATCTTCGGGACTCCCCCGAAGTAAGCCTCTATTATGATTCGTTTCTATGTGGTGCAAGTGGAGAACAACTACAACGACATCTAGGGAAGAACAACTTTGACGGCACTCAGAGCAATCACCTCAATCCCGCATCTAAAAATAAAATTTCCAACCAAAAATGGGATCAGGGAGACAATCGGTGATCAGGATCTATCCCGAAGGTGTTATTTCCAAACTATTCAAGCGTCTTCTATAGGTGTTAGTAAACAGAAAAACACGATGAAGATCGAGCTTGAGTCGTTCACGAAAGGATGTACCAAGCCAATAGCGACACCTACTGAAGACACGGTGGAAATCACACTATTTCAAGGGAATGACGAGAAAATCGTACAGATTGGGACCGGTCTCCATGAAGATACCAGGACTCGGCTAGTTACCCTCTTACAAGAATATTCGGACATCTTTGCATGAGCTCCAGTCGATATGCCGGGCATTGACAAAACTGTAGCCGTCCACCAGTTAAGTGTCAACCCGAACTCGAAGCCCATAAAGCAGAAGCGACGAAATATAGCTCCCGAATGCCAAAAGGTAATTGATGAAGAAATTAATAAACTCTTGGCTACTGACTTTATTTTTGAAATTACTTATCCAAAATGGCTCGCCAATGTGGTGCTGCTTAAAAAGCACAATGGGAAGTGGAGGATGTGTGTGAACTATACAGACTTGAATAAAGCATGTCCTAAAGATTATTATCCTCTCTCGAGCATCGATCAATTAATTGACTCTACCTCGGGTCATACTGTAATGAGCTTCCTAGATGATTTCTCGGGATACAATCAAATTGCTATGCTTGAAAGCGACATCCCGAAGACAACATTCATCACTCACCGAGTCATCTACGCCTACAAAGTAATGTCCTTCGGCTTAATCAATGCGGGAGCTACTTATCAACGAATGATGAATAAAGTATTCCATGAACAGATCGGGAGAAATATGGAAGTCTATGTCGATGACATGATTGTCCGAAGCATGAAGGAAGAAGATCATTTATCAGACCTGAAAGAATGCTTCGAGAATGTCAGATCTTACAACATGAGGCTCAACCTGACCAAATGTACCTTTGGCCTTGGGTCAGGCAAATTATTAGGATATATGGTTAGCCGAGGAAGGATAGAGGCAAATCTTGAAAAGATATTGGTTATCCTCGAAATG
The DNA here is from genome assembly GCA_947179155.2 of Hedera helix. NCBI lineage: Eukaryota > Viridiplantae > Streptophyta > Magnoliopsida > Apiales > Araliaceae > Hedera > Hedera helix. The sequence continues at coordinate 4,609,567 of OX359282.1, read as the reverse complement.
CAGCCACCGAAGAATTTCAAGGAAATACAAAAGTTAACTGGAAGACTAGCGGCCCTTCGGCGATTTGTGGCCCGACTGGCCGAAAAATGTCTCCCTTTCTTCGGCACCCTGAAAGGAGCTCAGAATCAAAAGACATTTCTATGGACCGAATAATGCCATGAGGCTTTTGACCAAATCAAAAAGTATATCTCTTCTCCCCCAGTACTTAGCAAGGCTTTGCCTGAGGAGGATCTACAATTATATTTGTCAACTACGTCTTTTGCAATTGGATTAGCTCTGGTAAAAGAAGATTCTCAGGGGCAAAAACCCGCATATTACGTAAGCCATACTCTTTGGGATGCTGAAACAAGATACCCCAATATGGAGAAGTTGGCTTATGCATTAGTAATTTTCCGTTGGCTTATCGATTTATTTTGTTGTTGTTATGCATTATCAATAACAGCTTCACATGTCATAAAGACCTGACACAAACTGCACGAACCTACATCCCTTGGTTGCAGGAATCTTGACGTAGACAATTTCCCCAAGCTGCAAAAAGAATTGCCTCAACTACTCTTCTGTGACATTGGGTTGGGATCCAAGTTACCAATAAAATGATAGTGAGAATTGTGTCGAGACACATAAGGCCACAATGTCAAGTTATTAACTTACTGTGGTGTTATTTATATCGTTGTCTACTGGGATTGTGTGCACTGCTGGAGTGTAAACTGGAGCAGGATATACGCCTACTGAAAGAAATTACAGTGTAGGCCAGAATTTTATTTAGACAAAACAGAGAACAAAAGTCATTGATAATCCAGAGAATCAACATCTGTGTCTCACATCTATCTGTTATTCCAGGGCTCAAATATTTTTCTATAAACATGATATTAAATCCCTTTAACATATCTTTTGTATTCCTTATTAAATATATACGAGGAATGGTCAAATTCGATACTGTTATTACTCCATGTATTCAATAGTGTTAGTTATATTTTGTCACAAATCATTAAAAGCATTTATCCCAATATTCATATCATATTCTCACTAGTTTGTTGCAAGAAATTATATCAACTAGGCCAGAAAAACCGAGGACAAGATAATGTAGCAAATTATAGAAAATATGTACTATTGCAAATCCGTCATGACCATCATCAAAGCAATCGATTGCATGGAAAATAAGACACCACTCTACAGAGAGAAATTAGAAATAAGATTAAAAAGTTTTCTACCTTTAGCCCCTGCATATTGTTGTTGAAAACCAGTAGTCTTTTTTGGTGTTGTTGCACTTATACGCATAGGCCTAGTTGAGCAATAGAAGCCATTCATTTCAGTCATCGCACGATTTCTTTCCATCTCATCAGCAAATTTAACGAAGCCGTATCCCTTTGAGCGTCCAGTTGTTGGATCAGTTACAACCTTGGCTCCTCTAACAGATGGGTATTGACCTCGGAAGGTCTCTTGCAACAAGAAATCTGTAACATCCGGTGCTAAATCCCCTACAAAAATAGAATGCTCAGGTCCCGTATCCGGACGTCTTTCTCCGGTCCCAAAAGAAGCCCAATTCAACCTGAAAGTTAGTTCAGTTCCAGGAATTTGTGCTCCATTATACGATAGTAGAATTCTTTCAGCTGTTGCATGCGAAGAAAACTCCACAAAGCCGTAACCTTTTGGCTGACGAGTGATCTTGTTACGAATTGCTTTTACTGAAAGCACCTGAGTAGAGAACAATGGTCAATTAGTTTTTAAAATATGGGTCTCTATAAAACTAAGTCGCTGCATAGAGAACCTCCTCTTTTCTTATAAACTTGGTAAAACTCCATGTAATTAAAATGTAACACTAACTTATATCCCAAAAAGCAGCCATGATGCTAAAATCCCAGATAAGTTTGCTCAGAAAATGTAGCATAAGCAAGTCTCGGACATCAACCCAGAAAACCTACTAGGGTCAAAATTCTACTGAAACAGGTTTCCACCAGTGCAAAGGATGCATGTCACAGCCAAAATGTCCAGCTATTTAGATGAACATGGTATTAGATGATAGAAAAATCCAATGACTTCTAATAGTGTGACATTCCAGGATCGACGCGAAACCAAACCCACCTACTCACTCATCAATCACAGGTTTCTGCTGAATTGAGTTTTTTTCCCCACTAACTAATTATGTTCCGACCGCAGAACAAACTTGGTTGACAATTATGGTTTATGCGCCGCTAATGTAGCGGCTTGTTGAGCATTTGACAAACTTACACCATCCATTTCAAATGGGATTTGTCCTGTGAAAAGGCTCCAACACTCCCACTTGGATTTGATTTGCAAATGTGCCGAAAGTGAGCAAACAGATTTTTAAGCAATTTTATATTTAGATAGAAGGAGAAATTTTATTTATAGAGGTGAGGGTATACAAGCAGAGTGGGGACAAGGATTCTGCCCACCCTATACAAGTGGGAACTGGGAATTAAAAGGAAACACTCAAGAAGGTGCAGCTCTCCGATCTATGAGACACAAAAGTTTTCTTTCTATTCCTCTATTAGTATTTATCTCTAGTCTTACCCAGGGGAGGCAAGGTTTTTTTTTTGGAGGGGTGGGGGGGTTGGCGCTGGGGAAGACTATAATCAATCATGGAATTTCACTTGTGAGTATCATTACTAAAATATTGGCTAAAGTTTATATTGAGGATATCATAGCAAACCTGTGTGTCCACAAGGACTGGACATTCTTAATTTCATAATGCACTCTGGTTTGGGACTTTGCCTAATCAAGTATTACCTTAATTTTAGTCTTACAATCTTGTTTTGAGACAGTAGTACGTCAAATGGTCTTATTTTCATATGTTGTGGGAGAGTTTAGGGACTTTTGTAGCATCTTTTGGGACATGAGCTTTGTTCATAGTCCATAAGTGTCATTCTGCGTAATCTATGTAGAGCTCTGGCAGTCTTAAGTCCTGGCAGCCAAATATTAACTTTTATATCATTAAGCTCTGGTTCTACTGGATGTACGGAGATTCAGCAGCATATGAATTTCCATCTAGTGTTCTGATTTAGTTGAATTCTTTTTAAAGACTCAACAGTTGCATGATTTGCGATTTAGCCCGACTTTAGGCAGCGAAACCCTAGGTACTCTGGCTCTTCTCATCTTTAGTTAGGTAATAGTAACGAGTAATGGGCTCCCATCACTATTAAAACAAATACTCCATCATAAAGAGTCTCATTTGCTATTTTTCCCAAGAAAATAGCCTCGTTTATACTAATGATAGCATAAAATAACACATGCCCACAACTTTAGCATCAAAATTTCAATATCATGGCATCATCCTAAACTAAACCCACATTAAGGGGTAAACATGAGACAAAAAAGTTATATTTTAAAATTTTGTAAATTATGCAAATGGGAGTTTTATGGTGGAACCGAGGAACTATTGCAGAAGGGTAATTTATCATGAGAAACAAATAACCAATAAGCAAAACAAATGAAATCCTCATACATAATACAATATTATGAAAATGCTATAAGAGAGAATACGGACCTCGACGGTGTGAGAGAACCAGCTATGGATATAAGACTCATCGTCCCAGTAGGGTAAATCGCCAATCCAAAGGGTTTAGACTTCTTCGAGAGAAGTGGGTTGGTGATAAGGTTGCGATGAGTATGTTACTGCCGTTGCCGGTGATGGATGCGGCTGCTGTTGTGGTTATACGCTTATCATCCACTGTTTCTGCTGCTGTGCCGCCTGCGCTTCCATTCCTCTCTCTCTCTCGCAATCTTCTCTGTCTGTATATATATGAAAATTTTGATCTTGTAACCTTTTCCTTTTTGTTGTAAAGGAATTTCAGGTTATATTACGTTAAAAAGAAGGAAGAAGGAATTACTGCCGTCGCCGGTGATGGATGCGGCTGCTGTTGTGCTTATGCGCTTATCATCCACTGTTTCTACTGCTGTGCCGCCTGCGCTTCCATTCCTCTCTCTCTCGCAATCTTCTCTGTCTGTATATATATGAAAATTTTGATCTTGTAACCTTTTCCTTTTTGTTGTAAAGGAATTTCAGGTTATATTACGTTAAAAAGAAGGAAGAAGGAATTACTGCCGTCGCCGGTGATGGATGCGGCTGCTGTTGTGCTTATGCGCTTATCATCCACTGTTTCTGCTGCTGTGCCGCCTGCGCTTCCATTCCTCTCTCTCTCGCAATCTTCTCTGTCTGTATATATATGAAAATTTTGATCTTGTAACCTTTTCCTTTTTGTTGTAAAGGAATTTCAGGTTATATTACGTTAAAAAGAAGGAAGAAGGAATTAGACGTGGCAAAAGCTAGCCAAACGGGTCGGTCCGATCCACTTATAAAAAGGTGGGTACATATAACCTCATATTTTACAGTTTAATAAAATTTGGGGTTAATTACATATTCTAGTATTTTTTATGAAAAAATTACAATAAAAGTGTATTAAAAACATATTTACAAAAAGAGTGCATTTTTAATCTTTTATTTACATAATAAATACAGATAGTTTTAGTTTAAATTAATTGGAGTGATGATGTAGCCATGATCCCTTTAATTTAGTTGGATAATTTCAAAATTTAAAATTTTAATTAAATTCACTTATCTTTCTCTTTCTTCCATTTTCTCTTCTTCCGCCATTTTCATCTTCTCCATCTTTCTCTTTCCTCCATTTTTCGCTTTCTCTTTTCTCCATTTTCATCTTCTCCATCTTCTTCCGCCATTTTCTCCGCCGTTTTATTTTTCATCTTTCACGTTCATGGTGGTAGTTGTGGCGGAGGAAGAAGATGGTGGTGGTTGTGACAGAGGAAGAAAATGGTGGTGGTTGTGGCGGAGGAAGAAGATGGTAGTAGAGACGGAAGAAGATGGTGGTGGTTGTGGCGGAAGAAGAATATGGTGGTGGTGGTGGTGGTTGTGGTTGAGGAATACCTTTGTATTAAAGGTTGGTTACCTCTGTATTAAGGTTTGATTACCTTTGTATTAAGGGTTGGTTACCTTTATATTAAAGTTTTCGCTTAGTAAATTTATGTAACCAAACAATAGTATATAAGTAACCAAACACTAGTATAGAAGTAACTAATTCCTGAATGTGTGGTAACTAGTTTTGTTTACCTTTGTATTTAAGTTGGTTACCCCTATATTAATGTTTGATTATCTTTGTATTAAGGGTTGGTTATCTTTATATTAAAATTTGGTTACCTTTGTATTAAAAGTTGGTTACTGGTTACCTTTGTATTTAAGGTTGGTTACCTTTGCATGAAACCTAATCCCCCGTTTCTTTTGGATTTAGTGGTCTTATCCCATCCAATAGCATGAATATTTTGTCAATTTTTTGACAAATCGAGCTTGGAACAGGGATTGCTTGCAAGGAATACACCGAAGCAGCTGAAAGAATTGATTTTCCCAAGACCACACAACATGCCATGGATAAAAACTTTGTTTCCCAAGAAGCAAGAATAGTGGTTAACTTGTCCAAAAAGAATTAAAGTAGGATTTTATAATCCTGGTAGTTATGTTGCAGTCCTTTGACATTTAAGATAAATATTGATGTCCATGTTGCTCTAATCTTTTGCAAACTTTGGCGAGGAAGAAGGTGGAGTCAAAGTAAGAGAGAGAGATGGAGAAATTGAATTGAAGTAATTTAATTTACTTCTCCTTGATTTAAGGAATTTGTAGAATTTAATTTAATTTTCCTTAATTTAAGGGATTTGAGTAATTTAATTTACTTCTCCTTAATTTAAGGGATTTGTAAAATTGAATAATTAATGTGATTATTGTATTTGTACTCTTTTTATAATTATTTTGTAAATGTATTATTCTTGTAATTATTTTCTAAAAATTGTATACTTCTGTAAAGGACCCTAAAATTTGAGCTTTTTTAGGCCTCGGCCACATGTGACTTATAGTCTGTTTAGGCTCCGTCATAGTGGCCCAACCTGTTTTGGTTCGACCACTGATGATCCAACTTATTTTTAAATAAAATTTTAATTGTAATTCACTCCACTATTTCAAATCACTACAACTCTTATTTTTTTGAAAATTGATATTTTTACAAGTAAAATTTGATATTTTTATAAGTTCTAGCTCGCATGAGTGTGGGACCCATCTACTATTCAGGTAAGAGAGAACTTATGAAACTATAATTTTTATTTATGAAAATATTAATTCTTTTTTTTCTTTATAATTCCTATTTACGAGTTAGTTATTAGATATTAGGAAATTAAGAAATTAGAAATAAAGACAAATAATTTGAATGATGTAGTAGTGCTATTACATTATTCAAATAAAGGTGACAATATTTTTAAATGTGTGATTGATCGTATTGTTAATTAATGAAATATTTGTTGAATTTGACGATAATTTTTTCAAGCGATATAATAGCACTATTAAAAACTTAATTAAATAATGTTACTTATACAATTGTTTGCATATAAGTCATGAATTATGTGTAATTTAATGATGGATCACATTATAGTATACTTATTTTTAAATGTAAGTTAGTGAGCCTATCCAATTCATTTAAAGGGTCAAATTAAAATTGAACGACAACTTAATAAAATACTTTTACAATTAGACCATTTTAAAATGAACCTCTCACATTTCTTGTTTCTCATAAGCAAATGAATTCTTTGGGGTTTCCCTATTGTAGAGAATTACATGTTGATTTTTGTTGGAAAAAGTGTTGTTCTTTCGATATAATTTTTTTTAGTAATAAATAAATAAATTTAAATAAATAAAATACACAAATAAAAATAGTAAGGAATAATATAACCAAAATAACCGCAATAGTTAAAATAACGTAACATTGAACTGAGGTAAGAAAAAACGTTTTCACTAATATGATTTATGCCATCATAGAGAGATCAATGCTCAATCTGATGTAGCGAGTCACTGACATGTCACCTTTGTGACGACCCTGAATCCGGGTCCCTTGAACCTCGAATCCGGTTCATCACTGTACAACCTTTCCCTTATCGTTCACGACTTATAACAATATTATAATTGCTATATAATCATTTATTTAAAACTTTACAATATCTTTTTTTATTCCAGAATCGTAATCTTTACAAATTCCTAGTATGTCTCAATATCATACATGATACGACATTCTATTACAATCAATTTGAGTATTTAAACATACATACTAACCATTTCTTATAATTACATAATCATTCTACCTGTCAAATTCGGACTTATATCTACAATAGTCGTTTAGACTTTTGGTGAAAGTAATATACATTTATGTTCCTTGATCTTTATCGAAAACTTTGAATATCTCGCACTTATCTAAAAGTGTTGATTTTATAGCAAAAGTAAGCACGACGGCTCAGCAGGTCTAATAGTTATACATAACACATTACATGTTTCACATGTTATACATATTCTGCATTTTATTCCTATATCATGCATTTCATGCTTTTCATTTTATGAATGCTTCATACTTTTTATACATCACATTTAATAAACAAATAGTCTATCAAGCCATGCTTCATACTTTTGTACATACATCACATGTAATCATACTTCATGCTTTTTATATATTACAAATATCATCAATATATCTTCATATCCATAATTTAGTATAACATTGTAGCATAGCAATCCATATAGGAGCAAGTTCTTAAAAAACTTGTCTGGTTCGCTTATACCATTTACGCTTGTTTTGCGTCTTTCGTTCAACCTACAATTTATATATGAAATTGACACTATCATTAGTTACGATGACTATTACTTAGTCTTTATATAAGACTCTAACTTCAAATTATTAACTCTTAAGATATCCGACAAACGAACCCTTAAGTTCCGGACAAAAATCCTAGCCCAAAATATAGTTCGGACATGTCGGGTACGATTAACCAACTTACGCTTTCACTACACGTTCTTCGTACAACCCATTTTTAATAAGTTGTCTAAATTAGTCACAACTGGACTATTTACATTGGTTTAATTCAATTAAACTTTCTTTTTTTACATAACCTAATGATTTGGACATTTAATAATGTACCAAATACCTCAAAATATTATCTACCTTGGATAATATACAACTACATTCAAATATTATTAATCATTTAATAATATTTTAATCATTTATTAATATTATTAACCATTTAATAATATTTTAATCACTTATTAACATTATTAACCATTTAATAATATTTTAATCTCTTACTAATATTATTAATCATTTAATAATATTTTAATCATTTATTAATATTATTAACCATTTAATAATATTTTAATCTCTTATTAATATTATTAATCATTTAATAATATTTTAATCTCTTACTAATATTATTAACCATTTAATAATATTTTAATCACTTATTAATATTATTAACCATTTAATAATATTTTAATCTCTTACTAATATTATTAATCATTTAATAATATTTTAATAAATTATTAATATTATTAACCACTTACCATTAATTATAAATCATTTAATGATAAATTACAACCTTGGTAATAATTAAAGACTTAAACAATTACATGCAAATTATTTACTCCCTTTATTATCCTTAATTCTTTCACATTATTTATTTAATATTAATTAAATAAATAATTAACTCAATTAACTTTACTTGTTATTTAGCATTACATAAACAATTATCTTATTAACCTTAATTCACTTTAATTATTAGTTAATATCAATTAAATAATAATTAATTAATTAACTAACCTCATTTATTATTTAATATTAATTAAATAACAAATTATCATTTTATTCACTTCATCTCCCTTTAATTATTATTTAATGTCCTTTAAATAATAATTAAATAAGTAAATATCTCCTTCAATTGTACGGCCTACAAGGTATGTGAGCTTAACATAACCATTAGTCATAACAAAGACTCTTTACATAAATATAAGACATTGATTTTGCAAGTTTATCTTAAGTTTTAAGTCCCTAATGGTGTTTCGTTTAGACTTTTCATTAACCAACAAGTTAAACCGGAGTTCCGATTTAATAAAACTTTAAAATACCAAAATTTTGACTTTTTAAAACTGGACCAGCATTGGCAGCTCTGGTCTTAGGCTTATCCTAGCGCTGGCGGCGCTCAAAGTAGAATACAAAACCCTAATTTGGACTACCCGACCCCCAGTCACTCTAACAGCCATAATATCTTCATTTTAAAATATTTTGAAGTGATTCTTGAGTCCATTCTTATTAGAATTTCCCCCTCTACAACTTTTCTTTAGATCACAAATCCAAATTCTAAACGGACCTAGAATAAAAACTACTCACAAGAATAAAATGAAAACTAACTTCACAAATTCTTGGTTCGATTAGTTCAAACATGATGCTACACGCATTATTTGCTAGACCATCATGTTTTATGACCCTACATACATCATATATATAACTATCTAGCCATAGAAATCAATTGTCCAACTTGTATATTTCAAACTACAACATGTATATTTCAAACTACAACAATAATTAGCACCTAGCTAACTAGGGTTTTACCGGTAAAACTTTATATGCCATTTTCTTCAACTTATTTGCATACCACACATATAAATACTTATATTAAACATACTACACCATGAATCTTCCTATATATCATAGATTTAGACTTATAAATCATCAAAATAAGTTTTGATCGGTTAAAAACATATTTTGACCATAGAAATAAAAAGATAAAAGTGTAGAGCACTTTTAAATCTTTTTGACTTAGATACTCTCCTTCTCTTGGCTATGAACTTTGCTAAAGACTCCTCCTCTTCTTGAATGATCCAATAGAACACTAGCTCACATTTACTAACACTTAAAATATTTTTGCTCTCTAGAACTCTTACAAAGTTATCAAATGAGCTCTCTCTCTATAAATGCTCTCAAGCTTCTTTCTCTCTATACTTGATGAATAAAAAGCAAATGACCAAAACTCTTGCTAGCTTCTTCTTTCTTCTCTATTTATAGAACCTTTGGGCCCTCGTACTTAGGCTCCTAATCACCCTACATTTGGGCACTTAAGGCTTAAACTCATACTTACTATAGCTTGGATGGACAATGTGAATGACAAGAATGAATGACTTCAATCAAGGTTGCTTGTAAGCAACTTTTGGAGTGAAAATGAAGCAATATGAAGCAGCATTCCACATCCCATGTGGGGGCCCCTCAAAATTCGGGATTAACATTTATTTTCACCCCAATTTGGCTTTATTTCTATGTCCTATATAATTATATAAGCATCCATATATATATATATATATATATATATATATACATCAATATATGTATACACATTCACATATACTTGCACAATACTTGCATTTTTCTCATATTTGACCATCATTTGACTTTTAAAATGTCACACATCAATTTGAACATAAGCAACATAAATGGTAAAGTGCAAACTAAGCAACATATCACCAACACTTAAACTTGGTCACTCAATACCCAACCTTAGTTAAAACTCATCTTATTTATATATACATATTTATATATCTCCCAACAATTAACCACAATGTGGTTAACTCTCTACATTCAAATGACCTAGGTTGGTCCACACACCCAACCATGGTCTAAACTCATCATATAAATAGATATACTTATTTTATCATTTTTTCTCAATTAACCAAGGTATAGTTAATTCTCTACAATATCCAACCCATGGATACCTACCAATTCTATCTTGGTAAATTATATACATACATAATTGTATCTATAATATTCTTCCTACAACTAACTCATGCATAGTTAAATCTTAAATTTATTTACTACCTAGGGTTACTCAATTAACTCATCTATAGTTAATTCACATCATCACGTTCATTCACTTAGCAATTAATCAATGTTTGGTTAATGCCCCATCTTACCTATCAACTAGGGTTATTTAATTAACGCTACATTAGTTAATTCTCTACACTCAACAATACTTGAAATTTATTCTCCCAACACATTGACCAACACTTGACTGTTAAATGTTTGGGCTACATAGTTTACCTTTCATTAGACTATCTTATTTAAATTGTTTGGGCTACCCAACACAACTCACACATCTTTCATAACTTGGGTTAGGTAATTAATTCAATTGGACTTTCACACCATTACATACAATACATGTCAACATAATTTAATTGGACTTATATTATTTATCAATTAACATAATACTTATTTAATTACCCACCTTCATACAAGTATTTCCATATTGGGCTAACACACATAATTCTTTAGAGCTAGTCCACTATTAATAATTAAATTACTTGGACTCTTCATGAGGCTAAATCCTTAAATTTATTTGGACCCCCTTATAATTATTAACATGACTTAAAATAATTAACATATTGGCTTGCTTTAATCCATTATTGGACTCTATATAACAACTTAATAATTAAGTTAATTACTTAATTAATTAACTTCTTAATATTGTCATTTTAGATAAACATTTTAGTTTTTCTATAACTATAACTCATAACTAATATAATTAACATAATTAATTATATTTCACAACGTTCCTTCTTGCTCCATATTAAAACTAATTAATTTCTTAGTTTTTGTTGAGTATTAATTTACTCATATTCTTATTTGGCTAAAAAGCACACTTTAGGTATAGCTGTATTAATATAACCACATTCACTTCTTAATTGAATTTATTTTCTTAATAAATTCTCCATATGCATCATTATAATATTCTCACATTTAATCTCTAACAAATAAATTAGGTTAAAAAAAACGTTTACTCATTTTCTACACATCTTACTTTTCCAACTCTAGGTTTTAAACCTTAAGCTTTAATTAAATCATTTAAAATCTTATCTACAAATCTTGTAAATATCCAAATATTACAACTTTCATGACACAATAACCCAGTCTCTTAGGGCGAAAAATAGTGATTGTATTTAGGACAAGTTAAAATTTTTAGTAATTTAAGGTATGAAGATGATGTCAGATAACTTTCTTCCTTTTTCACAAGTGTAAAGGACGAAAAACTGAAGAAACAGGCTTTGGATTCGCTCAATTCCGAAATCGAATGAATTAATTATGATTTTTTTAATGGACTGCAGTGCTTATAAATATTCTACTCGAAAATTCAATTAATCAAATTAGATAGGATTAGGGTTACATCTCTACTCCTTAAATATAACAAGGAAACAGTAAGAGTTACCAAAACCTTAATGGAATCTTTAATTTTAATAAAATTAATTATTAAACTATCTATTAAAAGAATTTAACTTTCCAAACGAAATTAAAAAAAAAACTTAGTAACTTACCTTTTCCAATTCAATTATGTTTTTAGAAAGAAAAAAAAACTAAAATTAATATTTAATTATTAACAAAATTCCAGGTTATTACATTTTTAGATAGAATATACGCACAGTTCAGTTATAATATAATATGATTAAGAATTGAAGAGGAACATATAGAGCAAACATTTACCAACAATTTAGGTATCCAAATTACATGAATTTGCAAATCAAACGAAGAAAAAAGTAAGCAATCTTTACCTCAAATACCGCAACAAATTATTCATATTAAAATTCTCCAAAAACACGGAGTCAACCTATATAATATAAACCAAAATTAAACTCTAACATCTAACCTTCAACATATATAAACATAATTAAATGAAACACAATCAATACTAACCTGCACCTATGGATTTTCCCTTGTCTACACGATTCGGCGTTAGCTCTTCTTTCTTGTCCACGAATAATTCTGTAATTGAAGGGTTCGAATGTTACCGATACAGAATAGAAAATTGAAATAATATATTAAATATGCAACCCTGAAAACAATAGAAAATATATAAGAAAAGACGAAAAAGAGAACTCTAGTGTGGAACTCCAAAACGTGAAATAAAAAAATCCTCCCCCCCCCCCCCCCCCCCAAAAAAAACACCACTCCGTCTAATTATGCCAAAAGTCAATTTTTGCTCTCTCCTACCAAACCAAAATCTATTTTAAAATTTCAAAAGGATAAAAAATAACTAATTAATTATATAAACAAAATTACAAATTTTGGTTTCCCACATGATAAGGATTCTTTTTACCTAGCCTCAAGGTAATTATGAATAATGCTCGATTTTAAATGAATTTCAAACACGTCATCATTGCATTGAAATGCAATACTTGTAAATGATTCATCAATGTAATAATGACAAGTAAAGGAGTCTAACTATAAAAAAAATCAGTGTAATAAATGATCCATCAGTGTTATAAAAGAGTCTCACTATAAAAAATTAAAAAAAAGTTTTTATTTCTCTCATATGTAAGATGTGAATGTATCCCAATAACACTAAAATATACATATTATAATCTAACTTCAACACTTTTTACACCTCAATTCTTTTCAATAGATCAGTTATCTCGATGGCAGCATTTTAAGCTAGTCCACATCGAATGCTTATTTCAAGTTCAATCACATAACTACATAAGCCTGCAAACTCAATATGTTGATCTGCTCCTGATTATAGGACAAGAAAAAGATAACACGTAATATATATGATTTTTTTTATTGATTTATCCCAGATAACAAAATTGGGCTTTGAGTACTTTTATTTTTATTGTTTCATACTATGATTATTGAAATTGGAAAAAGTAGGAATTATTTCAATTTTGTTATTTTCATTTGGGCTAGGGTTTGGGATTCAATTACTCATACTTAGTCACCCGGGTGGGTCCAGCCCAACACAATCCAACCCATATAACAACTTTAAAGAATGTAAAAAAAATTGTTTTTTTTTATTTATAATTTATTGTTAACATAATAATTAACTTATTTTAACTAAATAAAAATAACCTAAACCTATAACTAATCATTTTATTTGATAAAAAATGACTTCAAAATGAAAGTAACCATTTTATTTAATTAAAAATATATATAATTAAGCTATTTTAATTAAATAAAAACAACCTAAACATATAGCTAATCATTTTATTTAACAAAAAATGACTTAAAATGAAAGTAGCCATTTTATTTAATTAATAAAATAAAATAAAATATTTTTCAGTTGACTTAAGAAAATAATTTTGTATTCTAATTTTATTTTTAACTAAATAAAATGGTTGATTACATTTTTAAGTCAATTTGATGAAGGTTCAATATTAATTATATGGTGACAATAATAAACCAAAGAGTAACTAATAATGACGTACCTTCCGTGTTCATGATTTGATGTAGGTAGCTATTGATGTCCGTAGTTCTAGTAAACTCCCTATTCAGATAGTCTATCCAATCGAGTCTTGAATTTGTACTCGATACACATACCTCAGGTGTGCTTATTTGCCGAGGAGTGAAACTCAGCATCTGGGGGCATCTCCATATATTAACATCCTCTAATGATGGCATTTTAAAACAATAGTTTGCACTGGGACAGAAACTTTTGAGATTTGGTAAATCATCAAGAGAAGCGAACATTAATTTAGGGAATGAAATCTCCTCACAAGTATCCACAACTAATTGATCATTACGCCGTTCATCGGTAACAATTTCTTCAATTGACCCACACGATCTTACGTGTAATAGTACGAGTTCTTGGAGACCTTTAGCAACGGAGCATGTGAAAATACTCGACAGCCTACACGAATGAACTTTTACCTCCCGTAATCTTGGAAAGCTAATAGTTCCATAAGGATTATTTTTCCACGAAGAATTCCCCAGAAGGCTAAATAAGTCCGACTCATGAAAGTAACAGTTGCTCACATACAAAGATTCTAAATCTCTTAATGCGAGTAACCAGTTTGGTGGAATGAGTTGAGGTGCTTGGCTATGATCACTCCCTGCACGGACGGTTCTTAATTTGGAAGTGGAATAATCCAAGTAATCTCTTCCAAGATATGTTTGTTCCAAATTAATTTTCAGACAACTGAACGAGAAAATCTCCAAGCTTGGGAATGAAACCTGCAAAAATCAATCCAATTCACAACACCCCCTCTAGATACCCCTGCATGTACATGTTTAGGAAAAGTAATATATGTTGTAATTGACGTTAATTAGTACACGTACTATCCTATTCTAATGTAATACACATTTGGGTAATGATGTAATTATCGGGAATTTATAACTTACTTATTAGTAGAATTGATGTGATTAGAGTGAATTGGGTATGTGGATGTTTTTCATTTTTAATAAAAATCAGTGAAAGTTTTTTTTTACGATTTTTGGGTATATGTCACGCCATATGTTGAATTTACCTTGAGGGTTTGTCGAATGTTTATTTTGACAATTAAATTTTTATTTTACTACAATGTGGAATGGAAGAAAATGTAATGTGATTTATACTCCTTGTAGGGCAAAGAAGACCGCTGATTTGTTTTTTTTTTTATTAGTATTATTATTTGTGTTTAATGTAAAAAATTATGCATAAGTGTGATATTTTTTTATTTTAAGAAATTATCCCCAAGTATTTTTTTGTATATATTCAAAAAAAAAAATTAACTACTTTTTTTTGGTTGATTTTTCTTTTTTACTATTATTAAGATTTTTTTAATTGTAAAATAACAGGCTCAAGTGTACTTCATGAAAATTTTATTATCAAAAATATAATTAGCAAAAGAGTAGGATTGAAGGGATATAAGACTTTTATTTAGAGGGTATATTATTCATCCGAAATTGAAGGCATATATATATATATATATATATATATATATATATATATATATATATATATATAATTGACCACACAATTATTGAGGGGTGGCTTGGTTATCTATACTAATGTATAAAGAGACAAAATGAGCGTAATTGTTGGTTGGGTAGGCCTTTAGGGTCGCAATAATTCCTCTTGTAAAAATTATTATATAAAGTATTGTCGGTTACTATTAGTACATATTATGAATATTAAATTTGCACACATAATGAAATAAAAATTAATATATGTATTTTTCATAGTTAAATAATAAATGATTATGACATAAAATTGAAACTATATTAATTTCACAGTACCCACAAAATGTGCAGCTTGCACGGGGTAAAAGGCTAGTTATATTAAATAATAAGCCAACACCCACAAGTTTGACATTGACTCTTCATTTTGTCCTTTTACGTGAGTAGACATAAAGCATTATAAAAAATTTTAAAAATAAAATAAAATACTTTAATGTACCTTGCAGGCTTGGGAGGATTTTTGTTGGTCGAGATTGGGTTCTACAAATCCATACCCCCAAAAGCTATTCATCATCGATAACTCTCGGAGTACTAGCTCCTTTAGCATAGGGAACTCAATATTGTTGACACGTATTTCTTTGTTGTCTTTTCCAACATAAGCAATTATCTCATTCATCATCTCACAAGATTTTATTTTGAGCACTTCAAGGAGCTTAAGATGATGGCTGACAACTGAAGGTATGAACACATTTCTCAAGTTGTTGCATCCATCAATGGATAGAGTCGTGAGGTTGGGATAAAGAATAATATCACTCGAGTTTAACCCTGTTTCCATCAATTTAGGCAAATCTAATAGCTCTAGTTTTTTCAATTTAGGCAAAACTACTAGTGGCTCTGCGATTTCTACACCATTGGGGCCTTGAACTTCAGAGATCAACGAGTCACACCGGTAAACACGTAGCTTTTCCAGATTTTGTAGCCTCTGGCGCATGGCATATGGAATCACATTATTCAATTTGTTGCAACCTTCAACTTCAAGGGACTTTAATTGACAAAATGATTCCTTTAGGTGACCATGCTCTTCCCAAATCTCTGTTATATTATCCAAATTATATATCTTAAGTTTCTCTAAGGCAGGGAATACAACCTGTAACAAATAGACTATCAACAAATAATTTCCTCATAGATTAGACTTCCATGAAGTTTTAGACCCTATATAACAGATATAGAAGCATGCCTTTTCACTAAGGAGGGTATTTAATTTATTTATATCATCAAGACTATCAACTATTAATTCCCTCACTACGATGAATGTACATATTAAATTTATATACTTATTATTATTATTTTGAATTTATACTTTTCTTCATAGTTGTCAAATTATAAATTATTAAAAAATTTCATATCTTGTTTTCATATATTGTATCGTGAATCGTATCGTACGTTATAAAAATAAAATTAAATGAAAAATATGATAATATATATTTAAACATATAAAACACCCAACTTATTGGACAATCAAGCATATTAGTTTTATTACATATAAAAGTAGTAAATATTATTGTAGATTAAAAATAAATTTTACAATTAAATAGTAGCCAAAATTCTGACAACTATGCTTTTCTTATCCTCAAGTACTTGCCTCGTGTTTTTTCTTTTTCAACTTCAATAATATTTAATGATTAATTCTAATTTTTTACATGGCTCTTCCAAAACCTCTTTTATATTATCCAAATGTTCGATATAAAGTCTTTTCAAGTAAAAAAAAAAAAAAAAAAAACAACTTGCAACATATCCAGTAAAATACACATTAACTACAACCATTCATCCAAATATTTATCCGTATTTGATTTATATATTCTTTCAAATTCTAAATTAAAATTTATCTTTCTAATATTTTACGTTCTTCTCTACATCTCTCTCTAGCATAATACAGTCATCAACCATTTTATTTCTTTCTGAAATCGTAAAAATTTGGAAATGATATTTTCACATGAATGTTTTTTTCACATGGATGTGGGACCCACTCATTATTCATGTGAGAGATATCATATAAAAATATCATTTTTCAAGAGAAAATATCACTTCTCAAAATTTATTCATATTCACATTCTACCTTCCACATAGAAGTAGGAACTTTTTATTTTATTTATTTATTTTTCAAATTTTCCTACTTTTTTTGTTTTTTTCACATCAAAAAACTCATAAACAGGAGAATTTTGGTTTTTCCTTCCCAAATTTCTCTCCTACTCTTTACCTTTATTTTTAGAACTCACAAACTCATAAACAAGAGAATCTTGCCCGTTTTTAGATCTAAAAGTGACCAAGTCACCGTTTTGGATTTGAAGTTTTAACCCATTGGATGCTTATACTGCCCGTTGTGTGTTAAATATAAGTTTGGACCAAGTGAGTTAACCAGATGGGAAAATTACATATTTTAGTACATTTTTAAAAATAATTACAATAATAATGCATCCATAAAATAATTACAAAAATAATACATTTTCTCATATTTATTTACAAAATTAATATATTATATTTAATATCCCTTTAATTTAGGTGGATATTTTAAAATTTAAATATTATCTTCATTGCTGTCATCATCACTATCATACAAAAGAAACAAAAAATTTATTAACTCCATTTCATCCACCGCCTCCTCTCTCTCCCTTCTCTGCCGACCACCACCCCTCCCCTGGCCGCCGGCTCCCCCCTGGCCGCCGGCTCCCCCCCTGGCCGCCGCCTCCCCCTCCCCCTCCCCCTGGCCGCCGCCTCCCCCTCCCCCTACTCCAGATCTTCCCTCCCCCGCCTGCCCCGACTGCCCCCTCCCGCCTCTTCCTTCCTCAGGCTGCCTCCCCTCCCCTGGCAGCCTTCCCTCCCCCGCCTCCCTCCCCTTACTCCAGATCTCCCCTCCCTCGCTTGCCCCGACTGCCCCTCCCGCCTCCTCCTTCAGCCGCCGACCCATTCCTGCCCCCGTCCCTCTTCCCCTCCACAGCAACCTCCCCACCCCCTCCGACCACCACCCCCAGACGCCGCCTCCTCTCCACTGGCCGCTTCGCCTCCCCCGCGTGCCCCCTCCCGCCTCCCCCTTCCCCAGCCGCCGACCCCTCCCGCCTCCCCCTTCCCCAGCCGCCGACCCCCTCCCCCCCTCCCCCTTCCGCAGCCGCGTCGCCTCCCCTCCCCCTCCCCTCCCCTGGCCGTCGCCGACCCCCACTCCCTCCTCCTCCCCCCTCCCCCCTCCCCCTTCCCCTGCCGCCTCCCCCTGAGGCCTGACCGGGAGTACAAAAGTCAAGTGATGTTTAGTACGTGTCTGTGATAAAAAAAAAAATTCAATACAATAAATATTTTTTTTATATTTCAATTGGTATCCAAATCTTTATACAGAGGTAACTATTTTAGTTTTTGTGTGTAACCAAATATTCATAAAAGTTTGGTTACCTTTCTATTAAAAGTTTGGTTACTTATGTATTAAAGTTTGGTTACCTCTGTATTAAAGGTTGGTTACCTTTATATTACAGTTTGGTTACCGTTGTATTAAATGTTGGTTACCTTTATATTACAGTTTGGTTACCTTTTGTATTAAGATTTGGCTACCGTTGTATTAAAGGTTGGTTACATTTGTATTAAAGGTTGGTTACATGTATATTAAAGGTTGGTTACCTCTGTATTAAAGTTTGGTTACCTTTCTATTAAAGTTTGGTTATTGTTATATTAAAGGTTGGTTACCTATGTATTAAAGTTTGGTTACCTTTCTATTAAAGTTTGGTTACTGTTATATTAAAGGTTGGTTACCTCTGTATTAAAGTTTGGTTACCTCTCTTTTAAAGTTTGGTTACCTTTGTATTAAAGGTTGGTTACCTTTATATTACAGTTTGGTTACCTTTTGTATTAAGATTTGGCTACCGTTGTATTAAAGGTTGGTTACGTGCGTATTAAAGGTTGGTTACCATTTACTTATGTTTGTAGGGCGAGTGTTCATCTTCTTCTTCTTCTTCTCATTGACAGTGTTGTACTTTTGTTGAAGTTAAATGAAACATAATCTGTCAGTTCATGCTTGGTTTCCACCCCTTTCTTTTTCGCAGGATCTGAAACATAAGCTTAAGATTCGCGACGGATATTCGCGACGGCAAAGGAGGAAGATGACGGAAAAATAATTTTTCGTGGCGGAGATTCGCGGCGGCAAACTGGCGAGGGATGAAGACGACGAGTTTTCGCAGGATTTGAAACATAAGCTTAAGATTCGCGACGACAAAGGAGGAAGATGACGGGAAAAAAAAATTCGTGGCGGAGATTCGCGGCGGCAAGCTGGGAGGGATGAAGATGACGAGATTTTTTTTTTTTTGTTTTTCATCCATTTGATTTGAATTTTGAATTTTGAATTATGGCAGCCTTGATTTTAGGTTCCTTATTAATGTGAAATTAAATTATTTGAAATTATTGTCTTATTTTTGTAATTATTTTGTGTGTGTTTTATTTTTGTAATTACTTTCTAATTGTTGTATATTAGTGTTAAGGACCCTAACCAGATTTGGCATTCCAAGTTTCTAGAAGGTGTCCATTTTGGGCTTACTCCTAATTTAAGTGACTTTAAGATAATTGGGCCCACAAACTGCAAGTTCGTCCGAAAAGAATTGGGCAAAAATTTAATAGGCCTTATTTGGGTCAATTATTTTACTTAAGCACACATACTGCTAATATATATATATATATATTTAATCCAAAGAGCGCACAGATTTTGGGCCAAGAGTTTAAACAGATTTAGGTTAACAAGTGTTTTTGAAATCTATTTTTCTTTTAGAATGAAATAAGAGGAAAATATTTTTCTAATAGATAATTTTGAAAATCCTTTCAAGCCAAATAGATTTCCATTTGCCTTTAGAAATGTTGCTTTATGAAACTTAGTTTTCTTAACATTTGACATTAGTTTCTCAAAGTTATATGAATGCAAATTTCAATGAGTTAGAAATTAATTTGAAATAATATAATAAAATATGAAAATATACATTAAAATATCACATTAATTTCATGTTTTTTTCTTTTTTATTTATTCACATTAATTTTAAAAATATGATGAA
Organism: Hedera helix; assembly: GCA_947179155.2. NCBI lineage: Eukaryota > Viridiplantae > Streptophyta > Magnoliopsida > Apiales > Araliaceae > Hedera > Hedera helix. Next base: position 4,588,971 of record OX359282.1, on the reverse strand, counting down.
GAATGCCTAAATTTATTTGTGTTAGTAGATCATCAACACAAGACCTGATTTATTCTTTAAATTAGTTTAGAGTTAAGACAACTCTTGATTTAGAGTTTATTATGTAGTCATGAGTTAATAAAGCAATAAAGAGAAAAAAGAAAGAGTCAACGATAGGCAATTAAAAGTTTGATATCAAACTATATATATATATATATCCATTGTTCGTGTAGTTTTCTTCTTCTTTTTAAACAAAAATTATTTATGTTCAAAACCTAATAGTTATGTCTAGCTTAAATTAAATTAGTTGAGATTTTTATTGCATGAGTGTTGCTTTTTCATTCTGAAAAATAAATAATAGCACAAAAAATTTCCTCCTCCTCTTTTGTTTTTTTCACATGATTTTTGATTCAGGATCAGAGTAAATTAAAATAAATAAACAAAACTAGTGTTTTAACGAACCTTTTGTATTTTCATGTCTTGAAAATTAAAAATATAAAAGAAGCATACCTTTCCGCAGAAGCTTTTGAACACCGGTAGTGATTTAAGATTCAGATATGTTAATTCAGGAAAGTCTATGATTTCGTTAATTTGGCCTTCATTCCTTACAATCTCTTCCATCATCTCACAATCATATATTCGGAGGTCTTCCAGTTGCTGGAGACATCTTGCAGTGGAAGTGCAGAAGAGGTATTTGAATCCCGAAATTGAAATTTTTAACTGTCTTAATTTAGAAAAAGACCCCACACGTTGATGAGTCCGTCGGTGAATTCTGAATAGATACTCGTCGCCTATGCATTCCTTTATGTTTAGGCTTTTCAAGTCTGTAAAGGCTCCTCCTCCTTGGCTGAAATATTTCTGTAAACCCGTCACTCTTTCCAAGGTCACGTCTTCACCTCTCTCCACCAGGGTTTTCACCCCACCGCCGATATAATCATTACACAAGTACACTGATTTCATTGCTGAAGTACTCCAAAAATTCCTATTATAACCCACACATATTTTATATCTACATAAATTTTTGCAAAATTTTTCATCCGGACAAGATTCAATATCTTCAAAGTAAATTTCCAAACTTGTCAATTTACTTGGCACAGAAGATAAGGGGGTCTTTCTCTTGGTTTCTTCATCCAAAATATTGCAATCTTTTGGAAGATGCAATTCTTCAAGGCACACTAAACCCGATAAGACAATTCCCATAATTTCAGTACACTTTAGCAAATCTAACATTCGAAGACGTCTCAATTGTCGTAAATCTAGTAGCAGGCCTCCAAAACAAGAATTCTGAAGGCTAAGCATCTCAAGATTTTCTAACTGAATGATGTGAGAGATGTCATTTACTTTGCATCTGTGTATGGTTAGACTCCGGAGACTATCCAAGTTTTGAATAGACGACGGCGTTGCAGAAAGAGATTCAATGTTGAGCAATAAATATTTGAGTTTCGGAAATGACTTAAAAAAACTATCCGGAGGCTGTACACCTGCAAGATCACTGCATTGGAGGTACAAGGTGTGAAGGTCTGGGCACACCAGGTCATCAGGAAAGGAGACATTGTCACTCTTGAAATCAAGATAGATTAGCTTCCGAGAACATAAAATAGCTTTCTTGTGCCACAATGATTGATAATTACTTTCAGACAGGAATTCGTATTCTGATTCTTTGTCATGAGTTATAGATCTTGCAACATCTCTAATGATATCATGCAGTTTAACACTATCATCATAATCTCGACCTTCAAGCAGCAAAGAAGAAGATTTGAGCTCAAAGACCATCGCATTTACTCTATTTCTTGCATCTTCCAACGTATTCCAATCTTCAAGCAATCCCGACCCGGTTGCAAGTCTGAACAGAAATTCGATCCGAATCTCCTCATCTTCACCAGCCAATGAACACAGCAAAAGGCACAAGTATGCGTCTTTGTTTAGTATATTGAAACTCAACCTCAGACAAGCATACGCATTTGGAGGTATTCCCTGAATTTTTTCGGGTTTGCAATTCATGAGTTGACGATGTGCATCCTTCCAAATATCTTGACCCTTCCGGTGGAGTGCTTTTCCAACAGCAGCAATGATAAGTGGCAAACGTGCACATTTGTTGCACACCTGCTTAGCCAAATAGTCATCTACAGACTCAATAGTAGAAATACCAACAGTTTTGGTGAACATACCCCACGCTTCATCTTCTGTCAAGGCTTCAATCGCAACAGGATCCTTACAGTTGTTATCAATGCACACATCTCGCAATCGAGACGTAAGGAGGATCTTACAGCCCTTGATACTAGAATCCCCAAAAGGAATTCCTATTTCTGTGAAAGGAATCTCACTCCAGACATCATCTAATATGACAAGGATCGTATCCCCTTTGCTCAATCTAGCCTTCAGTTGAGAAGTTCTGTTCCCACTTTTCTCAGTTATGTTTAAATAGGTCGCCAACTGATCTTGTATCTTCCCTATGTCCACCACCTGACCGACGTTTGCTCGTGCAACTGTATTAAAAATCCCCTTCACCTTGACTTCTTCGGAAGCTTCCTCCATCATCCTGGTCTTCCCCACACCTCCAAATCCGAAGACACCAACTACGGGAAAACCAGCTTCTTTGTAATTCAGTGTCTTCAAAATCTTCTCGTAAGCAACTTTTCTAGATCCAAAATTCTGGTATTCAGTACTAGATATTGGGCTATAATCTTCCGGTGGAAAATATGAAATTTCACCCGTAAGTTGTTTTTTCTCGAGATCAGAGAATTCACTTACCGTGGTGGTCTTCTTTGCAGCCCACCTACCAAGTTGAAAACGGCGGTAGGGATTGGGACACCACAGCACATTAAAGCACCTCCAGGATGTTCTGTCTTCATACTTCCCCAAAAACTCTGTTACTTCTCCTTTCAATACTGTCACGTCATCCTGCCACTTAACCACATGTTCCTTGATTGTTTTTCCATTATTTTTGGCTCGTTCAACTTGTCTTTCGATCTCCTGCTCCTTAGTATTAAGGCCTTCGATTTCGGAATTCAGGTTATCAACATTATCCTTATAAAAAAGGATACAACGAATTCCACGAGACACAGCTCCAACAGGGGCTGCCAAAATATGATTCACAGCAGCTCCAACAGGGGCTGCCAAAATATCAGAAATACTGCACATGGTTGGTTGTTTTTTTTTTGCTTCGTAATTGAGACGTAATTGATGAAATAAGAACAGGTAGTAGATGAAGTGGAACAAAAGGCTAAAGAAGAGGGCAAGCAAGTTGAAAAGATGAAGTGGAACAAAAGATGGAGTTTAGGCTATAAATCCAACTTTAAATCTTCTAAAACTTCTACTCCATCTTTTGTAGTTTTTAAAAAATATAAATAAAGAAACGAGGGACCCGAAAATAGTTGGCTGGTCAATTTATCGAAGCACGAGAAAGGAATTTCATGCTTAATGACATGGTACATTACACTTTCTGCATTGAACTCCTTGCAGAAATAACTGCAAAATGGCTACCGACTACTAAAAGGCCAAAGCATGACTAATTAAACTGTATCCCTAAAAATATCACGTTAACCATCGCTTCAAAACTAGGCACTTTGTTTATTTAAAATGATAATAGAATATTAACTTAAATATTAAAATTCTACTTTTTTTAGTTATTTTTTAAATATATTATTTTGTATTTTGTAAAAAATGTATTGTGATCAACAAATTATGTTATTATTTAATAATAAGCAAATAATATTATATTTTTAATTTCAAACTTTAGATCTGTGCACTAAACGAGTTAAATGAAATAATCTCTCGTCTATGTGTGTGTACATATATATATATTTTGATTAAATGGTTGGATTTGATTAAATGTTTTTCGAGTTAAAAGTACTCTACGCTGCGGATGTAATTTTTTCAATATTCTACAAAATCTTTTATCTATCGAACAATATATTATTGTCTACAAAAAGTTGATACTACCTTTGTTTATTTTTAATTGCTTTTTTAGTGGAAAAAATTTATTTTATTTTTTCTGTCTTTTGACATGTCTTATGATACTGGATTCAAGAGAACGAAAAGTTAAATGGCCACTAGAACATATACTACGCTCAGTGACAGACTCAAAAAATTTCGATTATGGAAACGAATCTTCCTTGAAATAGTTCGCACTTTAAACAACAATACAAAATAATTTTTCTACCCCTACGTATATAGAACTTCTAAATAAATTTCGACTTGGAATTTTTTTTCTTTCTAATAATGTTTTTAATACCTAATATGCTGATCTTTTATATATATGCGGAGAAAGGTAATATATATAACGAATTGTTAATTTCTTGAGAAGTGTTATAAATATTGAAATACGAATATATTATTCATTTGTCGAATTAGAAGGAATGCACACTTTATTGATAGTATAAAACGACACAATATTCATATTTTTGTTATTCAAATTATATTATCACATGCACCATTATTAAACTAAACATTCGATAATTAATTTTGTTATCCTATTACACGTAATAATAATAAAACAAAAAATAACTTAAACATGTACAAGCATTTTAATGTAAAATAATTAAACATTTCATAATACTTAAAAATAAATATAAACTTAACCTCATAACTATAAAATATAAAATGATCACGGCTTCAAATAAAAATAGGCACCAAAAATAGGTTATACTACTTTTCAATGATAAATTAAAATAAAATCATTATTTGATAGCTAAATAATTGAACTGATGAAGGCCTGTAGGATATGATGATTAATAGTTTATTTGGTATTATTATCCAAAATTGGATGACTTTTTTTTTTTGGTTAAAATTCTTTTAAGACATTTACATTTTATTTTTCCTAAGGAGACAATATGAGTTTGTCTTTCTCTTTGTATAAGGATTGTCTAGTGTTTAACCATGCTTTTTACATAATTGTTGTACTTGTTCAAATTGTTTTTTTTGTTTAATAGTTATGTGTAATACGTAAAAGGGAAAAATTAAAAGATGGTAAATAATTGAATTGTGACCTCATTTATTAGGGACAAATTAATAACTTATTTATAATTAGATGTGCAACTAGTAATTCAGAGTGTGCATATATCACTACCCTTTTAAATTTAGTATTTTAAAATCAACTGTAACAAGTCAAAATGAAATAGATAAAATATTAATTATTATGAACTTATAATTTTTAAAATATGCAAATAGCTACCCAATATATAGATATCTTTTCGCAAAAGTCCCTAGGGATGATAGTCATATATATCTTGTCTCACATCAAATATTTTGAGAAAATATATCTAATATATAATGAGTTGAGTCAACTCATTTAATAGCTAATTGATTTTGAATTAGATAACTTGATATTCTTATATTTTAGACTTGAGCCCATTTCACAATCTAACATGGTATCAAAGCGAACTATCATTGGACCTAATTAAACACTCTTTTTAAACCATTCTTTCCTTAAACCCAATTAAACTCTCTTTTTAGCTAATATTTCCACTAGCAATTCATTCTTAAAGGGTCAAAATTATTATCCATTCCTAAACTAGTATTCACTTATCGATTAGGTCATTAATTGTTTGTGGTTTACTTCTCATTAGCAACTAATTTTGATTTGAAGAATTTAATATTTTTATATGCAAGACTCGGGTGTTTCAATAATCTAACATTAAATATGAAGAGAGAAAATATTGTATAGAAAGGACAGAAAAATACTTGTACTATTATTTATTATTATTTTACTTTGGTAACTCTCACTCACTAACTAGGGTGACAGAACCTGCGCTGCTCTACAAAAATTACAAATATTCAATCCCTTAAATAAATGGGCATCAATTTTATTTCGGAAAAGATTTATATTACGATAAGAATATGTCCTTCTTCTTTTTTGTGAGTATACTTATTACTCATGTATTTGTATTAATATTTAGTCTCTGACATTGACAGCCGCTAGTCTCACAAAATTTCCTTCTTCAAATAAGCGTGAAAGTTCAGTTGTAGGGAATGAGTTGATTGTTGCATATGGCTTTGGACCAGAGTGAGTCACTGTGCGTGGTTTGGATTGATTAATGACTCGTAAAAAAACCCCAATTTTACATACATACATAGATGATACAATAATGAAGGGGATCTATAATTAAATATTTTTATTAATAAATAATACATAAGTCTTACTCTCGGTGTTATAGTTGGTGCAGATATTATTATTCATATTTTTTTATAGATAATACTATGTGCACTAATTGTACATAAAAAATTGTGCACAAAAAGTAAGATTTATGTATTACTTACTAATAAACAAAATTTTATTTTTATTTTATAGTTATGTGTAATAGGTAAAAGGGTAAAATTAAAAGATGAAAAATAATTGAATTATGATCTCTTTTATTAGGGATACATTAATAACTTATTTATAATTAGATGTGCAATTAGTAATTCAGAGTGTGCAAATATCACCATCCTTTTAAATTTAGTATTTTGAAATCAACTGTAACAAGTCAAAATGAAATAGATAAAATATTTATTATTATGAACTTATAATTTTTAAAATATGCAAATAGCTACCCAATATATGGATATCTTTTCGCAAAAGCCTGTAGTGATGATACTCATTTATATTTTGTTTCACATCAAATATCTTGAGAAAGTATATCTAATATATAATGAGTTGAGTCACTCTTTTAATAGCTAATTGGTTTTGAATTAAATAACTTGATATTCTTATATTTTAGACTTGAGCCCATTTCATAATCTAACATGGTATCAAAGCGAACTATCATTAGACCTAATTAAACACTCTTTTTAACCCATTTTTTCCTTAAGCCTAATTAAACTCTCTTTTTAGCTAATATTTCCACCAAGAATTCATTCTTAAAGGATCAAAATTATTATCCATTTCTAAACTAATTAGGTCATTAATTGTTTGTGGTTTACTTCTCATTAGCAACTAATTTTGATTTGAAGAATTTAATATTTTTATATGCTAAACTTGGGTTTCAATAATCTAACATTAAATGTTAAGAGAGAAAATATTGAATAGATAGTATAGAAAAATACTTGTACTATTATTTATTATTATTTTACTTTCGAGTGTATTTTTGGATGTAAAATAGTAGGGGTGCACACAAAATTGACCAAAATCGAAAAATCGACCGGACCGAACCAAACCGTTACTATTTCAAATCGAAAAAACTGAACACTATAAAACTAAAAAATCGAGACTAGTTCGGACGGTTTGGTTTGGCTTCTCAAAAAATCGAAACCGACCAAACTGACCGAACAATTTAAAATTATAATATAATTTATATACTTTTCTAATAAATATTTATTTTATATAAGTATATATTTATTATATGTTTTTATTGTGACGAATTTGCAAAACGTCTATCCTAGTGAGTGAGTTAGGTGATTTTTGTTTTTCAGATTTAGAGAACTTCTATTATAATTAGTAGTTATTCAGTTGGTGATTTATTATTTATTATGAAAAATTGGCAATATAATAAATATCAAATTATCAATTACGAAACCGAATAACCGAATAAATCAACCGATTTAACCAAAACTGAATAAACCGATAACCGATTATGATGTAAAAATTTAGACAATTTTGATTTTTAATTTTTTATAACCGATTTAAATGGTTTGATTATTTTTTCCCCCAAAAAATCGACCAAATCAATCGTATGCACCCCTGTAAAGTAGTATTAGTACATAGATATATTAAGAAGAGAATGGGAACAGAGAAGGTACGGTGATCTGAACCGCTCATATGAAAGACAAGCCAGTCAATGAATTTGTGAATTGCAGCTGTATAATTTAATTCAGGAATAGAGAGAAAATAGTGTACTACTAGTCTACTACTACTCTACTAATAGTATGATCAATTATGCATACAACTAACCTTCAAAAAAAAAAACTATGGATACAGCTTTATAATACCGTCCCCTTCAATCAATCATGACTTCTTTGGTCCTTTTTCCTCATAAATCATAATTAATCTCTTCTCATTTAATTTTTAGAATCTGAATTTTAATTTGCAAAACATTAAATTCAAATTGTGATTGAAATTTATTTTAATAATTAATATAATTCGTTTATATTTGAATAATATTTTTAAAGTAAATTATAACAGGTACTTAATATATTGACGGGAGAAATTGATATTTCTACAAATTCTCATACATGAACAGTAAATAAAATTCACATTTATATGAGTGAAATATTATAAAAATATCAATTTTTACTTGTAAAAATAATAAGTTTTTTAACATAGTCATTACTGTATTAATTAAAATTAAATAAATTCAAGACAATTAATCAACATATATACATTGAAACATCAATTAGTGTGTTCGGAAAAATTTGTGGGTGGTGGTGAAATGAGGTGATGGGTGGTGGATAGATTGCACGACATGTGTGCGTGAAGTGAACGTTGTCTCGATCGTTTCTAGCAAGTTAAAGACACCAACGACACCGCAACTCGTCTCTTATATTGAAGCGAGAATCTTAGTACAGTCGTAGATGTAAGACCCCGAATTTTATGAAATACAAAATTTAATTTTTCTTCATATATATTTTTTTTGAAACAGTAAGTGATTAAATTAACAAAATTGAAAGTTAAGGATGTTATGTGCAAATTTTATTTTGTCGGACAATATTCGCTTTGTCGGGGAATATTCGTTTGGTCGGGGAATATTCGTGCCGTACGACGGCGCCGAAATAATAAATTATTGGTGGACCCCACAACGGAATATTTGTCGGATATAGAAAACGACAGAAGTAACCTTTTTAAATAAAAATAGTCAACGGAACTGTTAAAATACCGGTGATAAAAGAATAGTAGCATACGGTAGTTTATGGTATTTTCTGTAGCACACGGTACTCTACAGTAACACACGGTATTGCATAGTGTCTCATATTATTGGTCTGATAATTGACACCGTAACTGTTATGCATCATTTCATCGATAATTGTCACTGCATAATATTTTATATTATCAATTCAATAATTGTTGTTGCACTGTTTTTAAAATTATTGAACCTAATAATTGTCACAGTAACATATGCACAGTAATTCACATTATTGAATCAATAATTGTCATTACACAGTAACGTATGCTTTATTTTACATTATTGTTATCTCTATTATGATGTTATTTAAACAGTTGTATTTCATTAATTTATTGATTTGATATCTAAGAGCTAACTATACTGTATTTATAACAATTAGTCATAATAATTGAATTGATAAAGTTATTTGTTTATAATATAAAGTTAGGTGATTATTAGGTGATATGAAATGAATGGTGTAGATTAAAGTGTGAATTATTGTTGAATAATTGAATTGATTTGTTTATAATATAAAGTTAGGTAATTATTAGGTGATATGAAATGAATGGTGTAGATTAAAGTGTGAATTATTGTTGAATAATTAAATTGATTTGTTTATAATATAAAGTTAGGTGATTATTAGGTGATATGAAATGAATGGTGTAGATTAAAGATAATATAATATTTGAAATGGATGGTGTAGATTAAAAGGTGATCTTTAAATGAATGGTTTAGATTAAATGAATGATAAGATTTTTGGCTATAAATAGAAGCCTTAACTTAAGGATTTTTCATAAACTTCCTTACTTGTTCTTTCTTTCTCTCTCTAAATACTTCTTGTGAAAGTTCTCTCTAAGTGTGCTTAAGTCATCTTGAGTATTTGTGAAGATCTATAAGTATACGTATACTGTTCAAGTTAATCAACCTCATTTAAATCAATATCCAGTCACGTGTTGAGGTAAGGGATACCATCTTTTTCATCTTCCATTATTCAAACATACTATGGTAAGGGATTATCATTATTTGATTCTCGATAATAATATTGTTTCTTCCTTACTCATAAGACGTGTCTTTTATTTCCATGTATTAAATTGTGGGAATAACCTTACGGAGCGGATTGCCGCCTGTTGGTGAATAACCTTTCGTATTCATTCATTATTAATCTCTGAGAATAACCTTACGGAGCGGATTGCCGCCTGTTTGGTGAATAACTTTTTGTACTCAAATTCTATTAAATTGTGGGAATAACCTTACGGAGCGGATTGCCGCCTGTTTGGTGAATAACTCTTTGTACTCAAATTCTATTAAATTGTGGGAATAACCTTACGGAGCGGATTGCCGCCTGTTTGGTGAATAACTCTTTGTACTCAAATTCTATTAAATTGTGGGAATAACCTTACGGAGCGGATTGCCGCCTGTTGGTGAATAACCCTTTGTATTAATTTCCTTCACATTTTGTTAATCAAACCTGCTACGGTAAGAGATATTATTTTCTTTCATACTCCTAAATCGAAATTTATTATGGAACTATTGCTTCTATAATTCCTGAAAATATTATATGTTCCATAATAGTTGAACTTCATTATTTCAACTGAACCTTCCTATTTACGTGAACCTTTCTATTGAATTGTAACCGTTATTCTGAACTGTGGATCTTGAATATCATTTTTAAATTTCACTCCACATCATGTTGACAATTTGGACATTATTTGAATCTGTACAAAGTAAACTTCCGATACTTATTGTTATCCTATTTCTTCTGTTCATCATTTATATCATTCTAATCATCCAAAAATCAAGCTGTTGTGAATATCTGTGGCCGGGGGCACAGATGTGATATATTTGTTGAACAGATGATAGGTTAAAGGCGATATAATAGGTTAAAGGCGATACATCTGTTCGGTGTCTTTTATGGCACGTGGTGAATGTTCTCTTTGGCCCGTAGTGCAAAGATGAACTGTTGTTTGGTATGATTATGACCAAAGGCTGAATCTGGTATAATCATGACCGTTGGTGCTATATTGAATATCTTTGGCCCGTAGTACAAAGATGAACTGTTGATCTGCATGATTATGATCAGGAACTGTGAATTTGTATTATCTTGACTAATGATATTTCAGATGATAAAAGTTGATGATGTTTTTCCTAAAAAGAGAACCGAGTGGACATTATAGTCTGCATTATTCTTCTAATAGATTACTCATTCCGCTGCTATTATTGATCTGAACGTTGTTTAAGAATTTAACTGCAGTTTTTGATATAAACCTTGTAGTCTATTGTATTCTATCAAGAACTCAACTGTTGAAGACTAATGATAATTTATTCGTCATTATCTTAGTCATGATATTTCTTACTGGGCTATTTGAGCTCACCCTTTCTTTTGTTCCATTGTTTTTCAACAGGAGATGAAAACATAACAGGGTCTAGCCGGGGAATGGAGTGAGGGTCCGAGGAATAGTTATCATAGTCTTCACGTTTTGTAAAATAGTGTGGCAATAATAGTGAAGACTTAGTTGTGTATTATTATACACTGTATTGTTGTACGTTGTGTTTTGTTGTAATAATTTTGTTGTAGTATTTTGACGACTCAAGTTTGGGCTGTGTGGGCCCAGATTTGGGGGCGTCACAGTTGGCATCAGAGCTTAGGGATATGGTCTTTAATGGAGATCTGGGGTTAGAACTAGGAGGGGAGAGACGAATAGAATCAATCACTAGTGTGTCCTACCTAAATTAGATTTATTTTTTATCTAATGAATCGATTTGAATGTAGGAACATGAAAAGATGAGTCAGTTTATTTGAACTAACATTTATTTTGTGACCACAGTTAAGTATGGCATCTGAAAATCAAGAGGTTAACTATGGAATGCCTGAAGCAAATGTAGCCGAGAATCAAGAGGCCCCAAACAATCCTCCTGCCAACTCAGGAAATAATGTTCCTGATAACATGATGAACGATGGATTCTTTAGGAATTTCATGCAGTTCATACAGAATCAAGGAAGAGGAAATCCAGTCAATAATAACGGTAGAAACGCTGGCAATTTGAGGATGGTCACTGTTAAGCAATTTAAAGAATTAGGACCACCTGAATTCCACGGGAAGCCTGACCCACTCAAAGCGGAGGCATGGCTAAAGCAGACAACAAAAATACTTGATGTCTTACAATGCGTTGATGATCAGAAGGTGCCATTTGCCACTTTTATGTTACGAGGTGAGGCGGACCATTGGTGGGAAGCGGTAAAACGTATCCAACCTTCAGCACTCGAAATGTCTTGGACAGAATTCGAAGAACTGTTTAACGAGAAGTATTTCCCAGAAAGCATCCGCCATATGAAAGAGGTGGAATTCATTAAGCTGGAGCAGGGAAACATGACAGTCTCCCAATATGAAGCCAAGTTTGCCGAGTTATCTCGCTTTGCCACCCATCTTGTGGATGACGAAGCACGAATGAGTCGGATGTTCCTAAGAGGTTTGAGATTCAAAATTCGTCAACAACTTAGCTTTCATAAATTTAGTTTGTATTCAGATGTTGTAGATAGGGCTCAAAGGGTGGAGCAAACAGATGAAACATTGCAGCCAAGAGTTAATGATCAGCATAGAGAAAGGAGTGACAACAACCACAGGAACGAGAACCATCGAGGAGGTAACCAACACTTCGGTGGTAATTCCATACCAAATAACAGAAGAGGAGAATCTAGTGGGAACAATTTCAAAAGAAAGAGATTCCATAATAATTATGGAAGGGCACCAGCACCAGTACCAACACTAGCACCGACCCCAGTTTCAAGGGGAGAATATCGACCACCAGTGAGATGCTATAGGTGTGGTCAGGAAGGTCACATCAGCCCAAACTGTACACTGCAGTCCAAAAAGTGCTACAGTTGTGGGAAAGAGGGTCATCTTGCGCGGTTTTGTCCTGCCACAAAATCAAGTCCAGCTGCAATGATGATACCAAAAGCTAGCGCGGATAAGGGAAAATCTGTAGTTCAAGGGAGAGCTTTTGTTGTGACATCCCAAATGGCGCGAAACTCGAACGAGGTGATAACCGGTAAGCTATTCATAAATTCTCGTGAAGTCTACGCTTTGTTAGATACTGGCTCTACCCATTCTTTTATCTCACCTACATGTGCTCAGCGTTTAAACTTAACTCCTGAAAATTTGGACTTTGACTTATCAGTTGAAACCCCATTAGGAGAAATGACCATTACATCTACTGTCTATAAATCTTGCCTAGTTCAAATCAACAACCTCACATTACCTGTTGACCTTATTTCTTTGGAGATGCATGAATTTGATGTGATTTTAGGAATTGATTGGTTGACTACCCATCATGCTAAAATTGATTGTTTTCATAAGATTATTAGTTTTCATATTCCTAATCAACCTGTCATGCAAATTCAAGCAACTAAACCATTGAAATCTATAACTGTTATTTCTAGCCATAAAGCCATTCGTTTATTGAAAAACGGATGTCAAGCCTTTTTAGCTCATGTCACTGATTTGAACAAAAATACGTCAAACTTGAATGATATTCCCATTGTTAATGAGTTTCCTGACGTTTTTCCTGAAGAACTTCCTGGCTTACCCCCAAACCGTGAAATTGATTTTTATATTGATCTTGAACCCGGTACCAAGCCCATTTCCAAAGCTCCCTACCGAATGGCTCCCATTGAACTTCAAGAGTTAAAAGTCCAACTACAGGAATTGTTGGATACCGGTTTCATTCGTCCGAGTGCATCACCTTGGGGTGCTCCTGTTCTATTTGTGAAGAAGAAAGACGGGAGTATGAGATTGTGCATTGACTACCGAGAATTGAACCATGTCACCATCAAGAACAGGTACCCGTTACCTCGGATTGATGACATGTTTGATCAATTGCAAGGCGCTCAACATTTCTCAAAGATTGATCTCCGTTCTGGATATCATCAGTTAAAGGTTAAAGCTGAGGACATTCCAAAGACTGCTTTCAGAACTCGTTATGGGCATTATGAGTTCTTAGTCATGCCTTTTGGACTAACTAATGCTCCTGCAGCTTTCATGGACATGATGAACCGGATATTCAAGGAACATTTGGATCATTTTGTGGTTGTCTTTATTGATGACATTCTCATATACTCCAAGAGTCGCGAGGATCATGAACAACACCTGAGATTGATACTACAAAAGCTCCGTGAAAACAAATTATATGCCAAGTTGAAGAAATGTGAGTTCTGGCTTGAGGAGGTCGCGTTTCTTGGGCATGTGATTTCTAGTCAAGGAATATCAGTCGATCCTGCGAAGATTGAAACGGTACTAAATTGGGAACAACCCAAAACAGTAACCGAAGTCCGAAGTTTTCTGGGTCTAGCTGGTTATTATCGGAGATTCGTAGAAGGATTTTCTCGAATCGCCACTCCATTAACGCAGCTTACTCGGAAAAGCACAAAATTCATATGGAGCGAGGAATGCGAGAAAAGTTTTCAAGAACTCAAGAAGAGACTGGTTTCAGCTCCTGTTCTGACCATACCATCAGGATCAGGAGAATTTGTTATCTACAGCGATGCTTCTGGCAAAGGTCTAGGCTGTGTCCTTATGCAACATGGAAAGGTTATAGCCTACGCCTCTCGACTCAAAGATTATGAGAAAAATTATCCTACTCATGATCTAGAGTTGGCAGCAGTCGTTTTCGCGTTGAAGATCTGGAGACACTACTTGTACGGAGAAAAAGTGGATATCTATACGGATCATAAAAGTCTCAAGTATTTCTTCACCCAGAAGGAACTCAACATGCGACAACGACGTTGGCTTGAGCTGTTAAAGGATTATGACCACACAATCCAGTATCACCCGGGAAAGGCGAACGTTGTAGCTGACGCTTTGAGCAGAAAATCTTATGCAAGTACAAGTGCACTGCTGACAACACAAAAGTGTATTTTGTACGACTTGCAAAAGATGGAGATAGAGCTAAAGACACCAGGGACCCGCTCGAAGATTGCTCACGTGCGAGTAGAACCAACTTTAATCGATAAAATTAAAGCTGCTCAAGCTACCGATCCGGAACTGATAAACATGATAAAGAAAGTACAAGAAGGTGTCATTCCCGAAGCAAGAATCGACGAGAAAGGAATACTTCGAGTCAACTCTCGACTCTGTGTTCCTAACGATCCTGAATTAAAGCATAAAATCATGATGGAGGCACACAACACGCCGTTTGCAATCCACCCAGGAGGTACCAAGATGTATCGAGATCTTCGACATACATTTTGGTGGAATAATATGAAAAGAGAGATTGCGGAGTTTATCTCAAGGTGCCTAACTTGTCAACGTGTCAAGGCAGAACATCAAGTTCCTAAAGGTCCATTACAATCACTTGAAGTTCCCGAATGGAAGTGGGAACACATCAATATGGACTTCGTGACGGGTCTTCCAAAAGTTTCTCAAGGCTTAGATGCAATTTGGGTGATCGTAGATAGATTGACCAAATCTGCTCATTTCTTGCCTATACGAGAAAACTTTTCACTTGAACGTCTTGCCGGTATGTACATAAATGAGATCATGAGATTGCATGGCATGCCAGTTTCCATAGTTTCTGATCGAGATCCTAGATTCACTTCACGCTTTTGGATCAGTCTACAAAAAGCTATGGGCACTGAACTACGTTTTAGTTCTGCATACCATCCTCAAACGGACGGACAATCGGAAAGGACGATCCAGACCCTCGAAGATCTTTTGAGACTTTGTGTATTAGACTTCAAAGGAAGTTGGGATAAGTACTTGCCGTTGGTGGAATTTTCTTACAACAACAGTTACCAAGCAAGCATAGGCATGGCTCCATTCGAGGCATTGTACGGAAGGAAGTGTCGCTCTCCAATATGTTGGAATGAGGTAGGAGAAGCAAAATTGTTGGGACCCGAGTTGGTACGCTTGACGACCGAAAAGATCCAAA
Organism: Hedera helix; assembly: GCA_947179155.2. Taxonomy (NCBI): domain Eukaryota; kingdom Viridiplantae; phylum Streptophyta; class Magnoliopsida; order Apiales; family Araliaceae; genus Hedera; species Hedera helix. Next base: position 4,573,273 of record OX359282.1, on the reverse strand, counting down.
TGATCCGACAACGAATACAGACCGCACAAGAACGACAAAAGAGTTATGCTGATCTTCATCGGAGAGACGAAAATTTCAACGTCGGAGATCATGTATTCTTACGTGTTTCTCCATGGAAAGGGGTTACGAGATTCGGAAAGAGAGGAAAGCTCAACCCTCGATTTATTGGCCCATTTGAAATCCTCGATCGAATAGGAACCGTAGCCTACAGACTAGCCCTACCACCAAGTATGTCTCGCATCCATAACGTTTTTCACATATCTATGTTACGTAAATATGTGAAGGACCCAAACCACGTCATTGAGTTAGAACCAGACGTTATAGCAGAGGATTTAACATACGAGGAGGTACCTGTTAAGATCCTGGATAAGAAGGAGCAGATCCTACGCTCAAAGGTTATACCTCAAGTTAAGGTTTTATGGAGGAACCAAGATACTGAGGAAATGACCTGGGAGCTAGAATCTGAGATGAAATCTAAGTATCCTTACCTCTTCGATATGTCAGGTACGTCAATTTCGGGGACGAAATTTCATAAGGAGGGGAGGTTGTAAGACCCCGAATTTTATGAAATACAAAATTTAATTTTTCTTCATATATATTTTTTTTGAAACAGTAAGTGGTTAAATTAACAAAATTGAAAGTTAAGGATGTTATGTGCAAATTTTATTTTGTCGGACAATATTCGCTTTGTCGGGGAATATTCGTTTGGTCGGGGAATATTCGTGCCGTACGACGGCGCCGAAATAATAAATTATTGGTGGACCCCACAACGGAATATTTGTCGGATATAGAAAACGACAGAAGTAACCTTTTTAAATAAAAATAGTCAACGGAACTGTTAAAATACCGGTGATAAAAGAATAGTAGCATACGGTAGTTTATGGTATTTTCTGTAGCACACGGTACTCTACAGTAACACACGGTATTGCATAGTGTCTCATATTATTGGTCTGATAATTGACACCGTAACTGTTATGCATCATTTCATCGATAATTGTCACTGCATAATATTTTATATTATCAATTCAATAATTGTTGTTGCACTGTTTTTAAAATTATTGAACCTAATAATTGTCACAGTAACATATGCACAGTAATTCACATTATTGAATCAATAATTGTCATTACACAGTAACGTATGCTTTATTTTACATTATTGTTATCTCTATTATGATGTTATTTAAACAGTTGTATTTCATTAATTTATTGATTTGATATCTAAGAGCTAACTATACTGTATTTATAACAATTAGTCATAATAATTGAATTGATAAAGTTATTTGTTTATAATATAAAGTTAGGTGATTATTAGGTGATATGAAATGAATGGTGTAGATTAAAGTGTGAATTATTGTTGAATAATTGAATTGATTTGTTTATAATATAAAGTTAGGTAATTATTAGGTGATATGAAATGAATGGTGTAGATTAAAGTGTGAATTATTGTTGAATAATTAAATTGATTTGTTTATAATATAAAGTTAGGTGATTATTAGGTGATATGAAATGAATGGTGTAGATTAAAGATAATATAATATTTGAAATGGATGGTGTAGATTAAAAGGTGATCTTTAAATGAATGGTTTAGATTAAATGAATGATAAGATTTTTGGCTATAAATAGAAGCCTTAACTTAAGGATTTTTCATAAACTTCCTTACTTGTTCTTTCTTTCTCTCTCTAAATACTTCTTGTGAAAGTTCTCTCTAAGTGTGCTTAAGTCATCTTGAGTATTTGTGAAGATCTATAAGTATACGTATACTGTTCAAGTTAATCAACCTCATTTAAATCAATATCCAGTCACGTGTTGAGGTAAGGGATACCATCTTTTTCATCTTCCATTATTCAAACATACTATGGTAAGGGATTATCATTATTTGATTCTCGATAATAATATTGTTTCTTCCTTACTCATAAGATGTGCCTTTTATTTCCATGTATTAAATTGTGGGAATAACCTTACGGAGCGGATTGTCGCCTGTTGGTGAATAACCTTTCGTATTCATTCATTATTAATCTCTGAGAATAACCTTACGGAGCGGATTGCCGCCTGTTTGGTGAATAACTTTTTGTACTCAAATTCTATTAAATTGTGGGAATAACCTTACGGAGCGGATTGCCGCCTGTTTGGTGAATAACTCTTTGTACTCAAATTCTATTAAATTGTGGGAATAACCTTACGGAGCGGATTGCCGCCTGTTTGGTGAATAACTCTTTGTACTCAAATTCTATTAAATTGTGGGAATAACCTTACGGAGCGGATTGCCGCCTGTTGGTGAATAACCCTTTGTATTAATTTCCTTCACCTTTTGTTAATCAAACCTGCTACGGTAAGGGATATTATTTTCTTTCATACTCCTAAATCGAAATTTATTATGGAACTATTGCTTCTATAATTCCTGAAAATATTATATGTTCCATAATAGTTGAACTTCATTATTTCAACTGAACCTTCCTATTTACGTGAACCTTTCTATTGAATTGTAACCGTTATTCTGAACTGTGGATCTTGAATATCATTTTTAAATTTCACTCCACATCATGTTGACAATTTGGACATTATTTGAATCTGTACAAAGTAAACTTCCGATACTTATTGTTATCCTATTTCTTCTGTTCATCATTTATATCATTCTAATCATCCAAAAATCAAGCTGTTGTGAATATCTGTGGCCGGGGGCACAGATGTGATATATTTGTTGAACAGATGATAGGTTAAAGGCGATATAATAGGTTAAAGGCGATACATCTGTTCGGTGTCTTTTATGGCACGTGGTGAATGTTCTCTTTGGCCCGTAGTGCAAAGATGAACTGTTGTTTGGTATGATTATGACCAAAGGCTGAATCTGGTATAATCATGACCGTTGGTGCTATATTGAATATCTTTGGCCCGTAGTACAAAGATGAACTGTTGATCTGCATGATTATGATCAGGAACTGTGAATTTGTATTATCTTGACTAATGATATTTCAGATGATAAAAGTTGATGATGTTTTTCCTAAAAAGAGAACCGAGTGGACATTATAGTCTGCATTATTCTTCTAATAGATTACTCATTCCGCTGCTATTATTGATCTGAACGTTGTTTAAGAATTTAACTGCAGTTTTTGATATAAACCTTGTAGTCTATTGTATTCTATCAAGAACTCAACTGTTGAAGACTAATGATAATTTATTCGTCATTATCTTAGTCATGATATTTCTTACTGGGCTATTTGAGCTCACCCTTTCTTTTGTTCCATTGTTTTTCAACAGGAGATGAAAACATAACAGGGTCTAGCCGGGGAATGGAGTGAGGGTCCGAGGAATAGTTATCATAGTCTTCACGTTTTGTAAAATAGTGTGGCAATAATAGTGAAGACTTAGTTGTGTATTATTATACACTGTATTGTTGTACGTTGTGTTTTGTTGTAATAATTTTGTTGTAGTATTTTGACGACTCAAGTTTGGGCTGTGTGGGCCCAGATTTGGGGGCGTCACAGTAGATGTAACGAATTCTGCGTTGAATAGAACCTCGATCCGTTGTCTATATTGAGACAAGAACTTTAATATAGGTAAAAGACACTACCCACAACTATAAATTATTAAATGATAACTCAAGTTAAATTTTATAAATAAATAAAAACTTAAGAATAACTTAAATTTTTTTAAAGAATCAAAAGAAAGAGAAAACCTCACAAATAATTAATTGAATAAAAATTGCTATTGAATACATATGCTTTATCTTTTATTTATAGTAATTATAAGTAGCCCTAATCCTAATAACAAAATGAACAAATTACATAAAAATCAATCTTGAAATAGGAAAACAAAATATCAATACTCCCTAATTCTAATTACAATCTGCTTTCAGAAGTTACGTTCCAGATTCTTGCCATACTCTTTCTTGTAGCCATGGGACCCTCTAGAAAACTGATTGATGACGTAACATTATCAGATTTATAACTATTGAATTCGTGACCCTTCCATTAGTCATGAGAAATTTGTCTTTAACGTGGGACCATCTTTTGAATTCTTATACATCAAGGACCCATACGTGAATCATACGTAAGGACCCACCCATTCAAATCGTGATTGAAATTGATTTTAATAATTTATATAATTAGTTTATATTTTAATAATATTTTTAAAGTAAATTACAATAAGACAGCCTGTTGGCCCTATCAATCAATAAGACAAATACGTCCTTACAATAATGAAATAGATTCTCGCATAAATAAATTTGTTTTATTTTAACCAAATAAAATAATTAAAAAGAAATTAATTACAAAATCCAAAGATTTGTTTAAATAAAAATTTAAATAACATATTTTGATTAAATATCTATTATATAAAACAGAGCGGAGAGAAAAAATAAATCTTCAACATTTAACGGTCTTAAATTATTAAAGGCTTCAACAAACAACGGCTGTGATTAACTTTGGTTAACTTTAAATATGTATATATAGAGAGGGTGATGTATGTATAATTCATGGACTTCTCTGGCTCTGACTGTTTGGAATATGCGTGTGTGCGTGAGGAAGTGTGCAGGTTTTCTATCAGGAACACAAAGGGATTATTATATATGTATTTATATTATTATTTATACTATATATACATACATATGTGGTGGGGGAGAGATTTGAGATTTATGGATTCTTTAGGCTGAATCATATCTCATTTATTTGACAAGGACAAAGTAAATTCATTGGATGATTTTATATTTATTTAAAAAAAATTATTCATAAATTTTATTTTTATAAAAAATAAAAAAATATGATCTCATCTTATTTTTACGAATAATTTTTTTAAATAAAATTAAAATTTTTCAAATTCATTTTCTCTCTCTCTCTCAGTGTTCTAATTTGATTCACTATCATTACCTATTTCTTGATTTTTGTTCTCTTGTGCTTTTTTTACTCTATGACAAAAGGTTGTTCAAAAACTAATCAATAAGTCTGGGCGGACCGGCCAATTGGACAGGAAAATTGGACCGGTCCCCCTTTTTTCCATGTTTCCTTAGTTTTTTTTTTTTTTTTTTTTTAGTATATATCTAAACATATTTATACTATGGATTTAAAAAAAAAAAAAATTAAAAATCCAAAAAAATTAGGTATAATTTGGATATATATCAAAAAAATGATTGTATGGGTCCCATACAACCATTTTTTTGATATATATCCAAATTATACCTAATTTTTTTGGATTTTTAATTTTTTTTTTTTTTTAAATCCATAGTATAAATATGTTTGGATATATACCAAAAAAAAAAAAAAAAAAAAACTAAGGGAACATGAAAATGTCCAATTTTCATGTCCAATTTCCATGTCCATGTAGAACTACTCAAAACTAATATGATACTATACCCCCCATTAATGACCTTTGGACAAGATACAAACGCGAGTCACGAGGCTTTCCCATGAGATATGTTGATTCAAAATGTAATAATAGTAGTAGTAGTAGTAGTAGTAGTAATAATAATAATAATAATAATGATAATAGTAATAATAATACTTATACTAATAATAATAATATTAATAAAAATAAAAATAATAATTATAATAATAGTAGTAGTAGTAATAATAATAATAATAATAATAATAATAATAATAATAATTATTATTATTATTATTATTATTATTATTATTATTATTATTATTATTATTATTATTATTATTATACTAATACTACTACAAATAATAATAATAAAAAAAAAAATTTACACCTAAACAACATGGGTCACCCTTTTAACGTTGACGTCATTTTTCTGTTTTTCGGGTATTGCGGTCATTATGTTTTCACATGCAAATTTATTTGGGCAGGAAATTACAGTGACGATTCAGATTCATTGTAATTGATTTGTAAGTTATTTTAGGTTGCAAAGAGTCTTTAGGTAATAGAGTATTTTTTGAATTTTAATCTACGCCGTGCCTTCAGGCACAGACAATTACGTGTCATCTCTTTGGTGTTGCACGGGCAATCACAGGGACGATTCAGATTCATTGAATTTTTTGTAGTAGGCTCTGACTCATGGTATGAGAATTTTTTGTCTAATTTTAAGAAAAAATATAAAAAAAAAATGTAATGGTGATGCGATTTAGTTGGTGTTATGACAATACTTTTTTGTTTGGACTTAGAGGGCTCATTTTATACTTTTGGGTATACATGCAAAAGTTTTTCTTTTGAATTTTTACATCTTTTTTTTTCCTCATTAGATCCCATCAAATGGTTTGCACTACTACCATTTTTCTACAGAAAATACTGTTAGTTCCCAGAGACGCACAAGTGATCTAGAAGGGAGGGGTTGAATAGATCTTATCAAAAACTTTTTCTTTTAATATTAAGTTCAAAGATTTAATAGCAATTAACAAACTTAATTAAGATTTGTTTGCACAGCGGAATATTAGTTTGAAAACACCCCTTAAAGATTTGAAAAACTTCTCCGTTAAAGTTTAAGATTATTTAGAAGAAAGCCATTTGTTAAGAAAACTAATTCACAGTCATATGTAAACATATATATATATATATATATGTATATATGTATATATATAGGACAGAATGTAAATGACTGAATGTAAATGACTGATTGTAAATGACTGAATGTAAATGACACCAGAGAGTTTTAAGTGGTTCGGAGACTGAATAACTCCTACTCCACTACTCTACTACAACGAGTAGGAAATTCACTAAGGATGGTTCATACGGAACCCTTCAAGCTCATTAGCCTGGAAACTCTGGTTCACTAAGAACCCTTCAAACCCAGCATGTTTGGTTAGTTTAGTCACAAAGACAAGGACATTACTGCCCTCTTCAAGTCCAGCAGACTTGGCTCCTTTAGTCACTATGACAAGGACAACTGCCCTCTTCAAGTCCAACAAACTTGGCTTCCTGATCATTTGAAAGAGGTTGGAGTTGCTGCTGAGTTGTACTTTAAGTCCTATTGTCTTTAAACACTCAGTAGCAGGATGTGATCATTCCTGAGATAATATTGAGTTCGACAATGATGCTTGACTTCTTTAAATGCTCAATATCATCTTGTGATCACCCATTGTGCTGCTAGGCTTCTGTACTTCAGCTCATTTGGTACTTGATAACTTCTCGAGATGAACTCCTGAGATGACTGTGATGCTCCTTTCTTTTGGATACTCAGTTGTTCCTTCTTATCATAGACAGTTTATTGCTTCTCGAGATGGGCTTCTGAGATGACTGTGATGCTCCTTCCTTTTGGTACTCAGTTGCTACCATGTATGTATCAAGTTGGCGTTTAAGTTTCTCTCTTCCATGTGCCTAACAGCTCTGAACACTTCTCTTGTAATAGAGTTATACATCTCTATATCTCTCTCAATTCAGTATTAGTGTTCTGATGGATCGTAGAGTTCTTTAGCATAACCATTCTCTGTTTTACTCTACGATCGGTTGTTATCTACCATTATCTCTCTCGTGTATATTTTTCAACAGTCGCAACAACCACCACACCTTTTCCTGTTTGTTATGTATGCCTTTATATCTCTGAGCATATTTTACCGTTGAGATAAATCCCGTTGGTTTCCTTTGGCTTTGTGCAGATCTTAAATATCTTCGATGTTTGACTTTCTTGCCACTTGTGCCAGTGCTTTTCCCTTTTCTGACATGTTCTGATATATTGACCTGTAGCTCAGCTTTCTCTGACTTTATAGCCGTTGCACTCCCAGAGTTGTTCAGCAAGGAGTATTATTTCCTTTGTTAATTAATCTTCTGATTTATCAATAAATACCTTCCTTGACTTTTAGAACCAACTGTTCTGATGTATTCAGAGATGTCCCATTGGTCTGACTTTATTCACCATTTTCCTGAGCAGTGGGTCCTGACTTACAGTCGTTTAGGCACAACGTTTACTACAACTCTGACATGCATTTGTATCTCAACAACATTTAATCTTTCCTTAATCTGGGCGAGGAGTATTTCCTTTTCTCTTGCACCATATAGCCGTTCTGTTATACTACTTGCCTTGACCTGCTTAATGAATTCGTTGAGTGATAAACTGTCTACTTTGTTTCTGCGAATTCAGCTTCATGAATGATACTTGAGGTATGTCAAGTGAAACGTTGAGTTAGAACGATCTTTTCTCTAACTCTGCGACCTTGTTGTTCTGGTCAGATCGTAGAGTTTGTGCTTGCAATGCTTTGCTTTGATTTCGTTCTACGATCTTGTAGGTTTGATCAAATCGTAGAGTTAGTTAACTGTAGTGCTTCTTAGTGGAATCGTTGAGTTGCAGTATGTGTTGCTTCATCCTTTAATTCTACTCAACGATTGTTCCATATGTATAGCAATCTTCTGTTATTGCCTTGTCATTTTGTTCTACTCTACGATCTCTTCTATCAGCATACATTCCAATCCTTGTAAGCTTGCTCAACAATTTTAATCTACGATTTTGCTAGAGAGTGTGTATCGTAGAGTACATTTCTTCTCTGGTTCAGCGTTATCTGCAGGCTAGCTTGGCTGTTTGTTCGACGATCATAGAGTTCAGCTCTACGATTTGTACTTGAACAGTTCTTTAACTTTACTCGTATATCCTGTAGACTTCTTGCATATCTGTCTCTCGTAGAGTTATCCTGGTAAGGATTCGTAGAGTTAACTCTACGATTTATACAAAATCGTTGAGTCTTCTTTGAAAGAAATCGCAGTGTCCGTTCTACGATCGTATAGACTGATCAACCTAACAGATTTGATCTTTTCTAACCAAGTCTTTTCTTACATTATTACATCATTACATATTGAAAGGACTTTTACAGACTTTGACATACACAAATACCTCAATGATTCATTCTTATGCTACTCTGCTTATATCATACATCTTTTATGCAGAGTGACTTCTATTGAAAGATCAGCCTAACATTTCTGATCTTTAAAATCTAAGTCATTTGTACACATATAACTAAAAAAGGACTTTACAACATTTTATTCCGATAACTTTCATTCTCTTTAATAAGCAGCAGATAATTTATAACAAGATCATATTTGTGCTATACTAGTGTGTGCATATTACAGTATTTAAGATAGATAATATATATCATACACCCACAACAATGTAAGCACATAATTAGATTTAGAACATCTACGCACTTTTTCAGATACACATTATATATCAATCATGACAATCAATCATGTAAGCACATAAACACTTTCAGAGTATCTAAGCACATAATCAATTGAGCACATAATCACATTAACACATATAATCAATCATGTAAGCACATAAACACTTTCAGAGTATCTAACACATAATCAATTAAGCACATTATAAAATCACTTTGTCAAATAACCACATAAGCACATTTAGCCCAGTCCTTTTTGCACAACAGTCATCATCATCAAATCAAACAACATTCAACAAATACTATTCATGAATCATATTGATCGATGGTTAGAAATACTGGAGACAAATAAATATTGTCAAACTTCTCATTCTATTTTGTCAATAAACGAAAGGTGTGTGAGATACTCAAAAACACTATATTACACAAATTTGAGCTCGCTATCATCAATAAATTAATTGTTACAACCTGTCAAGAACTAATTTTAAGTTGGGAATGAGTAGCACACTAATGTTTGTCTCAAAAAGAAACTATGACTGGATTGAGTATCAATCTTTATGGAATTGAGATTCTACAATAGTTTTAGATTTTTTAATTTAAAAATATTGGATACAATATTCAATTATTATATTAGTTGCATCGTGCCTTTAGGTACGAATTATCCCCAGTAAAAGACAAAATTAAACACTAATATTAAATTAATTTATATTCGACATAATGTTTAAGTATAAGGGGAATTCATTATTTCTTAAAATAGATACTATGGATAAACATATGCTTCAAAGTAGTGGTTGCTAAAATAGAAAGAGATATGAGCAACACGCCAAAAACGAAAAGAAAATAAGACAGTCTGATGCTGTAATTATGAAAATACATTTAAATAAAGACAATAAAAGAGATGACTAGTTCAAAGTAAAGCTACTTTCAGATACTTTCATGATTGAATAAATAAAGACAATAATTTCTCTCTCTCTTCCTTAGCAGACTTTATATATTAATAATTTAATATTATGATATTTTAGGAGATGTTTGGTATAATAAATTAAAGTTATAGACGATTTTTTATTTTTTATTTTGTTAAATTTGAACTCAATAAAAAATTAAAAGAATTGAGTCGAATTTTGTTTTGCCGTGGTTTTGTCTTTACATCCACACGTGTTGCCGAGGTTTTCACACGGGTTGGACATGCGGATTAGAATTAAACATGATTTGAGCTTGACTCAATTGCTTAAACCAAACTAATTAACTTTAAATCAACCTCCTTATTTAATTCTCTCGAGCTATTTTTTGCCCAAATAACTTTGAATTACTTGATAAACCTATGAGCTAAAATTGAGTTATCATAGTATGATGTGGTCGAGATCATGATCGTATCGGTGGTGGTGGTGGCGAGTGGTGTAGTGAATAATTAAAAAAGGGTTCTCTTAACATGTGCCCTAAGGGCACATGCTAAACACAAAGTTTAAGAAAATATTCTCTTGAACTGTGTGCATATTCTTTTGAATTTGGTGCAAATGCAGAAATTAAGAGAATATGCACACAGTTCAAGAGAATATTCTCTTGAATTGTGTGCTTAACATATGTCCTTAGGGCACATGTTAAGTTTTCCCTTAAAAAATATGAAATTAAGATAGTGAGAATAAAATACTCTTTTTCTAAAAAAAAAGTTGACCCGATGTCAAACACTATTTAAGATGAGATTTGAATTTGTTCTATATATATATATATATATATATATATATATATATATATATATATATATATTATAAATTTTGTCAAATTTATAATGAAAATAAATAAATTTATCCGTATTCAGTGCATGACTAGTGGAATCACAATCTCTAATTTAGGAGACATACTTTTACTTTTAACATCTTTAATTGAATAAAGGAGCCATCAATATGACAGTGCTTTTCCTACCAACAACATGATCAATGATGCATGCAGTTGTATATTATTTGGGAGGAGGGAGGAGAGAGAAAATAATTTACTGCTATTACCTTGCTAACAGTATAATCAATGATGCATACAGCTGTTTGCCGTGGTTTTGTCTTTACATCCACACGTGTTGCCAAGGTTTTCACACGGGTTGGACATGAGGATCAGAATTAAACATGATTTGGGCTTGACCCAATTGCTTAAACCAAACTAATTAACTTTAAATTAGCCTCCTTATTTAATTGGATTCTTTACATAAATATACAACAATTAAAAAATAATTACATCATTAGTGTATTTACAAAATAATTACAAAAAGAGGGTAACAAATTCAAATCATTCAATTTCACATTAATAAGGAAACCTAAAATCAAGGATAATAACTGTCATAATTAATAATTCAAATTCAAATCTTTGGGATCTAACAACAAAAATAAATCCATAATACAAAATTCAAATTAAAAGGAATAAAAAACAAAAAAATTATCTTATCTATTATAATCTTCATTTTCCTTATCATCTTCCTCCGCCGTCTCCTCACCCTCTTCATCAATGTCTCCGTCACGAATCTTTACATTCTCTTTATCATCCTCTTTCGTCGTCTCACATTCATCATTATCTTCATCATCCTCCTCCGCTGCTGCCTCTCCTTCATTATCCTCCTCAGCCACAAATCTCCGGCAGTCTTTGGTTGTACTGCCGCTACATTATCCTCCTTCGCCGTAAATCGCCGGCAGTGCAGGTTTTGGTTACCTTGATATGAATGTTTGGTTACCTTAATATGAAGGTTTGGTTACCAACTGTGTTTGGTTACCTAGACTTACTGTACGAAAAAACTAGTTACTACACATTCAAGAATTGGTTACCTCCATACTAGTGTTTAGTTACCTAGATTTACTGGTGTGATGTCGCAAGCACCCAAAAATAAAATCTTACTTTTAAAAAATATTAATGTAGTAGTGTAAGCAAGAGTCGATCCCACAGAGAATGATTATTTAATTTTATGTTTTTGCAAACAAGAATTGGGGGGTTTTTAATTAAAGAAATAATAAAATTAAAATTAACTAAAATAATTATGCAAGAAATAAATAAAAATAAAAAGCCTTGGTTTAAGTTAATATCTACAATCAAGAATTTACAACTGATCACTGATGTAAAAATAAATCAATTAATATTTTGAAGATTCACCGTAGAAAGAATTACTCGCAGGTGGAATAATTTTTCTCCTCTCTCCTTAATTTTAGATAAGTAAAGCCACTTGGTCTAAATACCCTTACTATTAAACAACCTCCGACACTTTCTAAAGATTTAATTTAATAGCAGCATAAAGAATTAGAGAAATCGTTGAACTAAACAACACAAGCCACTTGCTTGCATTTAATTTAGATGAATATTCTTCCTAAGATAAAATAATCTTTTGATCTGCAAAACAATTATTAAACTTAGTTGCTTCACAAATAGCAATAGATTAATATGAATAATAAACTAGCAGCGCTCCTAGCAATTAAACAAATTAATCATAAAATTAAGCATAGAAGAATATTCAATAATCAAAATATAAATTGAGCAATTAAAATAAATTAGATCTCACAGTGTATAAATCTTGATGGCTTTAATCACTTAAACCAAGAAAAATAATTTAGTTACTCATAATTGTAGAGAACACTAAAGAATAGAAGAGAGAATTTTTATTCTAATGAGAGTTGTGTTTTACAATGTGTGTCAAGCCCTCTATTTATAGGCTCCATAAACCTCCTAACTTGTCCAAACCCTAATAGGATTTACAATTAAAAATAAAAGAAAAATAAAATAATTATTATCCTAACCCTAGTTGGAATTAAAATCCAATTTGGAATAAAAATGTAGCAAAAATTCACGAATAATCTGATTTGGACAATTAACGCGCAAAACAAACAAGGCCTTCGCTACAGTGCATCGCACAGCTGCCCAGCCGCGCGCATTGCGCGCGTGTCGTATTGCTCCGTTTCTTTACTAACGCGCGCATTGCGCGGATATCTATTTCTACTGCCGACCAAACGACGTCGTTTCAGCTTCTGTTTACGTCTATACCCGCGCATTGTGCGGAACTCAGCATTTCCGGATAATTACCATTATGCCACCGGTCGCCAACTTCAGATTAATTACCATTTTGCCACTCAGCCTTGCTAAATTACATTTTTGCCATCCGGTTTTTGCAGATTTTACAGAAATGCCCTCAGCTTTTAATTTTCCTACAAAAATAAATATAAATTAATTAAAAATAATATAAAAATAATAAAAATGTATAATGATTAATAAAACACCTAAAACACTAAAAATACCTAAAAACTCACAAATAATTAAGTATAAAAATACCAAATAAATTGATATAAAATCGACTTATCATTTACTGCAACAAAAAATCACAATAATAGTGTTTGGTTACCTCCATATTAGTGTTTGGTTACCTAGAAAAATTGAAAAATCCAACCATGAATGTGAAAACTCCATTGACGCCACCATGAGCGTGAATATGAAGGCATTGGAGGGGGTGCTGAAGGCAAAGGTGAAGCCGAAAAGGTAGTAGAAAAGGTCGTCGACGGCGGCGTTGAGGACGTTGGTGAACATGATGTTCATGGTATTTTTGGCACGGACGGAGCCGGCGCAGAGCACGATGAAGCCGTGCTGCATGAAGAAGACGAAGTAGGAGGAGAAGATGAGGTAAATGGAATCGATGGCGTAACCGGTGTCGTTGAAGCGATTGGAGACGGCAGCAAATTGGTCGCAGATGAAGGTGGCAGCGACGGTGGGGTTGGTGGTGTTGACGCCGAAGAACTGCGCCAGCCTCCATACTAGTGTTTGGTTACCTAGATTTACTGCAACAAAAAATCGCCATAACAGTGTTTTGTTACCTCCATAATAGTGTTTGGTAACCTCCATACTAGTGTTTGGCTACTTGTAGTTGATTTTCGCCATGACTGGCTGATTTACTTGAAAGAGAAATACTAAGAATAAAGAGAAATTTGAGAGGTCCAATTTAATTGGATCCCTATTTATGGATAGTTTGTTTGACTTTTTATTCAACTTTTTATTTCAATTTTTTAAGTAATTTGAATTTTAAAATTTGAAATTTGGAACTATCTACCCATTAAATCACCTAACTAAATTAAAGGAATAACAATGCACTAATTTGGAAATTAAATATTAAAAATGCACTAATTTTGTAAATATTTTATGTACGCACTTTAATTGTAATATTTTTTTAAAAATATACTAATAAATGTAAATCTCCCTATTTAATTCTCTATAGCTATTTTTTGCCCAAATAACTTTGAATCACTTAATAAACCTCTGAGCTAAAATTAAGTTATAATAGTATGATGTGGCCCTGATCAAGAACGTATCCATGGTGGTGGTGGTTGTGGGTGGTGTAGTAAATAATTAAAAAAATATGAAATTAAGATAGTGAAGATAAAATACTCTTTTTCTATAAATAAAAAAAAAAAAAAAGTTGGCCCGATGTCGTTTTTTTAAGAGACACAAAGAGTCTGAAAAAGTTTTTATAAAACAACATACCAAAAAAAATGGCAAAACAGGTGATAAAAGACTGTCAAACACTATTTAAGATGAGATTTGAATTTGTTCTATACTCTTTTTTATTTTTATATTATAAATTTAGTCAAATTTATAATAAAAATAAATAAATTTATCCATATTCGGTACATGACGAGTGAAATCACAGTCTCCAAATTAGGACACATACTTTCACCTTTAACATCTTTAATTAAATAAAGGAGCCATCAATATGACAGTGCTTTTCCCTACCAACAACATGATCAATGATGCATACAGCTGTTTATTATTCAGGAGGAGAGAGAAAATAGTTTACTGCTACTACCTTGTTAACAGTATGATCAACGATGCATACAACTGTTTGTCGTCTGTCAATCAATTATGGCTTCTTTGGTCCTTTCCTCTCATAAATTATAAATTCATAATCAGTCTCTCTTATTATATCTTCACGATCTTAATTTTAGTTTGTAAAACATTAAAATTCTAATTGTGATTGAAATTTATTTTAAAAATTAATACAATTATTTTATATATTATTATATTTTTTAAATAATTTACAACGTTCTAAAAAACGTCATGCAGACCTAGTTGTATAAAAAAATTGAATGTATTGTAGTCGGTTTTTTGGACAAATTCTAAGTGGGCGCTCTCGACAGTGTAATTTTTGTTTTGTTATTTTTATTAGTGAAAGTGTTTGATATGAAATTTAAAACAAGCCTAACTTTAGGACTACGGTTACTTGGTATATTTTTTTAGAAGACGGCCATAGGTCACCTATGAAATTTTATTGTGGTAGATCTTGCATATAGTTTTGAGAAGGCGATTACGAGGGCATCCCTATAATGTAATTTTTTTATTCAATTATTTCTTTTTGTTCTTCTTTTTGTTCTGAAACTATTGATGTTAAGTCGGAGTTAGAGTCTTGTGACTAGGGTGATTCATGAACTAGTCTGAATACTAGGCGCAATGGTCCTAGACCTTTTTTTGAAACTATTTTTCCTAATAAACAAATTCACTTCAATTAAACAATATTTATACATTGAAACATCAGTTAGTGTGTTTCAAAAAATTTAAATAAGGAACGCGACGCCATAATTTATTTCTTCTCAACCTTTTCCTATCGCTTGAATCATATCTTTCATTTTCTTAAATAATTCTATAAACAGCTCCTCAGAGTGCGAAAAATTCTTTGGCAACTACAAACATTTATCATGTTGTAACAAAAAGTAATTTCACCAAAAAAAAAAAATCAATTTAGGCAACCACATAGCTCCAATTTCATTTTGTCAATTAGGGAAGTGTATTATCACCATTAAGAGAGAGACTAGGAGATAGGACAAACTCGTTACGTGTGTAATTTATATTCATATGTAATTAATTTCAAATTTTAGTTTAGAGGATATGATATAAGTATATTTATTTTTCACTTTATGTATTTAAAATGTGAAGAGAGAAAATATTGTATAGAGAGGATAGAAAAATACTTGTACTATTATTTATTATTATTTTACTTTGGAGTGTATTTTTAGGTGTAAAGTTGTATTAGTACATAGATAGATATATTAAGAAGAGAATAGCAACAGAGAAGGTATGGTCATTAAATTTATAATTCGGCCTCTAAAATATTTGAACTTATAATTTACTATATAAAGTACCTAATTTCATACAATGTTGTATGTGCAATTCATATTCATGTGTAATTAATTTCAAATTTTAGTTTAGATGATATAATATAAATATTATTTGATTTTGAGGGTAAAATATAAAACTTTTAAATTTAAAGACAGAAATTTGGGGGAAAAAAACTTTGGTCTGTCCAAATAGACCAAGCGGTGCTCTCGCTTTATATTATAGATTTTCAACAAGTAAAAGAAGAAGAAAAATTGATATTTTCACATAAAAAAATTGATATTTCTAGATAATCTCTAAGATCATGGGTAAATATCATTTTTTTTAATTATTTATTTGGAAAAATTAGTAAGACATGTGCATGTCATGTAAGCTTAATAAGGGCAAAATAGTCCATTCATGCATAAAACTATTTTCTCTCCTAATAGAAGGGCATATACGTCCCTGCAATAATGAAATAGATTCTCACATAAATATTTTATTTTATTTTAACCAAATAAAGTAATTAAAAAGAAATTAATTACAAAACTCAAAAATTTGTTTAAATAAAAGTTTCAGTAGCATATCTTGATTAACTGTAAAAGACAAAATTAAACACTAAAATTAGATTACTTTACATTCAACATAATACTTGAGTATAAGTGCAATCCATTATTACGCCGAAATGAAAAGAAAATAAGACAACCTATTGGTCCTGTTTGTCTCTGTACTTGTGTAAACACATTTAAATAAGGATACTATTATATACATATAAATTAAATATAAAATCAAAAATTACATCCATTTTATTCATCTTAACGATTAAAAAGTGAAATTCGACACAAATTTTATTGTCAAATCCTATTTTTTAATAATTAAAATATATTTTATATTCTATTTTGTCATTATTTTTTGTGTACTTATATTTATTCTTTAAATAAAGCCAATAAAAGAGATGATTGGTTCAAAGCAAAGCTACTTTCAGGTACCTTCATGATTGAATATTAATAACTGTTGGGTTCCATGTATTAGATTAAGGCTTGGGCTGGGCTTTCCATTCAGCATTTTATTTCTTTCATAAATTAAGTATTGGACTCTCTTGGGGCTTGGGCTTTCTTTTTAGTATAGGCCCATTTACAAGTTGAGGCTTTGTTTTGTTTTTGGTCCTACACTCTTCCCAACATTTGTATACTCATATATATAGAGGATTGCATGGGAGTGGAGGGAGATATTATTATTAGACCGCCCTCACGAATTGTATATTCAGAACCAATATCTTCCAGCAAAAAAGCTCTCTGATATTTTTGAGAAAGTTTGTAAACACTTGACCATCCATCACTAAAATTATTCTCTGATCTGGGGTTTTTTCCCAGTTGTGTTTCTAAAAGGATACTTGTGTCTCAATAATATTTTCTCCTGTTTTATTGGTGTTTGACGTTTAATTTACTTGGTTGTTTTGTGATTTTCAACGGGTTATAAAAATTGGCGTTAACATTTGGCGCTAGAAGGAGGGGTTTGGTTCTGTTTTAAAATCACTGCGTGACTTTAGCACAGCAATATACTGGATATGGAACATCAGGGTGACCGGATGGAGAAGACTGGTTCATCAGCACCTTCTATGACACGAGGTTCGGTTAGGGATAGATTGAGTCCATATGTTCACAGGGGAGGTTCGACCTTACCACACTCCAACTCAGTCCGAAGACAGTTATTCTCCTCTGTTCCTCAAGGCTTAACCCGTGATGGGGAGTCGAACCGTCAATCTTCTGTCCGAGAGCATGAATCAGGGGAGAGGGGTTTTCGTGATCAAGAGGACTCTATTAAGAGACAAAGGATCCACACGGTGGAAGGGGCTATACGGTCTCTCCGACATCAACAGGAACAATGGGCCGATCTCTTAGAAGGATTAAAGGAGGATGATAAACCTCAATATACGATTCAGGAGTCAGGGGTGAGGACACCTCAGATGAGGGGGGCCGAGGGAGGGTAAACGATCCACCCTCATCACCTTGGGCTGGGAGAGCAGGGGGAAGCTATGGCCCTCCAAAACCATATTCGGGACGCACAGATAAAGGCCCAACTACCTCTCGGGATAGAAGGTCAACTTTTTCGGATGGGTGGACTCACTCTCTATCCCCGAGACGAAGACATGGTCAACACCAGGATCGTGTAGCTCGGAGCCCGAGAAGGGGGTCAGGGTATCAGCCTGACGATCGTGTAGCTCGGAGCCCGAGAAGGGGGTCAGGGTATCAGCCTGGCGAGCGTGTAGCTCGGAGCCCGAGAAGGGGGTCAGGGTATCAGCCTGACGATCGTGAAGCTCGGAGCCCGAGAAGGGGGTCAGGGTATCAGCCTGACGATCGTGAAGCTCGGAGCCCCAGAAGGGGGTCAGGGTATCAGCCTGACGATCGTGTAGCTCGGAGCCCGAGAAGGGGTCAGGGTATTAGCCTGACGATCGGGAAGCTTGGGGCCCGGAGAAACATGTAGGAGATATATCGGATCATCGGGAAGTCGGAAATCCAAAAAAGGGTTTAGGAGTTGCACTTGACTCTCAGAAATTCAATGATGATGATTTGCTCAGAAAACGAATGGCAGACTTAGAAAGGCAGTTGGCCGAAGTTAAGGCAGGAGCTAAGCCCGTGGATACCAAATCTCCATTCTCAACCGATATTAATAGGGAAAAAGCTGACCCGAAGATGAAGTTGCCACCATTAGAATCTTTCGACGGCACTGGTGATCCCTACGACCATACGAATTCCTATGAAATTATAATGGGATACTATAACCATTCTGATGCAGGGATGTGCAAGATTTTCTTAACCACTATAAAGAAAGCAGCGAAGCAGTGGATCGTGTCCTTGCCATCGGGGAGTATTAATTCATGGAAGGATTTATGCGATAGGTTTCATGACCGTTTCGGCAGTAATAGGAAGAGGGGGAAATTAACGGCGTCGCTGATGCAAGTCAAACAGAGAGGCGATGAGACCTTAAACCAATATGTACAACGGTTTAGGGAGGCTGCAGGGGCTGTGATTAACCTGAATATGACCCAGGCATTGGGATTCTTCACCATAGGGTTGGACATCAGCAAATCAAAAAAGTTGATGAAGGACATCATGTTCAAACCTCCGAAAGACCTGGCTGATGCGTATGAACGAGCAGAAAATTTTATAGCAATTGAGGAAGCAATGGCAACTCTGACGAAAAACCAGAAGGGGGCTGATCAGTATAAGCCTAAGGAAGGAAAATCTGACGTACTGGATAGACTTGGCCCGAGGGGAGGTAATCAAGCAAACCGGCCTCCGGTCCAGAGTAGATTTGAACAGAAGGCCTACACTCCTTTAAATACGGATAGGGTCCAGATATTGAATGAAATCAGAGGTACCCAATTGTATGAACCACCCGGAACAGTTCCGGGTTATCGGGGATACTCAAGTCAATTCTGTGAATACCACCAGTCAAGAGGACATGATGCGTAAAGATGTCATGACTTGAAGGAACTGATAGAGAAGAATGTTCAGGTCGACCGATTATCACACTATGTCGCTGGGCGGGTGGTTCCTCCAAAGGAACGATCGCCAAAGCGTGAACAGAATGAGCCTAGTGCAAGTAGGCCAAGGCCAGTAATTGATGTCATTAGTGGGGGGTTACCCAGGAACCAGGGGGGAAAGCGTCGGAGATCCACTTCTGAAGTTGTAATGCGTCTAGCAGAACAATCGACCAAGCCAACCCCATTGTATCCCGGGACGGTCATCTCTTTTTCTGATGAGGATTACCCGGCTGATCCCGTGGAACCACATGAAGGGGCTTTGGTCATAACCGCCCAGGTGGGGCCTGTGGATATGAAGAGAATAATGGTCGATAACGGGTCTTCTGTCGATGTATTGTACAGTCGCTTATCAACGCATGGATTTGGAAGGGATCAGACTGGAAGTGGGACAGGAATCGCCCTTATACAGATTCGGGAATGAGGTCGTGCCTGTAATCGGGACGGTGGAGTTGCCGATGGTATTCGGGGACGCTCCCAAACAGGTGAAGATTAATGTTAAATTCTTTGTAGTCCAGGTAGACTCAGCTTATAATGCTATTCTGGGAAGGACGACTTTATCAACCCTTCAGGCAGTCACTTCTATTGCCCACTTTAAAATGAAGTTTCCTACCTCCCATGGTGTTGGGGAAGTTAAAGGTGATCTTGATATAGCGAGAAGGTGTTTTCGGCACACTCTCACGGCACCACTGGTCGGGATCAGCAAGATGAAACAGACTTTGACAGTGGATGTCGAGCCCTTTACCGAAGGTGTTACGGACCCGTTGGCTTCCCCCGCTGAAGAAACCGAGGATGTCGAACTTATTCCGGGAAATACAGAGAAGTTGATCAAGATAGGAGCTGGGTTAAAGGATACTTTGAAGAAAGGGCTAATAGAGTTACTCAGAACTTATGCCGATATCTTCGCTTGGACACCTCGGGCTATGCCAGGAATGGCAGAGGACGTGGCGGTCCATAGGTTATCCGTTGACCTCGAAAGAAAACCTGTCTTCCAGAAGAGGCGGATCTTTGCTCCGGAACGACAGAAAATCATCGATAAAGAGGTAGGAAAGCTGTTAGATGCTGGTATTATTGAAGAGATTGAGTACCCGGAGTGGCTCGCTAATGTTGTATTGGTCCGCAAACAGAATGGAAAGTGGAGAGTTTGCATCGACTACACGGACCTGAATAAGGCTTGTCCGAAAGATTTCTATCCTCTACCACACATCGACCAATTGATTGATGCGACTTCGGGAAATGCCATACTCAGTTTTCTAGATGCATTTTCGGGGTACAACCAGATTTTGATGGAAAAGGGTGATATCCCCAAGACATCATTCATCACTCATCGGGCCATTTATGCTTACAATCGAATGACATTCGGACTCATTAATGCTGGGGCGACCTACCAAAGAATGATGAATAAGGTGTTCCGAAAGCAAATCGGCCGCAATATGGAAGTGTATGTTGATGATATGATTGTTAAGAGTATGATGTTGCATGACCATTTGGATGATCTAGAGGATTGTTTTCGAACAGTTCGCCATTACCGTATGCGGCTTAATCCAACCAAATGTATTTTTGGGCTCGGGGCGGGCAAGTTTTTGGGATACCTGGTCAGCAAGAGGGGAATAGAGGCTAACCCTGAGAAGATAAAGGCGGTCCTTGATATGAAATCCCCGACTACCTTTAAAGATGTGCAAAGGTTAACGGGTCGGATTGCAGCCCTGCGAAGGTTTATGTCCCGATCAGCGGAAAGATGTTTGCCATTCTTCGACACATTGAAGGGGCCCAAGAACGAGAAAACCTTTCATTGGACCTCGGAGTGCGAGGATGCTTTCCAGGGTATCAAAAGATATCTGTCTTCGGCCCCGTTGTTGCAAAAACCCCTACCTAAGGAATTGCTTTATTTATACTTAGCCGTGAGCTCCCTAGCGGTCGGAGCGGTGTTGGTTCGGGAGGAAGGGGGTAGGCAGAATCCGGTTTACTACATAAGTCATGCTTTGAGAGATGCTGAAACTAGGTACCCAAAACTGGAGAAGTGCGTATATTCCTTAGTGATTGCTAGCAGAAAGTTACGCCACTATTTTCAAGGCCGGGTGGTGGTTGTTTATACCGATCAGCCATTAAAGAGAATTCTACATAAGCCTGATTCATCAGGAAGAATGGTAGCATGGGCTGTAGAATTGAGTCAGTTTACATTGGATTATCGCTCCCGAACGGCAGTAAAAGGCCAGGCCCTTGCTGACTTCCTTGTGGAATGCATGTTTTCGGAAGAAGACCCAGTTGAATGTTTGGGGTCAGAAATTGCACTAATCACCGGGGGGCAACCAACCTCATCTTTTTCCTGGGCTCTGTGTGTCGACGGATCGTCCACATCAGATTCAAGCGGGGCGGGTGTAATTTTAACCAGTCCCGAGGGATTTAAAATTCAACAGGCTATCCGGTTCAGATTCAGAGCCACCAATAATGAGGCTGAGTATGAGGCCATTTTGGCAGGCCTGAGGTTAGCTCATAGTTTAGAAGTGAAAAACTTAATAATTCTCAGTGATTCGCAGTTAGTGATCAAACAAATTCAAGGAGAATACGAAGCTCGGGGGGATCGGATGACGAAGTATTTGTCCGAAGTGAAGAACTTCCTTCACTACTTTGATTCGTACTCACTGCAAAATATTGATAGGAACGACAACACTGTGGCCGATGCATTATCCAAGCTTGCTGCTACTCCGAGCGAGTCCTTGTTGGGGTCGATATATGTAGAAGAGTTGCTTGAACCTAGTATTGTCAGAAGGGAGGTGAAGTGTATTGAAAGGTCCAACTGTTGGTTGACACCATATTTATTATATTTGGCCGAGGGAAAGTTGCCAACTGATAAGATCCTGGCAAAAAAGATAAGATATAGAAGTTCATATTTCTGTTTGATTGATGGAGATCTATTCCGACGAACTCATTCGGGTCCTATGGCAAAGTGTCTTGTTCCCTCGGAGGCCTCTTACGCTCTTCGGGAAGTCCACGAGGGTATTTGTGGGGACCATATGGGGGCAAAGTCTTTGGCATACAAGTTGATTAGGCAAGGATATTATTGGCCAACGATGTTTCGAGAGGCGAAAGAATTTGTGCAGAAATGTCCGAAGTGCCAGCTCTATGGTTCTGTGACGCATCGACCGCTGGAAGAATTGTCTTCGGTGCTATCTCCGGTGCCCTTTGCCGTTTGGGGAGTTGATTTGGTGGGACCAATGCCGAAGGCTCGGGGTCAGTATACTTATATGATTGTTGCAATCGATTACATGACTAAGTGGGTTGAAGCAAAACCTCTTCGGCGAATCACTGAACAAGACTGTATTCATTTTCTGAAGGAAAGCATAGTTTTCAGGTTCGGAATTCCAATCATTCTGGTATCGGATAATGGTCTGCAGTTCGTAGGCGCTGAGTTTGAGAAATTTCTTGGGGACCTGGGGATTCAGCATCGAAGGGTGTCGGTTGCACATCCTCAAGCAAATGGGCAGGTTGAAGTAACTAATAGAACCTTGTTAAACGGGATCAAAAGAAGACTTGATAATGCTAAAGGAAGATGGCCCGAGGAACTTCCTAGCGTTTTGTGGGCCTATCGGACAACTCCTAGAACGACAACGGGCGACTCTCCTTTTCGACTTACATATGGAACTGAAGCCTTGATTCCAGTAGAGATTGGTTCTCCTTCTTTTCGGGTGATTAATTTTAATGAGTTATATAATGATCAAGGACTTCGGCTTAATTTGGATTTGTTGGATGAGACCCGGGATACTGCAATATTGAAGTTGACATCTTATCAACAAAAAACAGCAAGACATTATAATAAGAGGGTCAAACTTAGACGCTTTGAAGTCGGAGATTTGGTCCTTCGGGAAGCTGAGGCTTCCACGCCATTGAACACTGGCAAATTGATGCCCACTTGGGAAGGACCGTATGAAGTAATTGAAGTTGTGAAATATGGGACATATCGTCTTCGGGACATGTTTGGATCCGAATTAAAGAACTTTTGGCATGCGACTAGATTAAGGAAGTATTTCCAGTGATCAGTTGGATTGTTTTGTTTTTGTTAATGCATATGGGGTTTAATGAGAATTTTGCTACTTGGAATATATTTGTACAAAGAGTTTATAAAACTGAGAATTTCATTTATAATAGTTGCCATTTACACTTCAAAAAGTATGTACATTTTCTATGGCTAATCGTTGTCCTCGGGAGCATCGGAATCAGAATCAGAAAAGACTGTAGGATCCACACCAGCTTTTGTTGCCTTTGCTATGGCTGCCTGGAATCCTCTGCCAAATTGGTTTACAATTTCCTCTAACAGTTCGGGAGAAGATTTATACTCCTCAAGGATTTGGTAGCGCAGTTCGGGTGTTCCAAGGCGGGCCTGTTCCCTCAGGATTCCGTTGGCGTTTTGTTGACGTTGAATTTCTGAGGACAGTTGGCTGTTTTGTTCCCTCAGATGAGTAAGTTCTTCAGTTTGTTGCTGAACACTCTTCAACGTTTCGGAATTCTCTGTTTGAAGCCGAAGGATCTCTTCGGTCCTCTGGTTGTTTATATCTACCACACCCTCGAATTGATGTTGTAAATTCTGATTGGACGTCTTCAAACTCACATTATCCAAAGTGAGCTGCTTGTTCTTCTTCTTCAGGGCCTTGTACTTGGACTTCATCTTCTTTGCCTTTGAGTCACTGTTTAATGATTTTGATTCTCGGCCAAGGAGACGGCCAAAGGTGGCTAAGGCCTGAAAATTTTCAAAATAGATAAAGACTAGAACTCTTATGTCAAATTGAAAAGAAAAAAGGTCTTACCCGGCCTTGGTGGATTGCGGTAGCAAAGATAAGCTCCCGATCGGTGTAGTCGTGGAAGATCTCATTATCAGTTCGGAAGTTGAAAGCATTGTAGGCCGTAAAGGGGAGTGGATTGTCGCAGTCGCTTGGGAAGAAAGTACGAAGAGCTTGAGATGTATTGGTAGAGGCATTTGATTGATGAGGGGAATTTTCATCCGGTATGGGGTCCTCCAGAGGTTCGGATTGTTCGCCCATCGGTCGTTTTCCCGCCGATTTACTGGTTTGCCCCGATGTTTGTTGGGGTGGTGGTTCAGGTGCTTTTTCTTTGCTCGGTTCGGGAGGTGTTTGTTGGATCGGCTCGTGGGCCGGAATTTTGAGTTGATCGGGCGTAGGGCGAATGTCTGCCTGCGTCGTTGTTGGGGGGTCTGACTGAGTCGAAGGCTTGGGTTTTTTGGCCTTCATGTGTTTCCTGAGTTCCGAGTCGGACATCTCGAAAACACTTCTCTTTTTGGATTTTTGTGGGAACTTTTCTTTTGGATCCCCGGAGGAAGGATCGGCTGTAGCTATGGACAAGGGAGGATCCGTAGTTATGATATCGGGGGGAGACTTTGTGACCGGCCGAGCATCTTCGGCTCCCTGGGTCAAGGGGTCTTCCCCTGACGTTGCCGAGGAGGAGGCAGGTCTCGGTCTTCGGACCAGGGGTTCGGCCGGAGGCTCGGATTCTTCCGAGGTAGTTGGGGAAGTTATGAAAATGGGTCCCTCTTGGGCTTGTCCTTGAGGGATAGGAGGCCGGTCTGTGATGTTCTCCCCCGAGCCACGAAAGAGCACTACTGCACATAAAATGGATCTAGGTTAAAACGGATAACATAAAATAAAGTTAACACTTTCGGATGGTTCGGGTACTTACTTCCATGATCGAAAAGCCAGTCAGTGCTATTGAGAAGACTGATGGGCCAAAGGGTATTCGGCATTGTAGACAGAAGCTTCTCAAGGTCGGCTTCCCGAACGTCTTCGACGTGGTCGAAGCCTAGAGACGTTTTGCTCGGTTCCCCCCACGGTTGCAGTAGTACAGTGTCAGTTCCTCGGAGGAAGAACCAGGACGAATGCCATCCTTTGTTGCTGGATGGGGTTGTCATCCATACCTTTCTGTTGGCATATCGGGTCAAAACCTTGAAACCCTTTTCCTTCGAATTATTAAGCTTGAAATAGCTTAGAAATAGATCCAATGCCGGTACTATATTCTGTTCTCTACAGTGGGCGCTAAAACAGATTATGTGGATGTAGGAATTTGGGACTAGTTGAGAAAATCCGATTCCCATAAACCCTAGGAACTCGGTGATGAAGGAATGAAGGGGGAATCGGACGCCATGTTTAAGGGTCCATGTCGGAACCCCTATCCAACCTCCCTCGAACTGCCAATACATTCTCTCATGGGGTTTGGGGACATGGAGCTCATATTGAAGGGGAATTTGGTAATCTACCCGAATTGAATCGAGTTGGGTCTGGGTTAGGGAGGATGGGGTGTTTGCTGCCGGAGCATCTCTATAATTTCTACGAATGGTGTTCTCTCTCTCTCTATCAAACGGAGGGTTCTGGCTAATCGGGGCTTGGGATGAAGAGGCATGACCTTGGGCTGCCATGGATTTTGGAGGGATACTGGCTTTGGGGATTTTTTCCCTGTTTTGAGGATGAGAAGATGAAGAAGTCGAAATTTGCAGAAAGTAAGTTGTGCGGTTTAAGAAAAATTTTGTGGGTTTTTATTGAGGGGGAAACGGTGCACGAAGTTCAACAGGCGGCTGTTTTGGGTATCGTGGAAAGGTAATGATAGTTATGCGTCAGACGAAGGGATTGAGGACTGTTTGGGTGCAACCAGCAACGAGGGAAATGTGGGCGTTTGAATTACTCTCCTATTTAAAGCCTTTAAAGTAGGAGAGTGGGGGGCAATGTTGGGTTCCATGTATTAGATTAAGGCTTGGGCTGGGCTTTCCATTCAGCATTTTATTTCTTTCATAAATTAAGTATTGGACTCTCTTGGGGCTTGGGCTTTCTTTTTAGTATAGGCCCATTTACAAGTTGAGGTTTTGTTTTGTTTTTGGTCCTACACTCTTCCCAACATTTGTATACTCATATATATAGAGGATTGCATGGGAGTGGAGGGAGATATTATTATTAGACCGCCCTCACGAATTGTATATTCAGAACCAATATCTTCCAGCAAAAAAGCTCTCTGATATTTTTGAGAAAGTTTGTAAACACTTGACCATCCATCACTAAAATTATTCTCTGATCTGGGGTTTTTTCCCAGTTGTGTTTCTAAAAGGATACTTGTGTCTCAATAATATTTTCTCCTGTTTTATTGGTGTTTGACGTTTAATTTACTTGGTTGTTTTGTGATTTTCAACGGGTTATAAAAATTGGCGTTAACAATAACAAAATCTATCTATGTGATTTTATAGTTTTACAGAAGTTTAGTTGTTTTTTTGTTTAGTCCTCTAACTAATTTTTTTACATTCTTCAGCATCACATTATAATTAATTTTTCATCTTAGTCACCAAATTGTCCTTTTTTTCTTTCACTTTCTTCACAAAAAAATCACTTTTCTTTCATTCACTTTCTTCACAAAAAAAATAAAATGATAATAAATAAATAAAATAAACCTTGTTTTCTTTGGCTTTTTTTTAGCTACTTAAACTTCAAGGCACGCATTTATTTTATTTTATTTTCTCTTCTATTAAAAAAATCTTTAAAATATCTTCACTTTTCTCTCTCTCTCTCTCTTCCATAGCAAGCTTTATAATATATATGGCTGATGACCCACAAAGGAGACATTGAGTTTAATTGATCCACAATTATTAATTGTTATGTTTCCTTACTATTTGATATATATTTTGATTATCACATACCTAGAACTAGAAGCTTCTACAACCCAACTCCACTCCAGTTTAATACCATGGCGCCGCGGTAATAATATATTAATAATTTAATATTATGAGATTTTAGTTGATGTTTGGTATAATAAATTAAAGTTATAGACGAGTTTTTACTTTTTATTTTGTTGAATGTGAACTAAATAAAAATTTAAAAAAATTGAGTCGAATTTTATTTTGCTGAATTTGAACTTAATAAAAATTTAAACGAAATAAGTCGAACGAACTTATGATTTGATATATAAACTTGGTTTATTAATAAACCAATTCGAGTTCAAATTGAAGCGAGATGCTTAGGTTCATGCACGTTTACTGATACTTGAACTAACTAATAGATTTTTAAAAGTTCTTAAAGAGAAAATAAACTTGCATTTCAGACTAAATTTATCTTATTTATCCTATTTCATCGTGAGTTAACTAACTCAACAAGATTGATATTACAACCAAAAATAATTTAGTTATATTTACAGCTTTAACCATTCTTTTGCAAGTTGATTAGTCATTAATTGTAATTGTCTTCATAGCTGATATGGTCACAAGTAGACGATCGACAGGCCACTCACTCTTATGAAATTAAAGGTCATAGCAACATTTTAATGCTGTCCAATAAAGCCTAACCGGAAAATTTGAATTATTATTGAATTTGGACCCCTCCACCTTCTCATGAGAGCGAGTTTGATGGTTTCTTGCTCCGTCGACGTGGGGTGTTTCATGTGGTTGTGAATTAGGTGTGTTTATTTTTCTGTCTTTCGTAAAAACAAATTTTTTTTTTAATTTTTTATTAAAAAAATATTAATTTTATAATAATAATAACAATATAAAATGTCATAAGTAACTTAAATTTCTCATCATATATAATTGGAACGGATACTTTTATATTAAAATTAAATTAATTTACGGTCAACATAATACTTTAGTATAAGTGGAATTCATTATTACATAAATAAGATTTGAACTTAATTGTTCTATACTTTCTTCTACTTTCCTTTTATAAATTTGTGTCAAATATGTTGAAAACAAAAGGTACCCCCCATATGCATGGAATTAAATGAGAAATGAGCAACAAAAAAAAAAAGGAAATGACAAAAATTCAGACTATCGAATTTAATACTAAAAACAATTGACGAAGTCTTGCAGAATTGGTCCTCCTTCGGCAAAATTTAAGAATTGGTCCTCCTTCGGCAAAATTTAAGAATTGGTTGTCTGTCCCTGCTAGAGCTCATTTGGCGAAATTTAAAAATGGTCCCTCTTAGAGCTCTTTCGACGAAATGTAAGAATTGGTCCCTTCTATAACTTTTTCGACGAAATTTTCTTAGTTAAGAATTTCAACATAATACTTGAGTGGAATCCATTATTACGTAAAATAGACAATGTAAGACCCCATTTTCCGAAATAGTGGAAAGGGAGGCTACGCGCAAAGTCTAGGTAGAATATCAAAACTAAAAAGAAACTTTTTTCACACTTGTTCTTGATCCCACTGAGTACCCAATGGAATAAAAACACAACATGAGTCAAATGCCAGTAAGGATATAGTGTAAAAAAAAAAGAACTAAAATGAATGACATAATCAACTGAGATGAATTGAAATGATTAACAAAAAGGAACTGATCTGAATAACACAATCAACTGAACTAGACTGAATAACAAAACCAACTTAACTGATCTGAATGAAACTGACTGAACGAAACTGAACTGAACTGAACTGAACTGAACTGAACTGAACTAAACTGACTGAACTGAACTAAACTGAAATCACAATCAACTGAACTAAATTGAGTAACAAAATCAACTGAACTAAATTGACTGAACAAAACTGAACTAAACTAACTGAATTAATTTGAACTATCACAATAATTAATAGGCTGAATCAAATGGCTGAGTGTTATTTTATATCGAGCTTAGAACAAAACAGTAAGATACCTTGCCACATAGGCAAGTCAAAATACTGTTACACAGGCAGACACACATCGGACTACAGATCTAAATGCATGCAAAATCGAAAAGTGTGTTCGGCACAAACATCACCAATCCGCATAACATAATAGAAATTAGGGTCGACCCATATACCTCCCACAATAAAACACCAAATTTGGTCATCGCCCATCAAAACACCAAATGGAGTCGCCATTGACTGATAACACCGCCACGGAAGTGTCATGCCTCGATGCCAAGAGGCATGCATGTGGTACCCCCACAGATAGTTATAACTCAAGGTATGAGAAACACTACCTATGGAAGAATGCATAAGACATCAAGTTCTCGTACATTATAAGAAAAAGCCTTATTTCCGATCGAATATTCAAAAATTATATAAAAAATATAAAACTTTTGTAAATTGTGATGTTTTGCATGTAAATGTATTAGATATTTTTTGTTTGGTCAACTGTGAATAATTTATTTTTATGGCGGATATTTTGGACTTGCCAATGTTTGCATTTTACTTGTGAAAAGAAAAGGATATGTTTACTTCCTTGTCAATCTAGAAAGTTCATAACCAAAGATTTCCAAAAGGGATATATATTGATTAAAGAATTTGAATAGATTGATTTGGACTTCCATTGTCATTTTTAGTTATTAACACATGGCCTAAAATTTCTATTCTACTAATAGATGCTATTGTGTCTTGGTGCATCTTTAAAAACAGGAAAATGGGATCGCAACTTGCAAACAACTGAGTATTTATCTCAATTTCAGTAGGTTAGTAGATAAAAAAAATCTATTAAAAAATCCGTGAAATCGACAAGAAGAGTATTTATTTATTTATTTTAATGTCAACTGGATATTTGCTCTGAGTTGTTATTTTAAAGGTCAACTGAATAATTTTTAATTGTTAACTGATAAGATGGCTTCATTATTCTCCTCGGCTGAAAAGTTGTTATTAAAACTTAAAAAATGATATACATAAGAGTCCTTCTAGGTTGTCAGTCGTTAATTGATCAAGTTTCATGGGAATTTTATCTCTTATTGGATTTAATATATATCTAGAATACTCCTTGAGCAGAATTATCACATTACCCTTCATTAATAAAGTTTTAGAAATAACATAGGACAATTTACCATTGGTGGGTTATTTTTATCTACATCATCTAGTGACAACTCTGTAATTGTCCAGAGATTTAATTACTTTTACATTGCTGATCAGTTACGTATTGCCTAGTTGTTGCAAGCATTGTTTCCTCTGATTCCTTCTAATTGTCGCCATTACATGGTCACCCTATATAAAGTAGTGAATGCTAGTAAACAGTATATAGCCAATCTGTGTACGAAATTAGATTTTAACAATAACTCAACACCATAACTCGGCACCATAACTTGGTACCAAAATAGTCCAGAATCTAGAACAAAGGTTAGGAAATTTAGATTTCTCTCTTCATCTGCATTATTGTCTATAATAGCAATCAAACATATATAGCATGCCTATAAAATCTTTCATTCCTGCTCTTACACTTAGACAACTCAACCAAATCCAAGCCCGTATTTCTAAATCCCCAAAACCTCACACTTAAACATACTATTAGGTTCCCTCACACACTCAACCACCCCACAAAATGCCCTAATTCTTTACAACCAAATGCTACTCCACCCAAATTCCCACAAACATTTCACATTCACCCATGCCCTCAAGGCATGTTCCCTACTCCATGCCCTCACAAAAGGCCTAGAAATCCATGCACATGTACTAAAAACTGGACATTTTCTCGGTGTTTTCATCTAAAATTCCTTAATCCATTTTTACATACTTGAAAACAACATTGTTTTGGCTTGTCGAATTTTCGATGAAATACTTTACCTTGATGTTGTTTCTTGGACATCAATTATTTTAGGGCTTTCTAGATGTGGGTTTGAAGAAGAAGCCATTGTTAGGCTTTTTTCGATAGATGTAAACTCTAATTGTACTACACTTATTAGTATTATATTTGCATGTATTCATTTAAGAGCTGTTAGGATTGGTAAATCTATTTTTTGCTATAGCTTAAAGAATTTTTATGAAGATAATATTGTATTAGATAGTGCAGTATTGGATTTTTATGTTAAATTTGGGTATTTAGGGAGTGCACAATACTTGTTTGTGAATATGCCTAGGAGAGATGTAGTTTCTTAGACTACAATGTGGGCGGTTATGTATAAAGAGGATTTTGTGAAGTTGCAGTGAAGGTTTTCCAAGAAATGGTGGAAGGAGGAGAAGCTGAACCTAATGAGACCACTATAATTAGTGTATTATCGGTATGTTCTGTGCTTGGGGCCCTCAATTTGGGTCAGTGGGCTCATTCTTATATAAGTAAGAGACATGAATGGAAATATGGGGAATGCTCTAGTGAATATGTATGCGGAGTGTGTGAACATGGTTATGGCTATACGAGTGTTTAACACGTTTAAATTCAAGGATATATGTCGTGGAGTACCACGATTAGCGGCATGGCCATGAATGGCAATAGCAAGCATGCTTTGTCGCTCTTCTCCCTCATGTTGATTGATGGGGTTTCTCCTGACGATGTAACTTTTATCGATCTGTTATCTGCTTGCAGCCATACGGGGTTAGCTAATCAAGGGTTGATGTTCCTTAAAGCCATGAATGGTGTATACAAGATTTCCCCCCAAATGCAACATTATGTTTGTGTTGTTGATATGTATGGCCGAGCAGGGCTTTTGGAGGAAGATGAGGATTTCATTAAGGATATGGTTGTGTAGAAGATGGGTCAGTTTAGGGAGCATTACTCAACGCTTGTAATATTTATGGGAAAAAGGAGATGTTTATGCGAATCAGACAGTCTCTTTCTAAGAGCAGAGGTGTGTTTGAACTTTTGCTTTGTTATCAAACACTTATGCCAGTTCCAACAGGTGGGGTGATGCTAACAAGGTTCGAGATTCAATGCGGTGCACAGGTTTGAAAAAAATTGTTGGATGTAGTTGGGTTGAGGTTAATTAAATGTTTTGCAGCACTCTGATATATATCATTTGTGGCAGTTGAATAGTTGATGAACTGGGTTGGTGTAAATTAATGCTTGACAGACTAAAGGGTTGACAATGTAGTAAAACAAAACTTGATAAATAACTGCAGAATTCGAAATTTATGTCCAGTCATTCCAGCAAAAGTAATACTTCTCCATGTAAATTCAGTTAGGGAAGTAATGATCAGTTTCCAAGGAAAGAATAAAGAAGAAGCAACTTCTGTAATTTATACTTTTTCTGCAAGTGCAGAGCTGGTTTAGAATTTGGTTTTCTTCGTGATGACAACTGCATGCTAATTTTCTGGATAGAATCTATTCGAACACTAGTATTCTACATAAGACTGAGATGCTGAACCATCAACCAACAGTAAGTATTATCTGTAAGCAATAAACTTAATATGGTAGAGCAACTAATGGGGTCAACCATCCCCCTTTAGTAATTTTCTTTTCTTTTCTACCCATTTGAATAATGTAAATACAGATAAATCCTTGTAACGAACTTCGTAACTTTTAAAAATGCAGACTTTATATTTGTTATATGTACCGAGGAGATAAAATAGAACACAAGTTCCATGAGGTGCCTATTTTGAACTTAATATGCTGAGACAATAACTTTATACTACTATAGAGGATCCTTCATGATTCTTCCTTGCGGATATACCTAGAAATGAACTCGCCAAGAAATTACACATGAATCCTGCCCCAGAAGCATTTTGTAGGCTTGTTCTTCAGTTGGTCGAAGTCTAAATCCAAGTCTAACCTGCAGACCTTGAAGTTCTAGCACATCCTAGCCATACTTCTACGTTAGAGATCATTATATCAAGTCTTGCTTAGTAAACATTTTTGTGTGTGTGAATGTTCTAGGATTACAATTGTAGATCATGTTTTAAATTTCTCTGGAATGAAAAACAACTAATTCCAGAGTTATTTATCACCTAATAGAATGGAGTAAATGCATTACGAAGAAAAATGCTGACTCATTGAATCATGACTGTATTATGTATAATTTATGATGTAGAGGCATTTCGAGTTTGTGAGAATTATTCTCCTCCTAAAGGATATATTGAGAAAGATTTGGATTGCCTCCTTGAAAAGGTTGGAAGTCCATCTGGGGCAGATGAGTTAGGTAAATCTTAACACTTTTCATAACGATTTTATTTAGTTATCCATTCTTCTATCTACAAGTAATGGACACATTCTCCAAGCTTCAGACGTTTTATATAACATGGTTTTCAACTAGAAGTACAATCATAATTTTAACCAACAAATGAGGCTCATTGAATGATCTCTTTGTTTTGTTCGAGTTGACATATTATAAATAAGAAAGTAGTGTTAGTTTTAGACTGCATTTTATATTCTCTACAAAAAGCTGTTTTTGTAGCTTTTTGGCAATCCTCTATGAATATATTTGGTAGCTTAGTTGTATTCTTTTATGATGTTTTACTCCTTTTGGTTTGACAAAAGGAGTCGTTTAATTAAATTAGAGACGTTTTTGCAAAGGTCATCTCTTTTTTCAAAGTTTAGCTGGTGCAATGTGAGTGTATTCAAATTTTCCCTTCTAATTTGTGCCGTGTGGTTTCAATGGTTAGATAACCCCAATTGATGCTACCATAACAAATGCGATACCAGATGTTGTACTGGTGGTAGTTTGGAAGTTTCAAGTTAGTGGTGCGCTTTGAAGTTCATCTTGATGCTTGTGGAATTTATTTGACTAGATTTTTAGGTTTGCTCAAGTTCAAGTATCAGTTTAATATATATCCAAATTCCAGATTGATCAATCCCTCGTATAGTGCGATTAAACGATAATTGAACAACATTAACTAGCAAATGATACTTTTTTAATCATTAATCTTTTTCCTAAAGAGAATCATGTATCAATGGGATCATATAGAAATCCACATATTTTCTTGAGGTTTCACATATGTGTTTATGAGATTGATAGTAAACAAATCACATAGGAGTACTGTATTATTCAGGGGAAGTTTATGAACTTCTTAGTTGGACTCTTTGAAATGCCACTAGGTTCTCACTTCGGCAGCTGTGTTAATATGGTGTTTCTGTATTACATCAATCCTTGTTGTCATATTCTATGCCTTTTCGGCTTGTTACTGCCTAATTTCCTATGTACTTTTACGACGATAATGTTAAAGGTATTTGTAGACATGTTTTCTTTTTAAGTAATCTTTTTCTTCTTTAGAATTTAGGTTTCAAAATTACTATTAAAGTTTGCTAGTTGATCTTATAACTTTTTGAAAATATATTGAAGATGTCATTTTACTAAACATCAAAGTCTTTGTGCTTGTAGGACTTGGCTTGGATGCAAAGGTCAATTCGGAGTTGGAGCCCTAGAAAGATGGTTCTTTACTAAACATCAATATTTTAAACCCAAATCAGTATATTAGATATTAAGATTGGTGATGGGATATAGAAATTAATCCCAGCCCAACAAAAAGTAGACTCATATAGATTATTAGATATTAAGCAATCGGTACAGTAATGATCGATATGTGTAGTTGGGATAATTATTATAATAGTATATTGTAATACCCAAAAAAAATAATAATAAAATATAAAAATATAACTATAATAAAATAATAATTAGATTTATTTTAAAACATATTATTTGAATTTTATTTTATATTTGGGTCAAACTAGTCATTTAATTTATGTGGGCTAATAAGTATTAATAAGTGATAGATAATTTAATTTGATAACATTGGGCCTTAAAATTAATTGGGTCTAATTTATAATTGAGTATAATTATATTTGTATAATTTAAATTCTATTAAAATTTGGTAACTAAATAAATGTGTGTAAATAAGATTAAATGTTTAACCCTAAATTGGTATTCGCGTTATTTTGAGAGTCGCATCTCAGTTGGATAAAAAAAAAAGAATTCAGCAGCAGGCGATGAAGAGAAGAGACGGAAAGAGAGAGATAGATTGTTGAAGAGAGAGAGATTGTTGTAGCATGATTTGGAAAGGAAAAAGAAGCTAGGAGCAGGTTTTTCCGTTTGTGTTCCGTGTCTTTTCCTTCTTGTATACTAAAATTATGGCCATGTGATTATATTTTAATAATAAAATAGAGTACGTCATCTTGATCATGCATATAGCTTCAGTAATAGTATCATATACATGTATGCATATAAAAGGTGCTGATTGGTTAAAATAAAGAAAAATTAAATGACTTATTAATTTATTAATATTAAGTAATGATGTCCAGGTGAAGAAATCCTTTTGAATAATGTTATTTTAAATTGGAACTTGTTGCTAACAAATGATTGTATGTAATTTTGGTTTGGAACGGAAATACCAGATTGTAAAGTAACATTATAAATGGTTTTGTAATTATAAGTTGCTTCATGATTTTCGAACAAAGGGTAGTGTTAATATATGTACCAGTCCGTACATGTAGAATTATGAAAGTTTATATAATAATAATAATAATAATAATAATAATAATAATAATTCACTAATTATACTTATTTATTATTTTGTTTAATTAGCTCGGATGGAGGAATTTAAAGAATTATTTTTAGAATTTTAATTTGGGTATTACATTGATTAATTCAAGTACGGATTTCGTACTCCTTTAACGAAAATCTTTTTAATTTTGATTTGTTCGTTTTGATTATCGTTTAGAAGTTGGTTATTATTGTTTCACTTGATTATTCCTTTTCGAATTCATGTGATAATTTTGTCTTGGTATTGATACTTAGAACTCGTATTTGTACTTTTTGAACTTGTTTTAGTATTTATTTGATATTTATAGAAATGTACATGTCAATATATTTTGGAGACTTTGTGTGTTGACGATTCGTTTCGATTTGACATGTACACAATAGAACCCCTTGTGTTGATATTGTGTCACGTGTGTTGTGATATAATGTTTTTGATTATATTATACCGTAGGGTATACTTGAGCTATAACCACATGTGGGGTACCACGTGTATGTTCTCTTGGCACCGAGACATGACACCTTCCGTGGTGGTGTGATCAGTCCACGGCGTCTTCGTTTTGTCCTCCGTTGGGAGTTGGTCATTTGGTGTTTTGTTGTGGGAGACGTATGGGTCGGCCCTAAGTTCTGTTTTGTTCTGTTATGCGGATTGGTGATGTTTGTGCCAAACATACCTTCCGATTTTGCATACATTTGGATCTGCAGTTCAATATGTGCCTGTCTGTGTGACAGTATTTTGACTTGCTAGTGTGACAAGATATATTTATATTCTGTTTTGAGCTCGATATGAAATAACACACAGCCATTTGATTCACCATATTATTTCGTTGTGTTAGTTTTGTTCGTTTCAGTTTAATTTAGTTAATTGCATTATTTGTTTAAGTTCATTATTTTTGTACTCTATATTTGTACTAGGCATTTGACTAATGCTGTGTTTTTCTTCCGACAGGTAATCAAGGGGATCAGGGCAAGTATGATGAGAGCTCCCTTCTTTCCAATGGTTTAGATATATTCTGTTAGGTTATGATACATTAGATTGTTTTGAGTTGTAATAATTATCTTAGATTGTGGTTTGAACTAGTTTGACTTTTATTAAGATTTAATTTTTGGTATTTATTAGTTTTTGGAGTTATTCATTTTGGTGGCATAAAACTCTTCATTTGTTTTGTAGTTTTGTTATGTTTTGTGCGTAACCTCATTTTCTATTTCGAGAAGGGGGTGTTACATATATAATGTACGATTTTATTTTTTTAAATAAAAAATTGTTGTTAATTGTTTAGCTAAGTAATTGTATGTAAGACTAGATTTATTCGGTTAGTACTTTGAGATAAGTATAATAATTAGATTATTAGATTTATATTAAGGTAAATAATGAAATTGTTTAATACATTTTTATTTGATTAATTATTTAGGTAAGAAATTGAATACAATGGTGATTTATTTGATTAGGATTATGAGAAGATAATTATTAAATATAATCTAATTGTATATGGTACCAACCAAATGTATATACGGACTATATTATAGAGTTTATTAAATTGGCAATGTATTCTATTATTGTTTACTTGACTGTGTTTGGAGGCGAGGCGTGGGTAATAAGGTTTTCTTGTGGGTCAGAGGAATGGCAACGGAGAAACCAAAAGAAAGTAATTAATTTTTGTGGACTTTTGAAAGTGAAATTTATTTTGAAACAAAAATAAAACCATCGAGTGATACTCTCTTTTTTTACCTGGTGAAACAAAGGGAGACGTTTGGTTGTGCTCCTTACTACTTGTGGCAGTATCATAGTAAGCATGGAGAATGCGTTGAGATGATAAATGACATGATATTGGAGTTTAATTTTGTTGTGAGATACATTATTTTTTGCGATGTCTATGAAGGTTCTATGGACATAATAAAGAATCATGATCGCTATGGTAAGATCATCATCTAAATCTTTCCTCCCATTTCATTGTATAGTCGAGTGGCACTAATTCAAGTTCTAATGTATTTTTCAGGTTTCAATGTAACAATGGACGCTTGCTGTGGTTTAGGTAGGTATAAGGGTTTAATCATGCGCATGACGCCTGAAATGGCTTGCAGTAATGCTTCCAATCATATCTGGTGGGATCAATTTCATCCAACTGATGCTGTGAATGCAATCTTGGCAGACAATGTGTTGTCTGGTCTGCACACCACAATGTGCCACCCCGTGAACTTGCAAGAAACGTTGGCTCAGAGTGTCAAATGATCAAATCAGGAAGTTCAGTAACTACCAAAGTGTTCGTAGTTGAGATAAAGTTTTGAACCACAAATGTTGTTTCATGGTTAAGGAGAGGAACCTTGTAGTACACGTATAGATTAGAGTGACATATTGAGCTATAATGTCAGTACTGTATAGATGTTTGTGATTGGGAAAAGTAGCAGTGATGTAACATTAAATATTTTTTAAAAGATTTTGTTGGCAAATAATGGTACAAAGTTTTTTACTATTATTTTGTTGTCGTTTCTCATAGTTTCATGTAATATCTGAATTTACATGAAACTATGAAATGTTATGTTTTGGTAAAATTGCATAGCAAGAAAATTAGGGTATGACAAGAAGACATCATAGGCAATCTTGTCTGTGATGGATGCTAAATAATCGAAGAACAAATTATGTTCCATATGATGATTGAAGAACCAATAACTTAAATCTGTACTGGGAGGACTTGATTCCTCTCAATGTCAACGAATGATACTCTTTTAAGTATAAATCACCCGAGTCTAGTTCCGCCTTAATGCAATTCTTTTAAAACATGGAATATTTACTTACAAATACTATGTAATTTCCTTGATAAGCTTCAAATCCTCAATATTGTTTGCAAGTACTTGTTTGAACACACAAATCACTTATTTTAGATGTTATTCAGAAGGCTGCAGATAATTCTTACAAGGATATTAGTATATGGACATCTTGGTCTGATAAGTTCCCCTGATACCAATTGATGCAGACAACACAATAATTTGGCATAGAAACATGGAAAATAGTTAAGGTTTAGGCTCAACAAAACACTAGGATCTATTGATCTCAATCAAAAGATAGATTTGATACCTTGCAAGATGTTTGATCGATAGCAACTGATATCTCAATATTATATATTATCAATATCATGGCTACTAGCCATACTGTAATACCCGGACATTTTATCCCACATCGCCAAAGCTATTAAAACATTCACTTCCCTTAGCCTATATATTTGGACCACCCCCTTTAATTTTTAAACCACTCAAACATTAAGGTTTTTCCCAATGTGAGGAAACCTTTTTGTGTGAGGACCTTTTTAGTAAGGACCTCTTTAGTTAAAATATTTTTCGGTGTCGAGGACGTGGGCGGACTACGAACCTCATAATTTCGGGTATGTCTTTTTTTCTTTCTTTGTGCAATTATTTAATTTTCTGTATTAGTTTTAATTTTGTAGTTTTAATTTTTGTATACTATTTAGTTTGTTAGTTAATATATTTTGGTATATCTTTGTTAGTAATTAGCATTTTGGAATATTAAATTAGTATTTTTGTAACTTTAAAGTTTTGTCAGATAATAATAATAATAATAATAATAATAATAATAATAATAATAATAAAATATTTGTTTGTAATAGAATTAAAAATGGAAAGAATATTTTTGAAAATATACTTGTATGTATTTCGGAAGGAACAAGAAAACTATTATTTATTAATACGTTACCATGATTAGAATATTTATGTATGTATAACTTTAGGTAGAATTTTGTTTAGAACGAAAGGATTTCAGATTCGCCTAAGAGATATAAAATGTGTAAAACATAATCAATTGATTAACTATTTATTTAGTTATTCCTTTATTTTGTTTAATTAGTTCCGATGGAGGGAATTTAACGAGTCAGTTACGCAATGTAAATATAATTTTGGGAATTACATTGCGTATTCCAGGTACGGATTCCGTACTCCTTCAGCAATATTCCTTTGATTTTAATTTGTTTGTTTTGTTCTTCATTAGAATTTGGATATTCTTCGATATATTGTTCATAGTCAAATACATATGATAGTTTTGTTTGATTTTAGATATTCACAACTTATCTTGTACTCTTAAGCATGTCTAGTATTTATTTTGATTATGTAGAAACGTACATGCAAATATAATTGGGAGACTTTGTGTCGATTTGTTTCGGTTTAGCATGTGCGTATTAGAACCCCTTTTGTGATATTGTGTCGCATTCGTTGTGACATGATTTTTTTGTTAGAAAGTACCGTAGGGTATACCTGAGCTATAACCACCTGTGGGGGTACCACGGGCATGTCCTCTTGGCACCGAGGCATGACACTTCCGTGGCGGTGTGATTAGTCCACGGCGTCTCCATTTTGTGTGCTCCGATGGGAGTTGGCCAATTGGTGTTTTGTTGTGGGAGGCGTATGGGTCGACCCTAGTTTTCTGTTTTGTTCTGTTCTGCGGTTTGGTGTTGTTTGTGCCGAACACACCTTCCGATTTTGTATACATTTGGATCTGCAGTCCAATGTGTGCCTGCCTGTGTGGCAGTATTTTGACATGTCTTTGTGACAATGTATATTTCTGTTTTGTTCTGAGCTCGGTATGAAATAAACACAACCATTCAATTCAGCCTTTTATGTTGTTCAGTGGATCAGTTCAGTTTAGTAGATCAGTTCAGTTTAGTAGATTTTATTATTTAGTTTAGTAGATCAATTCGGTTCAGTAGATTTTGTTATTCAGTTCAGTTGATTTTGTTAATCTCAGTTTGGTTCATTTGATTTTGTTATTCAATTTCAGTTCTTATTTCTGCACTCTTTATCCGTACTGGGCGTTTGGCTCATGCTGTGTTTTTCTCCCGGCAGGTTTGCAAGGGGATTCAAGGGCAAATGTGAGGAGAGTTTCCTTTTTGTTTTGACATTCTGTTTAGAATTCGTTCGTGCGTAGCCTCCCTTTCCACTGGTCGGGAAGGGGGTGTTACAGAGTTGGTATCAGAGCTAGGGTTCTTTCTTGTAGAAACCTATTTAGGTTTGACCTGTGAGTTATGGGTAGACATATAGGATAGATTTTTGTTCTGTTTAAAATTCTGTTCAGCTATCCTATCCGTTTGAATTCAAATTTGCCTTAAATCAATTTCGCTTTCGTCCGTTTTGTTTTGTCGAGGGTTCGTAAAACCACTAGAGGTGGTGGAGGCGTCGATAATGGTGACAATGTTGCTCTGCCTTACGGAGGACGTGTGTTCGCCTTGTCATCTAATTAAGTTACGGATGCGCAATATTCTATTTTGGTACTCTTTTAGTTAGCAGTCGTGAGACTTTTATTGAGTTTGACTCTACTCATTCGATTATTTCGTATTCTTTTGTTAGGCATCGTGGTGTGCCATTTCAGTCTTTAGATTCTGCTCCGATGAGAATTTTATTTGTTATCTCTGATTTGTACCGAGGTTGTTTCTATTAGTTTTGGAAATAAAGATTTGTGGGTCTAATTTTCGGTCGATGCGTATGTACGACTTTGATATGATTCTTGGGATGGACTGTCAAAGCTTAGGTTATGATTATGTAGATTGCCTTTAGGCTTGATCTGTGAGTTATGAGTAAATCACTAGGCAGACATATAAGTTTGTTTCGATTTGGTTCTCTGTTTGGTTGGTCTTGATTTTGACCAAATGTTAATCTGTTTTGATTTGTAGTTGATATGAGGAAAGTGAGATAATTTTCCAGGTTATTATTGTTATACAATGGAGTAAGGATATTAGTTAAAAATTGTGATTGGAGCATTAAGGAAAAATAAAGTTATATTTTGTACAGTTAAGAAATGATCATATATGTAATATGGTTATGATATGAGTATTTGTATCAGCAAGTATTTGATTTTGGAGAATTAATCGTTAGAGTGCTTTTAGTAACAATCTGTTATGATCTTAGACTTGAGGATTTGATATGGGTTGTGTTGGATTTATATTAAGCTCGTGGATGATGTGAGGTAGGTATATTGATGAGACAGTATAATAAGTGAAAACTATTAAGTATGTATAAATAATCTCTTATAAACTTGAGTTATAGATATTCGAGGTAATTAGATTAATCATTGAGACAAATGATAAATTTTGCAGTTATTTTGGAGTTTTGTTATATAAAGACTAAGGTTTGCACTAAGAAATGATTGATTTATTTAAATGGTTATATATTAAGTGAAGAAATTCTATAGATTTTGAGACCTTAAATAGTTTAGAGTATGCAGTTTGTTTATGCAGATAATGAAACATGACTTGGAGTTTAATATGGTGATTTAGATATTTTAGTGGTATATTATTTGGAGTAATAATATTTGAGAACTAATTCGAATTGAGATTGTGATATTTTGAAGTGCTTAAGGTGCTAGGGAAACTACTCAGTCTGTGTTTTATTGTCCCATTTGAGATTTTAGAAAGGGTTGACGAAGTCGCATTTCGGTTAGCTTTGCCTCCACAATTAGCTTATGGGTATAACGTATTTCGTGTCTCAGGATTGAAGAGTTATCTTTATCATCTGTTGCACGTGGTGCACAATCTGTTTTTATAAGATTTCAGAGTAAAACTATTTTGTTTGTTTTGTGAAAATTTTATTCGAGCGAAGTATTCGCATCTTTTGATAATTAGGTTTGTCCCATTTTTTTTTTTGATTCCGGGGACGGAATCCTTTTTAAGGGGGAGGTAATGTAATACCCGGACATTTTATCCCACATCGCCAAAGCTATTAAAACATTCACTTCCCTTAGCCTATATATTTGGACCACCCCCTTTAATTTTTAAACCACTCCAACATTAAGGTTTTTCCCAATGTGAGGAAACCTTTTTGTGTGAGGACCTTTTTAGTAAGGACCTCCTTAGTTAAAATATTTTTCGGTGTCGAGGACGTGGGCGGACTACGAACCTCATAATTTCGGGTATGTCTTTTTTTCTTTCTTTGTGCAATTATTTAATTTTCTGTATTAGTTTTAATTTTGTAGTTTTAATTTTTGTATACTATTTAGTTTGTTAGTTAATATATTTTGGTATATCTTTGTTAGTAATTAGCATTTTGGAATATTAAATTAGTATTTTTGTAACTTTAAAGTTTTGTCAGATAATAATAATAATAATAATAATAATAATTATAATAATAATAATAATAATAATAATAATAATAATAAAATATTTGTTTGTAATAGAATTAAAAATGGAAAGAATATTTTTGAAAATATACTTGTATGTATTTCGGAAGGAACAAGAAAACTATTATTTATTAATACGTTACCATGATTAGAATATTTATGTATGTATAACTTTAGGTAGAATTTTGTTTAGAACGAAAGGATTTCAGATTCGCCTAAGAGATATAAAATGTGTAAAACATAATCAATTGATTAACTATTTATTTAGTTATTCCTTTATTTTGTTTAATTAGTTCCGATGGAGGGAATTTAACGAGTCAGTTTCGCAATATAATTTTGGGAATTTCATTGTGTATTCCAGGTACGGATTCCGTACTCCTTCAGCAATATTCCTTTGATTTTAATTTGTTTGTTTTGTTCTTCATTAGAATTTGGATATTCTTCGATATATTGTTCATAGTCAAATACATATGATAGTTTTGTTTGATTTTAGATATTCACAACTTATCTTGTACTCTTAAGCATGTCTAGTATTTATTTTGATTATGTAGAAACGTACATGCAAATATAATTGGGAGACTTTGTGTCGATTTGTTTCGGTTTAGCATGTGCGTATTAGAACCCCTTTTGTGATATTGTGTCGCATTCGTTGTGACATGATTTTTTTGTTAGAAAGTACCGTAGGGTATACCTGAGCTATAACCACCTGTGGGGGTACCACAGGCATGTCCTCTTGGCACCGAGGCATGACACTTCCGTGGCGGTGTGATTAGTCCACGGCGTCTCCATTTTGTGTGCTCCGATGGGAGTTGGCCAATTGGTGTTTTGTTGTGGGAGGCGTATGGGTCGACCCTAGTTTTCTGTTTTGTTCTGTTCTGCGGTTTGGTGTTGTTTGTGCCGAACACACCTTCCGATTTTGTATACATTTGGATCTGCAGTCCAATGTGTGCCTGCCTGTGTGGCACTATTTTGACATGTCTTTGTGACAATGTATATTTCTGTTTTGTTCTGAGCTCGGTATGAAATAAACACAACCATTCAATTCAGCCTTTTATGTTGTTCAGTGGATCAGTTCAGTTTAGTAGATCAGTTCAGTTTAGTAGATTTTATTATTTAGTTCAGTAGATCAATTCGGTTCAGTAGATTTTGTTATTCAGTTCAGTTGATTTTGTTAATCTCAGTTTGGTTCATTTGATTTTGTTATTCAATTTCAGTTCTTATTTCTGCACTCTTTATCCGTACTGGGCGTTTGGCTCATGCTGTGTTTTTCTCCCGGCAGGTTTGCAAGGGGATTCAAGGGCAAATGTGAGGAGAGTTTCCTTTTTGTTTTGACATTCTGTTTAGAATTCGTTCGTGCGTAGCCTCCCTTTCCACTGGTCG
This sequence comes from Hedera helix, assembly GCA_947179155.2. Taxonomy (NCBI): domain Eukaryota; kingdom Viridiplantae; phylum Streptophyta; class Magnoliopsida; order Apiales; family Araliaceae; genus Hedera; species Hedera helix. The sequence goes on along the minus strand of OX359282.1, from coordinate 4,528,970 downwards.
GGAAGGGGGTGTTACACATACTACAGATTTTGTTAATGGTTTTGCCAATTTTCCAATCATCTCAACTAATTTAGTAACGGGTGGCTTCAAGAAACTAATACAATGAATCTTTAGGAACCAAACACCAATCCAAGAAGACTCCAAGTATTGAGTGATTTATAAGTAGAAAGTGTATGCACGTCTGCAGAGACAGCATGCATTAATATGAAGAAGATAGTCACTATCAATAATGGTGGTAGCAGCGGCTGTGAAGGTGCTATGGTGGTTTGTTGGCTAATTGGTGCTCTGGGATTTTAAGCCTAGATAAATAAGTAAAACTAAACCTCCCTTGTTTTAACTTTTTATTGTGTTTTGAATTATTCTAATGAAACATTTCATCCTTTAGCCATTAACTCTAACAAACAATCGTGAACACCCGAGGTCCCATGATACATTTCAAATACGAGAGCTAAGTGGATTAAGCACAAATCATTTTGCGTAAAGATGAGACTTATAACTTCTATTACATGGTTCTTGTCATACACCCTGCATTGTTTTGAGAAGGTAGTCAAATCATTATTTGGATGTTATATGGGTTTTTAGGCAGTCTAAATTAATGTGACTAGTACAACAGTCATGCTAAGTTGCAGCTGAGGTCCAAGTAGTAATAGTAAGTATGAGTATTCTCTCAAGAGATTCTTTTAGAGAATCTGAAACTATGTTTCCTAGATTTTGCATAACTACCAGGAAGAAGGGGCCAATCTCTTCTTTCTCATCTCACATCTTCTTTCCTTGCAGGAACAAAGAGCTATTTTTTCATTCTTATCTCAGCTCGACTTCTTTCTACAATCTTATTTACTCAACCACATCAATAGTACCCTGTAGAGCAGTTTCGAAACCAAGGTTTTCTAGAACAATCTAGTTACAACTAATAGTACATTTCCAACAATTAAGAACCCACATTCTCATCTCTCAGTCACCCAAAAATGAGATTCCAACTAAAACTCAATACACCAAATCAAATATTCCATGAAGTAAATAATCCTAGGCAGCTGAATATATCAAAGTTTAAATCATTTACTTAGAAGATAAGACTTTCAAATTGGGTACTTAAGTCTTCTACAGTTGAAACATATGAGAAGTATTATAGTACACAGCTCTTGCCATAGACTCATAAACTACCCTACATTGCATTGTTCAGGGAAGGTGGTCAAATCATTATTTCAATGTTATACAGGTTTCATCAAAGTTAAATCATAAATGTTGATATAAAACATAAGACTTTCAAATTGGGACCGCTTTTTGTTCATCTATGGATAAATCATCATAATCACTTCATCGAACACTACTCCCTTCTTCCTCCCCATCTCTCTCTGATCGAACTGCTCTCTGTTCTCAACTTCAGATTATTGGGTGCGACGCCTAGAGAGAAAGATGACCCGAAGTCTTTTAATCGGGTCGAATTCCACATTATCAACTCTCGAATCTAATTTTTACTTTTAAAAATTTTGTGCGACATTTTCTAAAACTCCTCATTTAAAAAGTATTATCTATAATATAAAACAGAGCGACTCAAATCCCAATATTTCAATTTTTAACAGCCTTAAATCAATTTAAGTTTTAACATCCAACAGTCTAAAATCATTTGGGACTTCAACATCCAACGGTCGCTAATCTATCTCTCATTCCCCCCCCCCCCTCCCCCCCCAAATTCAACATATTTTTTTCAAATATTTATCTATTCACATTTCTCGCATAAATCAAATTCACCACTACACTATAATAAAATAATAATGATAATAATAATAATAATAATAACTAATATAATAATAGTAATAATAATAAAAATAATTAATATAATAATAGTAATAATCATTATAATAATAATAATAATAATAATAATAATAATAATAATAATAGTAATAGTAATAGTAAGAATATAGTAATAATAATAATAATAATAATAATAGTAATAGTAATAGTACGAATATAGTAATAATAATAATAATAATAACAATAATAATTATAATAATAGTAATAATAATAATAATAATAGTAATAATAATAATAGTAATAATTATAATAATGGTAATAATAATACTAATAATAATAATAATAATAATAATAATAATAATAGTAATAATAATAATAATAACAATAATAATTATAATAATAGTAATAATAATTATAATAATAGTAATAATAATAACAATAATAATTATAGTAATAGTAATAATAACAATAATAATAATAATAATAATAATAATAATAATTATAAAAAAAAAATTGCAAGTAAACAACATGGGTCACCATTTTAGCATTGACACCATTTTTCTGTTTTTCGGGTATTGCGGTCATTATGTTTTCACATGTAAATTGATATGGGTGAAAAATCACAGGGACGATTCAGATTCATTCTAATTGATTTGTAAGTTATTTTAGGTTATAAAGAGTCTTTAGGTAATAGAGTATTTTTGGAATTTTAATATACGTCGGCAATTACGTGCCATCTCTTTGGTGTTTTTGCTAGCTATATCAGAGCAACTATTGGTGTAGGCTCTGACTCATGGTATGAGAATCTTTTATCCAATTTCAAGAAAAAATATAGAGAAAAAAAAATGTTATGGTAATGCGATTTAGTTGATGTTATGACAATACTTTTTTGTTTGGACTTAGAGGGCTCATTTTATACTTTTGGGTATATATGCAAAAGCCTTTCTTTTGGTTTTTTACATCTTTTTTTTCCCTCATTGGATTCCACCATTTTTTCACTGGAAATACTGTTTATGGATCATATTGATCGATGGTTAAAGATACTGGATGCAAATAAATACTGCCAAACTTCTCATTTCGTTTTGTAAATAAAGAAAAAGTGTGTGGGATACTCAAAAACATGGTTATGAAAATCGGACTGGACCGCCGGTCCGACCGGAAAAAATCGGAACCGGTCGGCCCTCCGGTCCGGTTTAAGCCAAAAAACCGAATTTGGTCAAAAACCGGTAAAAACCGGTGACCCGGCGGTCGGACCGGTTGACCCAGTGACCCAGTCACGGGGTCACCGGTTTTACCGGTTCCCTACCTATGTATGTTTTTTTTTTTTAAAAAAATTTAAGCATTTGAACTTGATTAAATATATCATTGATTAAGTTTTGAGTTATGATCATGATTTAATATATTTCTTTTCATATAGATTTAGTATTTATTTGAATTATATTAAGTAAATATTGTACAAATAGATTTATTTATTTTACCGAATTTGATTGAATGTATCTTAGAGATGTTTATGTTCATTTGTATTTGATTTTATCACTCTTGAATCTTGAATTTTGAGTTATGATCATAATTTAATATCTTTTATATATATATATAAATTTAGTATTTTTTTGAATTGTATGAAGTAAATATTGTACAAATAGATTTAATTTTTTTTTTTGTAGATAAATTGATTAATTTTACATATTTACTAAATATTATATATAACATATAATAATAATTAATATATTTAATTATTTATTATTTATTACATATTAATGACATCACCGGTTCAATAACGGTCCGACCACTAGTTGGACCAGTGACTCGTCCGCCCGGTAGCTTTTCTGGTTCGACGACTGGTCCGGGTTTGAGAACACTGTCCGAAAATACTATATTACACAAATTTGAGCTCGCTATCGTCAATTAATTAATTGCTAAAACCTGTCAAGAATTAATTTTAAGTTGGGAATGAGTATCACACTAATATTTGCCTAAAAAAGAAACTATGACTGGATTGAGTATCAATATTTTTTGTATTAATGGTTGGACTCTCAGTTCTATTATGGGACTGAGAGTCCACAACAGTTTTAGATTTTTCAATCTAAAAATATTGGATATAGTACTCAACTGTTATATTAGTTGCACCGTACCTTCAGGCACGAGTTATCCCTAGTAAATTAATATGTAGCATCAAACTGACATAATTAATTTAATAAAATTAAAATTTTAGTTTTTTTATGACATGCGACAAAATTCCTCTATTTAAAAATATATAAAGTTTTAATTTTAATCATAGTCGATTCCAAGTAAATACCCTAGTAACATAAATAAAAATTTGGAAAAAAAATACAATATTAAGTAAGCTAATGTCATAAATAATTTTAATCATAATTTTTTGCACATGACTGATATAGTACGCTTTGCCTGTATATTTGCATTTTAATTTACATTTGTACCATATATAAATCATTTTATACTCCTATTTTCATAAATTTAACACCTAAATAACATAAATAAAATTTTTGAAAATGTTGTTTTAAACAAAAAACTATAATAAATTAAATTAAATTAACAAATTAAAAAAAATGACCAATTCATTTGTACAATTAATTTATGACTATCCAAACCCTCAACTTAAGAAAACATGCTTGTAAATACTAATTTACAGTTAAAGAGATTTTTAATTTTTATAAATAATCTTTTTTAAAATTTTATAATGTTTAGCCTTTTCTTTTATAACTTAAACATGATTTTATTTCCTGCCAAATTATACATTTACTAAAAAATTAATCTGAGTACATATAAGGCACTATACAATTTAAGATATTATTATTACTGAGTTTAAATTTTTTAAAAGGAGCATGAGTCATTCTGCAGACGTTCTTGCCAAAATTGCACATCTCTTTTCAGCCTACTCAAGTCCAACCCATTTGGACCCTAAAGGTTCTAACCAAGGGGCATGCAAATCCCAGAAACGCATAATTTATCCTCCAAAAATGACTTCATCAATCGAGGAACCCATTAAATATTTACCTAAACTAGTAGGTTGTTGAGCGGATTTCCCGTCAGTCCTAAAGCATACATTGGTTTCTATTGGGAAGCTTCTGATCCAGTGGAGGTAACTTGTTCCATGCACCTTTATAGAAATTAAAAGAAATACTTTGAAGGAGGCTTCAAAGGGCCAATGTCAAATGATTTGATATCTTTTTGACAAGAAACCAAGAGGATGGAGAAATAGAGATGAGTAACAACAAAGAGACAAACCAAGAGGGATAGAGTAGTTGGGCCTATTTAATTACACAACACATTTAATGCAGTTTTGTGTTCAAGAATATGGCCTTGAGTGTGCACGTAGATATATCTTAATTTATCTTTCGAGTAATTCTTGATAAATCTAGACGAATAACATTGAATTATAGGCGATAAAATATAACAGTAATGTCTAATTCTCTTCTTTATTCATTTATATCTCATATATTTACACACGTTATTTAATATTGGCATAAATCATTCCTATCTCAACTCCGATAATGTCACAATATATAACAATCTCTTATCCTTAAAAACCTTTAAAAAATATATATAGCACAAGTCATTGGTTTCTATATACTGATGTTTTAAGGATACAAAGGTGGAAGAAGAGAATTCCCAAAGCGCTAACAAGATAAACACTTATTTCTTGAATCTTGAGACCAGACCAAACTCGTTGTTAACACTAGCATACTGGTATTCATTGAGCCCTATAAACAAATTCTGACAAATGACAATATTAATAACTTGCAATTTTTTTAATACCTTTTTAATATGGCCGATTATAGTTCCGTACTTGTCCCTTTTCTTATCTTGAGATGCAGCAAAAAGATATACCTCACTCCCTATACTTTGAAAGGTCATGAATTCAAACTTTATGGTCCCATATGGATAAGTGAATTTGATTTATATTTTGTTAGTCCTGGTCTATCAATATGTTTTACCATGTCTATCATGACATTTGAAAACATAATTTAAATTTGACACACAGATTGTATATACACGAACAGTATTAAAATTATAATACGTTATTAAAATAATTTTGTCCAACATACGATGTGTCATAATTTTAACTTCGCTCGTATATACACTGACAATGTATTGAAATATTTTATTCTTAAAGCATGTTTAGTTTCTACCACATAATACTAAACTTCACTAATTATTACGAGTTGCAATTGTAAAACATATTAATATATAGGATTGGATAAAATTATAAATATACCCCATTTATTACATATTTCTCCATAAAAATTATCACTAATACTTATTCACGTATCTAACAATATATATCATTTTTCAATTACTATTGACAAATACTCCCCCCTCCCATTATATTTTCTAATTGACCACTTTTAAAATTAATAATTAAGCATATTTATTTTCAAATTCTTTAAATCGCAAAGAATTGAAATTTTTTATGTACTTTATTACCCAAAAATGTATAGAGTACAATATTTGGAACTATAATGATAACACCCTTTAAAATGAATTATATAAGAACAATTAAAATGGTTACAATGCCTAATCTCAAAACTTGACAAAATTTCAAGACCATTATGCCCCTATAATCTGTACATTCCTTCAATAAGTAATAGTTAACACGCAAAAAACGCTTTTTAACAAATAAAAAATCCTCCTCGCCTTCAAATTACAATTACAATGAAGGACAAGATTGATTTCAATCTCGGTCACAAAAACTCTTTGAAAGTTTCAACCATTCATTCCCTAAACCAAACCCTAACCTTAAGAGAGCTTTTGCTATTCTCTTTATTTTATTTAGACTTGATATCTCTCATTCTCTCAAGATCACATTTAAATGTACATTTTGGATTGAGGTAACACAAAACTCAGCAAACGATTTAACATTTTAACCTCTATATATACACAACTAAAAACAAAGTACCTCTCTCCCGCAAATCATGTCTATGTGGTTTCTGTGTCTCACCCTGCTTTTGAGGGTATTTGAACCCTAATCATTCTCTTAAATCCATCCCTAAATGCATGGAAAGTGAAGTTTAGTAGGATAGTCCTTCACCCATTTTGGGATTTAAAAAAAAAAACATTGACATATATTAAGTATTGTACAATTCTAGGTCAAAAATTACTAACATACATAGTACTTTTAAATAAAAACAAAATTACCTAATAAAGTCGAGAAATTCATGTCATTTATTTGTTCTATAATGTGCGGGGGTTGTAACACAGTCTTGAGGCTGTGACACAAATTCCCTTCCCCTTTTAAGTTAATTTGGTTATATTATAGTTTTGTACTTTTAAATTTAATTTTTTTTAAATCTTCTAATTTATCCTTTAAATTTGATAAAAATTCATATTATATTTTTATCATAATTAGACGCACAATATTTATGCCACTGGAGATTAGTCATATTGAAAAGAATATTGTGCCACTTGAGATTGGTCTTATTAAAAGGTCGAGGAGGGCACCTGTCTGGTTATTTTTATTTTATTTTTACAATTTCATATTTATCCTCTTAATTTTACCATCATATTAATTTATAACAAGCTAGTCTGGCCTGAGGTTGCCAAGATTTTACCATTGTCTAGGTTAAGGCCTATATAGGCCAAGGCCACCACTTGAGTAGACCTTATCCAAACGCCAACACTTTATAACTAGGCCTTAAGCCAAACACCAAACATTTTATACCTAGGCCATGGGTTGTATTGATTGCCCGTAGCCCCTAAGAGAAGTAGCCTTTACAGGCTTATTTATACTCGATCCGGACATTCCTTATTGGTGTGCAATCGATGTGGGACTCGGGGAAACTAAAGACCAGACCACCACTTTTACGGGCCTTTACCTCAAACATAAATATATTATATATATATACTACACATGCCAAGGCTATAAGCCATTGATGTTTATGGCAATCCATGGTGTTTCTTCTTCTCTCTCATCAAAGCTACTTCTTCAGTCTGTCCTTTCTACTGTAACCACTTATTCTTCAATAAATTATTGCTGGGTAATCCATGCTCGAGTAGTTAAATCTTTAAGTAATCCATGCCTGATGTAATGTATATCTGAATCTTTTATATAAGTATTACAATCCATAGTTTACTTGAGTCGAGCAAAAAGATTCATAAAGCTCCTAAATTGGTTCTAAGAGATCCAGAGTAATATATATTCCCCTTGCAATCACACAAGTAAACACAATAGAGTGAAAGGAAAAAAAATAGAAGAAGAAAGAATGTAATTCCACTTATACAAGTGTTTACTCCATAGGTAGTCTGAAATCCTCAACTGTTTTCTCAGATATTCCGATGCAAGAGTTCAAGGTCAGATTCTGGAGCAAAAGGCAATTACACTTAAATTTTCTTAATTGAATAACAAAATCAAGCTCCAGGTCGGTTCCTCCAAATGCAGGTGTATAAACATAATTCAACACTACTACTGATCGAGCTTTAAATAAGTCCCTCCATTTGAAAATCAAAAACTAGATGCGGAAGCATAGTCCCTCCATTTGCTTGACAATTAAGATACTACTTCTCACAGTATTGGCAGAATAATTTATATTATGTTCCTTGGCAGCTCACTAGTTATATCCTTCCAGTTAACCCGAGCAACCTTTCTTGTACTAGATTCTGCCATTCTCTTCTGCAAATTTAAAAGCGAGTCCTAATTATCAACATATTTTTCAAGGAACAAAACTTTAATCAATTGCAAGACCAATCACTGTGAAACGTTTTCCTTTTGCCTTTCTTTCTTTCTTTCTTTATTTAATTATGCACTAAAATTATATATACATTTGTAAAAAGACCAAAAATTATAAATTTTCAAACTTATCTTAGTGGTGGCATGATAGAAGTGATAGTCTGAATAGTTATTATTCTAGATCACTTTAGCAAATATTAATTACAAATTAGTTATTTCAATAAATAAATTCTCGTTACAATTTAATTTTTAAGATTTTGCAAATTAAGATGAATCAAACTTAATTGAAACTCTGTGCAATGGATCTGGAGTATTAAACATTTAAGAATTTACTAGTCTAGCCTAGCTTGTAAGATCTTGATGCATAGATTAGTTACCATATTGTGACATTGTATCTAATAATTGCAAAAGTTTTAATCTTTACATGATACGCTCATCCATGGAAATGGTTTGCTCACTCACCCCCTAGTGTGTGAGGGTGGTGGAATTTTTTTTTTACATTTGGTTTACTACACCTCATGTAAAAGAAAGAGGAACAAGTAGTTGGTGTTAGTTGTTAGTAATCATGGCAATGGTGTCGTTGCTAACAACAATATTCCTTTCATTGCGATGATCATATCTACTTTATGTACGAGATGAGCAACCAAATGATCCTTTCAACTCGTTCTTACAAAATAAGGTTATGTGTAATAAGTTTACGAAGATACAAACATTGGCGAACGCTTTATGCTTGCGGTTGCTTTAACCGGTGAAGAAATCTATACATGATTATGTTGATAGTAAAAAAATGTTATACATTATTATTTTTTTCTTTGTAGTGGCCCGAAGGAAAAAAAAGATGAGGTTCAATTAAAGTCTGAAGCCCACCACTAAAACTCTAAAGAGGTGCAAGGCCGAATCCCCCGCGGAATGGACCTTTTTGTTATTTGAGTCCATTACGTTTTTAATTCCCTTTGTTGATTTTTGTGTTTACCATAATTTCTTCTAACAAAAATATATGGTTCGAATCTGCATGTGGGGATTGTATGCAAGTAAAACCCCCACTGATATGGATTTCAAATATTTCCAAGTTACATTAAATTAAATCCTTTCACTTTCGATTAAGAAATCCTTAGAATCCATATTTTAGTTATTATATGTATGATTAACTTATATTGCTAAAGTCTTAACTATGAATAACCAAATCTATTCTTTTTGAAATTTTTGATTCCAAAAGCAAACTCAAGTACTTAGGAGTGGAAAGCAATTAAGGTTGATATAGTTTCTCGATTATATAATTATTTACGTCATAAGCTACATCAAATGTTTTGCTGCTTGAGAGTTGAATATCAGATAGTGTTATCCAATGAAGTTAAGTTTTAGCATATGCATTATAACACACATAAGCTGCATCATAATGCATACATGATACATCTCTAGCAAATAAGTTCACATAATGAGCAATCACAACATATTTAAGCAGCAGATCATATACACAAGCCAAGGAGACAACTGCCTCCCATCACTAGCTTCCCCTCTGGTTCCATCCGATAAAATGTCACTGAAGAAATACACTACCCTTAGTTGTAGTTAAGGGAAAACCATCATGTGCACATCCATGTAAAACTAAGAATTAGTAAGAGATAATTACATGCCTAGTAAAGTTTTAAATAACAATCGAAGTCCAGACAACACACATATTCCCAGCTTAACGTAATAGAGTTCCAATCATGGTTGTATAAATTAAGGTTCATGAAGAAGGAACCTGAGGTGGCATTTGTATTATTGAAAGTAATCTGCATTTGAAGAACCTTTACAGCCCAGACCAGTGCCTTACTTTAAGGACCTATGTTTAATATGTTTACAGCCCAGACCAGTGCCTTACTTTAATTAGTAGTACAAACAAATCAATATAATGATAGTATTGCTGAAGAAATATGGACTATGTTCAAATTATAATAGAAAGGAAAGAGTTCAAACTACATAATAAAATCAAGGCATCAAAAATTAAATTTCTATTCAAGAGTGTCAATAAAAATCTAAGAAAAATGTAACAAATGACGAGATATCACGAAATACATAGAATACAACCACTGTCAAAAGAGTGGAGTACGGAATCTGTACCGAATACTTAAAATGACTTATAGCACACTCCACAAAATCTTACCCTCCAATGGTAACTATATCAAATACGAAATTTTATTCACTACATAAACATATTCACTTCAAATTAAATATAATCGAAATTAATAATTCTAAAATAATTTGTAATCCATTCAAGGTGCCTTTAATTATCTCTTTAGATCACTATTAATACTCCAAAACTTAAAAGTCAATAATAACATTAAAGATATCTTAAAACCCTACTATGATAATTTATTTTTAAGTTGACAGTCCACTATCTTGGTCTTATTATCACTATTAATTAAAACTTATTTGTTAAATTAATTAATTTTAACAGAAATTAGGCTTCAAATACTCTAATTTAGATTCAAGAATTACCTAAATTAGATTTAAAATTATTAAGTTATATAATTCTAAATATTAGAACTCACTGCTGAAAATCTGTTTGAAAAAATTCAAACCAGTCACTTCTTAAAATTCATAAAAAAATCATACGTTAATCTTTGACATTTCAAAATTGGAGAACATATTCTCAGCTTGTATATGTATAATATATCCAAAAATTATAACGATTCAATAGTCAGATTAAGAGAGATAACATATGCAATATACCTTAAAATATGAAAACATATTTTCAAATTTTAACGTTTACATTCGGTCAAATTATGTTATTTTTTATAAATTTATCTCTTCTATTTGATTATCATGATATCTAATTCTATGTTTATATTTTTATTTAAAAACAATCTTTGATATAAAATTCTCATAACTAAACTTAAAATCAAAATTTGAAATAATATTTATTTTCATTGTTCGTCTTTTTTCAATATGTAGTAGTAAAACATATGACTTTCGGGTCAATTAGAGTCTTCAAAATCTCTTCACGTCTTCACAAAAATTGTAACTCTAAAAAAATGCACAAAATAGGTTAAAGAATCACTCAATTGGAATTTGATATGACTAAGTTGCGAATTTTTAAAACTAGGGTTGAAAATTGTTATGGGAATCAGGACAGGTTACGATTTTCAGTAATTTAATGCATGAAGATGAGGTCAAATAACTTTTCTTGCTTCTTCATAATTGTAAAGTACAAAAAATTGAAGAAATAAACTTTTTTCTAATAGACTGCAGTGCGTATAAGTATTTTGCTCAGGAATTCAATTAATCAAATTAGAATAGGAATAGGGGTTACATCTTTACTCCTTAAATATAACAAGGAAACAATAAGAGTTACCAAAACAAACTTTGGATTCACTCGATTCTGAAATCGGATAAATTAATTATGATTTTTTTAATGGACTGTAGTGCATATAAGTATTATACTCGAGAATTCAATTAATCAAATTAAAATAGAATTGGGGTTACATCTCTACCCCTAATGGACCCTTTAATTTTAATAAAATTAATTATTAAACTATCTACTAAAAGAATTTAACTTCTCAAATGAAATAAAAAAAAAAATTAGTAACTTATTTTTTTCAATTCAATTATGATTTTAGAAAAAGCACTAAAATTAATATTTAATTATTAACAAAAATTTAGGTTATTACATTTCTAGACAGAATATACGAACAATTCAATTATAATAGAATATGATTAAGAATTGAACAGGAACATATAAAGCAAACATTTACCAACAATTCATGTATACAAATTACATAAATTAGCAAATCAAAAGAAGAAAAAAGTAAGAAATCTTTTACCTCAAATACTGCAACAAATTATTCATATTAAAATTCTCCAAAAACACGGAGTCAACCTATATAATGTAAACCAGAATTAAACTCTAACATCTAACTTTCAACATATATAAACATAATTAAATGAAACACAAACAATACTAACTAGTAACTATGGATTTTCCTTTGTCTACGCGATTTGGCTTTACCCCTTCTTTCTTGTCCACGAATAATTCTGTAATTGAAGGTTTCGAATATTACCGATACATAATAGAAAATTGAAATAATATATTAAATATGCAACCCTACAAAACCCTAAAAAACTATAGAAAATAGATAAGAAAAGACAAAAGAGAACTCTAGTGTGGAACTCCAAAACGCGAAATAAATAAATCCCCCCCCCCCCCAACCCCAAACCCCCCCCCCCCCCCCCCCCCCCCCCCCCCAACCCCAAAAAAAAAAACCACTCTTACTAATTAAGCCTAAAGCCAATTTTTGCTCTCTCCTACCAAGTCAAAATATATTTTAAAATTTCAAAAGGCTAAAAAATAACAAATTAATTATATAAACAAAATTAAAAATTTTGGATTCCCACATGACTAGGATTCTTTTTACCTAGCCTCGAGGTATGAAGCATTTTATTATGAATAATGCTCGATTTTAAATGAATTTCAAACACATCATCGTTGCATTGAAATGCAATGTTTGTAAATGATCTATCAAATGTAATAATGACATGTCAAAGAGTCTAACTATAAAAAATCAGTGTAATAAATGATCCATCGGTGTTATAAAATAGTTTCACTAAAAAAAATTAAAAAAAGTTTTTATTTCTCTCATAGTTTTTATTGGATTCAATTGCTCATACTTAGTCACCCCAGTCCAGCCCAACCCAACACAATTCAACCCATATAACAGCTTTAAAGAATGTAAATAATATTGTTTTTTTTTATAATTTATTGTTAGCATAATAATTAACTTATTTCAACTAGTAAAAACAACCTAAAACTATAACTAATCATTTTATTTAATTAAAGATATATATAATTAAGTTATTTTAACTAAATAAAAACAACCTAAACATATAATAAATAATCATTCTATTTAACAAAAAATGACTTAAAATGAAAGTAGCCATTTTATTTAATTAAAACAATAAATAAAATATATATTTTTTAGTTGACTTAAGAAAATATTTTTGTATTCTAATTTTATTTTTAACTAAGTAAAATGGTTAATTACATTTTTAAGTCAACTTGATGAAGGTTCAATATTAATTATATGGTGACAATAATAAACCAAAGAGTAACTAATAATGACGTACCTTCCGTGTTCATGATTTGATGTAGGTAGCTATTGATGTCCGTAGTACGCTCATAAGAATCTGTTGTAATCTTTACACGTACCTCAGGTGTGCTTATTTGTCGAGGAGTGAAACTCAGCATCTGGGGGCATCTTAATATAGTAACATCCTCTAATGATGGCATTTTAAAACAGTAGTTTGCACTGGGACAGAAACTTTTGAGATTTGGTAAATCCTTAAGTACAACAATCATCAATTTAGGGAATGAAATCTCCTCACAAGTATCCACAACTAATTGATCATTACGCCGTTCATCGGTAACAATTTCTTCAATTGACCCACATGATCTAACTTGTAAGTGTACGAGTTGTTGGAGGCCTTTAGCAACGGAGCATGTGAAAATACTCGACAGCCTACACGAATTAACTTCTACCACCGATAATCTTGGAAAGCTAATAGTTCCATAAGGATTATTTTTCCACGAAGAATTCCCCAGAAGGCTAAATAAGTCCCACTCATGAAAGTAACAGTTGCTCACATCCAAATATTCTAAATCTCTTAATGCGAGTAACCAGTTTGGTGGAATGAGTTGAGGTGTTTGGCTTTCACTCCCTGCACGGACGGTTCTTAATTTGGAAGTGGAATAATCCAAGTGATCTCTGCCAAGATATGTCTGTTCCAAATTAATTTTCAGACCACTGAACGAGAAATTCTCCAAGCTTGGGAATGAAACCTGCAAAAATCAATCCAATTCACAACACCCCTCTAGATTTAACACTGATAACACATCTAGTTTTTAACTAATTAACAATTAGTACCCCTCCCTGCATGTACATTTTTAGGAAAAGTAATATATGTTGTAATCGACGATAATTAGTACACGTATTATCCTATTCTAATGTAATACACATTTGGGTAATGATGTAATTGTCGGGAATTTATAACTAACTTATTGGTAGAATTGATGTGATTAGAGTGAATTGGGTATGTGGATGTTTTTCATTTTTAATAAAAATCAGTGAAAGTTTTTTTTTGCGATTTTTGGGTACATGTTATGCGGTATGTTGAATGTTTATTTTGACAATTAAATTTTTTATTTTACTACAATGTGGAATGGAAGAAAATGTAATGTGATTTATAATCCTTGTAGGGAAAATGTAATGTCATTTTGTCCTTTTACGTGAACAGACATAAAGCATAATAAAAAAAAAAATGAAATAAAATACTTTAATGTACCTTGCAGGCTTGGGAGAATTTTTGTTGGTCGAGATTGGGTTCTTCAATTCCATGCCCCCAAAAGCTATTCATCATCGGTAACTCTCCGAGTTCTAGCACCTTTAGCATAGGGAACTCAATATTGTTGATACATATTTCTTTGCTATCTTTTCCAACACAAGCAATTATCTCAGTCATCATCTCACAAGATTTTATTTTGAGCACTTCAAGGAGCTTAAGATGATGGTTGGCAACTGAAGGTATGAACACATTTCTCAAGTTGTTGCAACCATCAATGGATAGAGTTGTGAGGTTGGGATAAAGAATAATATCACTCGAGTTCAACCTTGTTTCCATCAATTTAGGCAACCCACACAGCTCTAGTTTTTTCAATTTAGGCAAAACTACTAGTGGCTCTGCGATTTCTACACCATTGGGGCCTTGAACTTCAGAGATCAACAAGTCACACCGGTAAACACATAGCTCTTCTAGATTTTGTAGCCTCTGGCTCATGGCATATGGAATCACATTCTTCAATTTGTGACAACTTTCAACGTTGAGGGACTTTAATTGACAGAAGGATTCCTTTAGGTTACCATGCTCTTCCCAAATCTCTGTTATATTATTCAGATCACGTATAGAAAGACTCTCCAAGGCGGGGAATACAACCTACAACAAATAGACTATCAACAAATAATTTCTATACAGATTAGACTACCATGAAGTTTTAGACCCTATATAACATATATAGAAGCATGCATTTTCACTAAAGAGGGTATTTAATTTATTTATATCATCAAGACTATCAACTATCAATTCCCCCACTGCCGTGAATGTACATATTAAATTTATATACTTATTATTATTTTGAATTTATACTTTTCTTCATAGTTGTCAAATTGTAAATTATTAAAAATCCTCATATCCTATTTTCATATATTGCATCGTGAATCGTATCGTACGTTATTAAAAGAAAATTAAATAAAAAATATGATAATCTATATTTAAACATATAAAACACCCAGCTATCAAATTGAGCCCACAAACTGCAAGTTCGTCCGGAATGAATTGGGCCGATTTTAATAGACCGTGTTTGGGTCAATTATTTTACTTAAGCACACCTACTGCTAATATCTATATTTAATCCAAAGAGTTGGTCGGGAATTTCTTATTGCATGGAGCACAGATTTTGGGGCAAGAGTTTAAACAGATTTAGGCTAACAAGTGTTTTTGATTTTTTTTCTTTCTTTTAGAATGAAATAAGAGGAAAATATTTTTCTAATAGATAATTTTGAAAATCCTTCCAAGCCAAAGTTATATGAATGCTAATTTCAATGAGTTCAAAATTAATTTAAAATAATATAATAAAATATGAAAAATATACTTTAAAATATCAAATTCATTTCATGTTTTTCTCTTTTTTATTTATTCATACGAGTGGAACTGAAATTTTAAAAATATGATGAAGTATGCCTAGATTTATTTGTGTTAGTACATATACACAGAATTGTGTGTGTGTATAGCCATTGTTCATGTAATTTTCTTCTTTTTAAAGCAAAAACTAATTTAGTAAATTGATTATTTGATAAAAATATATATATATAATAAAACTGATTGATTGATATAAAATAACAATTAAGTTTAACAACTAAATTTAGAGCAAACCTTTCTTCATATCCAATTTATTCTTTAAATTAGTTTAGAGTTAAGACAACTCTTGATTTAGAGTTTATTATGTAGTCATGAGTTAATAAAGCAATAAAGAGAAAAAAGAAAGAGTCAACGATAGGCAATTAAAAGTTTGATATCAAACTATATATATATATATATCCATTGTTCGTGTAGTTTTCTTCTTCTTTTTAAACAAAAATTATTTATGTTCAAAACCTAATAGTTATGTCTAGCTTAAATTAAATTAGTTGAGATTTTTATTGCATGAGTGTTGCTTTTTCATTCTGAAAAATAAATAATAGCACAAAAATATTTCCTCCTCCTCTTTTGTTTTTTTCACATGATTTTTGATTCAGGATCAAAGTAAATTAAAATAAATAAACAAAACTAGTAGTTTAACTATAAAAGAAGCATACCTTTCCGCAAAAGCTTTTGAACACCGGTAGTGAACCAAGAACCAACTTTCTTAATTTGGTTTAACGAACTTGAAAATTAAAAAAATAAAAGAAGCATACCTTTCCACAGAAACTTTTGAACACCGGTAGTGAACGAAGTTTCAGATATCTTAATTTGGGAAAGTCTATGATTTCGTTAATTTGGCCTTCATTCCTTACAATCTCTTCCATCATCTTACAATCAATTATTGAGAGCCTACCCAGATTTTGTAGCCCCTGGCGCATGGCATATGGAATCACATTCTTCAATTTGTGACAGTTTTGAATCTCAAGGAAATTTAATAGAATAAAGGATTCCTCGAGGTGACCATGCTCTTCCCAAACCTCTGTTATATTATTCAGATCACGTATATCAAGTGTCTCCAAGGCAGGGAATACAACCTGCAACAAATAGACTATCAACAAATAATTTCCTCATAGATTAGACTACCATGAAGTTTATTCATATCACTTCTCAAAATTTATTCATATCCACATTCTACCCTCCTAGAAGTAGGAATTTTGTATTTTATTTTATTTATTTATTTATTATTATTATTATTATTATTTACTTATTTCACTCATTGATTCATGTTTATTTTTTAGTGCTATATATACACATAAATTACAAAATCACTAGGTTACAAATTTCATATATTTTATTTAATCTTGTACTCCCTACATTCCAAAACAAATATAAGAAAGACTATTATGACTTTTTAAAATTAATTTGAGATATCTATTCAATAATTAAATAATGATCAATGTGTTACAAATGTTGAACATTTTATTTAAAGATGTTGACAAAGTTCATTTTTTCCTTTCTATTTTAATATTGTTGTCTTTACTAATAAATGGGGATATATTAAGTTTATATACTTATTATTAATTTTAACTTATACTTTTCTTATCTTAAGTACTTGCCTCATGTTTTCTCTTTTTGTCATTTCAATAATATTTAAAGATTAATTCTAATTATAGTTAATTTCAAATAATATTTTCACGTTGTTTTTAAATAATAGTATACATAATTATCATTCAGTTAATAACACGGTTATAGTTAGTTAGTTGTGTACTATTCAAACCCTCAAACAACATTACAGATCACTCCTACTCTTTTCCTTTCTTTCTACAACTCCCAAACTCATAAACAAGAGAATCTTGCCTGTTTAAAAGTGACCAAGTCACCATTTTGGATTGAAGTTTGGACTGAGTGAGTTAACCAGATTAGGCATTCCAAGTTTCTAGAAGGTATCCGTTTTGGGCTTACTCCTAATTAAAGAGACTCTAAGCTAATTGAGCCCACAAACTGCAAGTTCGTCCGAAAAGAATTGGAACGATTTTAATAGACCATGTTTGGGTCAATTACTTTACTTAAGCACACCAACTGCTAATATATATATTTAATCCAAAGAGTTGCCCCGGAATTTCTTATTGCATGGAGCACAAATTTTGGCTTTCTTAACATTTGACATTAGTTTGTCAAAGTTATATGAATGCTAATTTCAATGAGTTAGAAATTAATTTGAAATAATATAATAAAATATGAAAAATACACTTTAAAATATCAAATTAATTTCATGTTTTTCTCTTTTTTATTTAATCATACGAGTGGAACAGAAATTTTAAATATATGATGAAGTATGCCTAAATTTATTTGTGTTGGTACATATACACAGACTTGTGTGTGTGTGTGTGTGTATAGCCATTGTTCATGTAGTTTTCTTCTTTTTTTTAAGCAAAAATTATTTAGTAAATTGATTATTTGATAAAAAAAATATATAATAAAACTGATTGATTGATAAAAAATAACAATTAAGTTTAACAGCTAAGTTTAGAGCAAATCTTTCTTCATATCACTTTTTAGTCTATTTAGTCATGTTTCATGTCACTTTTTAGTCTATTTAGTCATAAGACTTTCAATTTTAGATCATAAATAAATAAAGTAGACCAACTGGCTCATAAAATCTTTAGTCACCGAAGAGCTATTAAGCAATAATAATACTCAATTGTTCCATATATTTCCATGATTGTGATTGTAATTGTACTGTTTTGTGCGACCAACTAGTAGATCATCAACACAAGACCTAATTTATTCTTTAAATTAGTTTAGAGTTAAGACGACTCTTGATTTAAAGTTTATTATGTAGTCATGAGTTAACTTTTTTGTTAATAAAGCAATAGAGAGAAAAAAGAAAGAGTCAACGATAGGCAATTAAAAGTATGATATCAAACTACATATATCCATTGTTCATGTAGTTTTCCTTTTTTTTTTTTAAGCAAAAATTATTTATTGCATAAGTGTTGCTTTTTCATTCTGAAAAATAAATAATAGCACAAAAAATTTCCTCCTCTTTTATTTTTTTCACATGATTTTTGATTCAGGATCAGAGTAAATTAAAATAAATAAACAAAACTATTGGTTTAACCTTTTATATTTGCACGTCTTGAAAATTAAAAATATAAAAGGAGCGTACCTTTCCACAGAAGCTTTTGAACACTGGTAGGGAATTGAGATGCAGCTCTCTTAATTTGGGAAAGTCTATGATTTCGTTAATTTGACCTTCATTCCTTACAATCTCTTCCATCATCTTACAATCAAATATTGAGAGCTTTTCCAGTTGCTGGAGACATCTTGCGGTGGAGGTGCAGAAGAGGTATTTGAATCCCGAATCTGAAATTTGTAAAGAACTTAATTTAGAAAAAGACCCCACACGTTGATGAGGCTGTCGGTGAATTCTGAATAGATACTCGTCGCCTATGCATTTACTTATCCTTAGCCATTTCAAGTCTGTAAAGGCTCCTCCTCCTTGGCTGAAACATTTCTGTAAACCCGTCACTCTTTCCAACAACACATATTCACCTCTCTCCACCAGGGTTTTCACCCCACCGCCGATAGAATCATTGCACAAGTAAACTGATTTCATTGCTGAAGCACGCCAAAAATTCTTATTACCACCAACAAATATTTTATATCTACATAAATTTTTGCAAAAATTTTCATCTGGACAAGATTCGACATCTACAAAAAAAAATTCCAAACTTGTCAATTTGCTTGTCACAGAAGATAAGGGGGTCTTTCTCTTGGTTTCTTCATCCAAAATATTGCAATCTTTTGGAAGATACAATTCTTCAAGGCACACTAAACCAGATAAGACAATTCCCATAATTTCAGTACACCCTAGCAAATCTAACATTCGAAGACGTCTTAATTGTCGTAAATCTAGCGGCAAACCTCCAAAACAAGCCTTCTGAAGGCTAAGCATCTCAAGATTTTCTAACTTAATGATGTGAGAGATGTCATTTACTTTGCATCTGCGTATGGTTAGACTCCGGAGACTATCCAAGTTTTGAATAGACGACGGCATTGCAGAAAGAGATTTAATGTTGAGCAATAAACATTTGAGTTTCGGAAATGAGTTAAAAAAACTATCTGGAGGCTGTACACCTGAAAGATTACTGTACTGGAGGTACAAGGTGTGAAGGTCTGGGCACACCAGATCATCAGGAAAGGAGACATTGTCACTCTTGAAATCAAGATAGATTAGTTTTCGAGAACATAAAATAGCTTTCTTGTGCCACAATGAGTGACAATTACTTTCAGACAGGAATTCATATTCTGATTCTTTGTCATGAGTTATAGATCTTGCAACATCTCTGATGATATCATGCAGTTTAACACTATCATCATAATCTCGACCTTCAAGCAGCAAAGAAGAAGATTTGAGCACAGAGACCATCGCATTTACTCTATTTCTTGCATCTTCCAACGTATTCCAATCTTCAAGCAATCCCGACCCTGTTGCAAGTCTGAACAGAAATTCGATCCGAACGTCTTCATCTTCACCAGCCAATGAACATAGCAAAAGGCACAAGTATGCGTCTTTGTTTAGTATATTGAAACTCAACCTCAGACAAGCATACGCATTTGGAGGTATTCCCTGGATTTTTTCTGGTTTACAATTCATGAGTTGACGATGTGCATCCTTCCAAAAATCTTGACCCTTCCCGTGGAGTGCTTTTCCAACAGCAGCAATGATAAGTGGCAAACGTGCACATTTGTTGCACACCTGCCTTGCCAAAGACTCTTCTACAGACTCAATAGTAGAAAAACCAACAGTCCTGGTGAACATATCCCATGCTTCATCTTCTGTCAAGGCTTCAATCTCAACAGGATCCTTACATTTGTTATATTTGCACACATGTATCAATCGAGACGTAAGGAGGATCTTACAGCCCTTGATACTAGAATCCCCAAAAGGAATTCCTATTTCTGTGAAAGGAATCTCACTCCAGACATCATCTAATATGACAAGGATCGTATCCCCTTTGCTCAATCTAGCCTTCAGTTGAGAAGTTCTGTCCTCATTTTTCTCAGTTATGTTTAAATAGGTCGCCAGCTGATCTTGTATCTTTCTTATGTCCATCACCTGACCGACGTTTGCTCGTGCAACTGTATCGAAAATCCTCTGCGCCTTGACTTCTTTGGTAGCTTCCTCCATCATCCTGGTCTTCCCCGCACCTCCAAATCCGCAGACACCAACTACGGGAAAACCATCTTCTTTGTAATTCAGTGCGTTCAAAATCTTCTCGTAAGCAACTTTTCTAGATTCAAAATTCTGGTATTCAGTACTAGATATTGGGCTATACTCTTTCGGTGGAAAATATGAAATTTCACCGGTAAGCCCTTTTTTCTCCAGATCAGAGAATTCACATACCGTGGTGGTCTTCTTTGCGGCCCACCTACCAAGTTGAAAACGGCGGTAGGGATTGGGACACCGCAGCACATTAAAGCACCTCCAGGATGCTCTGCCTTCATACTTGCCCAAAAACTCTGTTACTTCTCCTTTGAATACTTTCACCTCATCCTGCCACTTAACCACATGTTCCTCGATTTTTTTCCCATTATTTTTAGCTCCGTCAACTCGTCTTTCGATCACTTTCTCCTTAGTATTAAGGCCTTCGATTTCGGAATTCAGCTTATCAACATTATACTTGTAAAAAAGGATATAACAAATTCCACGATACACAGCTCCAACAGTGGCGTCCGAAATTTGATTCACAGCAGCTCCCACAATCGGAATATCAGAAATACTGCACATGGTTGGTTGTTTGTTTTTATGCGTGTAATTTGGGAAATTAAACAAATAAAGATTTAATTGAGATGTAATTGATGAAATAAGAACAACAGATAGTAGAAGTAGATGATAAGGCAGAGATGTGGATGAAAATATATATATAAACTGAGCAGCAAAGGCTAAAGAAGAGGGCAAGCAAGTTGAAAAGATGAAGTGGAACAAAAGATGGAGTTTAGGCTATAAATCCAACTTTAAATCATCAAAAACTAATAAATACTACACCATCTTTTGTAGTATTAAAAAATATATAAATAAAGAAAGCTGGGACCCGAAAATAGTTGGCTGGTCAATTTATCGAAGCACGAGAAAGGAATTAGATGTCTGATGACATGGAAGATTGGAAAATATATTTTGTTATATGATTCGATTCAAACAATAATTTATATAATAAATTTTTATAAAATAATAATTTTTATATTTTAATTATTTTATAAAAGATCATGAATTATAACTGTTACAAAATAAAAGTTAGTTTTAACTCTTAATTATGAAGTGAATAGAAGTATGAATGTTCTTCCAAAATTTATAATTGGCGAGTTTATCCCTCACATTCATGTTAATATAAAATGAGTGCTGAAATATCACGTATTTTCTATATATATATATATATATATATATATATATATATATATATATATATATATATATAGCTATAATTGCACACATTAACTAAAATGATAAAATTATTTTTAATAAAGAAAGAAATTAACAAATACATTAATTATGTGTACATTGAATAATTTATTTACTTTAACATATTTAATTAAATGTTAAATTATTGTTATAAAGTACGTAGATTGATATTTTCTAAAAATTTTAGGACTAAAACTTATTAAAAAAATTAATTCAAATTTGTGCTCGGTAAATTTTAAATTATTTTTTTAATAAGCTTATATAAATAAAGTTTATATTATCTCATTAACAACTACATCATGTATGTAAGATCCCGAATTTTATGAAATATAAAATTTAATTTTTCTTTATATATATATTTTTCTGAAACAGTAAGTGGTTAAATCGATAAAGTTAAAAGTTAAGGATGTTATGTGCAAATTTTATTTTGTCGGACAATATTCGCTTTGTCGGGGAATATTCGTTTGGTCGGGGAATATTCGTGCCGTACGACGGCGCCGAAATAACAAATTATTTGTGGACTCCACAACGGAATATTTGTCGGATATAGAAAACGACAGAAGTAACATTTCTAAATAAAAATAGTCAACGGTGTTAACTGTTAAAATACCGGTGATAAAAGAATAGTAGAATACGGTAATTTATGGTATTTCAGTGTAGCACACGGTATTGCACAGTGTCTCATATTATTGGTCTGATAATTGACACCGTAACTGTTGCGCATCATTTCATCAATAATTATCACTGCATAATATTTTATGTTATCAATTCAATAATTGTTGCTACACAGTATTTTGCATTATTGTTACTACACGACATGTTGCATTATTAAACCAATAATTGCCACAGTAACAAATACATAGTAATTCATATTATTGATCTGATAATCGACACAGTAGTCGTTGCATTATTTTGAATTATTGTTATCACTGTGGTAGAATAATTTTAGTTGTCATATTACTAATTGGTATTTTTGTTTTATTAAGAAAAAAAAATAATATAATTATTTTTCAAAAATTACTATTCACTCCCGGAGTTTACTATTCATTCCCGGAAAAGTTACTATTCACTGACGGAAGTTACTGTTCATCTCGGGAAAGTCACTGTTCATTTGCCGACAAAAGTTACTGTTCATTACTGTTCACTTTTTGAAAATTTTAAAATTACTGTGCAAAGTTACTGTGCAAGTATTGAAATTTTAAGGAAAAAAAACGTTTGCGCAGCCCCCCATTTTTCCTTCCCCGGCGTGCTACGCATAGTAACTTCATTTGCTATAAATAGGTCATTCGCTGAATAAGAAAATCATATCTAAAATACATAATTTTTTCTATAAGTTTATTGTGAGAGAATTTTGAGCATAGTAAGGTTATTTTGAGAGTTTGAAAGCCAAAAGGAGTGCAAGAATTTTTTCAAGTAAGTCTTTTATTAAAGAGTAGTAATTTCATAAATTCCTATTTTTCACGGTATTCACAAATCTTCCTTTAGAAGACTCTTCTTTGAGAAGATTCATTTTTAAAAGCTTTCTTTGGAAGATTTATTTTAGAATATTATTTTAAAAACTATTTTAAAGTAGTTATATTATACTACAAAAATTATGTTAAATATATATAATTTTGATAGTTCATATTATACGAGTTATCATACACTTTGAAATTTATATATTGTAATTACTAATTTTATTATAAATATATAGGTTGATCAACCTCATTTAAATCAATATCCAGTCACGTGTTAAGGTAAGGAATACCATATTCTTTCATCTTCTATTATTTAAACTTACTACGGTAAGGAGTATCATTCTTTTCATCATCCTAAATGGATATTATTTTCTTTCTTACTGGAAGGGATTATCATTCTTTGATTCTCATATCATTCATTTCTTGTGTCATTTATTTCCATGTATTAAATTGTGGGAATAACCTTACGGCGCGGATTACCGCCTGTTGGTGAATAACCTTTTGTATTCATTCCTTATTAATCTCTGAGAATAATCTTACGGCGCGGATTACCGCCTGTTTGGTGAATAACTCTTCGTATTCAAATTGATAGGAATAACCTTACGGCGCGGATTACCGCCTGTTGGTGAATAACCCTTTTTATTTGTCTCATGTGGAAATAATTTGTCTACACGAATTATCACATGACACTTTTATTCCATATTCGTAAGTGATATCATTTTCCTTTATACTCATAAGGGATACCATCTTTTTCATCTTCCATTATTCAAACTTACTATGGTAAGGAATATTAATTTCCTTTACCTTTTGTTAATCAAACCTGCTACGGTAAGAGATATTATTTTCTTTCATACACCTAAATCGAAACTTATTATGGAACTATTGCTTCTATAATTCCTGAAAATATTATATGTTCCATAATAGTTGAATTTCATTATTTCAACTGAACCTTCCTATTTTCTGAACATTTCTATTGAACTGTAATCGTTATTCTGAACTGTGGATCTTGAATATCATTTTTAAATTTCACTCCACATCATGTTGGCAATTTGGACATTATTTGAATCTGCACAAAGTAAACTTCCGTTACTTATTGTTTATCCTGTTCTTCTGTTCATCATTTGTATCACTGTTATTTGTATTAATCATCAAGAATCAAGCTGTTGTGAATATCTGTGGCCGGGGGCACACATGTGATATAATTGTTGAACAGATGATAGGTTAAAGGCGATATACTAGGTTAAAGGCGATACATCTGTTCGGTGTCTTTTATGACACGTGGTGAATGTTCTCTTTGGCCCGTAGTGCAAAGATGAACTGTTGGTTGATATGATTATGACCAAAGGCTGAATCTGGTATAATCATGACCGTTGGTATTATATTGAATGTCTTTGGCCCGTAGTGCAAAGACGAACTGTTGATCTGCATGATTATGACCAGGAACTGTGAAGTTGTATTATCTTGACTAATGGTATTTCAGATGATAAAAGTTGATGATATTTTTACTAAAAAGAGAAGCGAGTGGACATTATGGTCTGCATTATTCTTCTAATAGATTGCTCATTCCGCTACTATTATTGATCTGAACATTGTTTAAGAATTTAACTGCAGTTTTTAATATAAACCTTGTAGTCTATTGTATTCTATCAAAAGCTCAACTGTTGAAGACTAATGATAATTTATTCGTCATTATCTTAGTCATGATATTCTTTACTGGGCTATTTGAGCTCACCCTTTCTTTTGTTCCATTGTTTTTCAACAGGAGATGAAAACGTAACAGGGTCTAGCCGGGAGATGGAGTGAGAGTCCGAGGAATAGCTGTCGTAGTCTTCACGTGTTGTAAAATAGTGTGGCAATAATAGTGAAGACTTAGTTGTGTATTATTATACACTGTATTGTTGTACGTTGTGCTTTGTTGTAATAATTTTGTTGTAGTCTTTTGACGACTCAAGTTTGGGCTGTGTGGGCTCAGATTTGGGGGCGTCACAGTTGGCATCAGAGCTTAGGGATATGGTCTTTAATGGAGATCTGGGGTTAGAACTAGGAGGGGAGAGACGAATATAATCAGTCACTAATGTGTTCCACTTAAAAGAGATTTTGTTATCTAACGAATCGATTTGAATATAAGAACATGAAGAGATGAGTCAGTTTGTTTGAACTAACAATTATTTTGTGACCACAGTTTAGTATGGCATCTGGAAATCAAGAGGTTAACTATGGAATGCCTGAAGCGAATGTAGAGGAGAATCAAGAGGCCCCAAACAATCCTCCTGCCAACTCAGAAAATAATGTTCCTGATAACATGATGAACGATGGATTCTTTAGGAATTTCATGCAGTTCATACAGAATCAAGGAAGAGGAAATCCAGTCAATAATAACGGTAGAAACGCTGGTAATTTGAGGATGGTCACTGTCAAGCAATTTAAAGAATTGGGACCACCTGAATTCCACGGGAAGCCTGACCCACTCAAAGCGGAGGCATGGCTGAAGCAGACGACAAAAATACTTGATGTCTTACAATGCGCTGATGATCAGAAGGTGCCATTTGCCACTTTTATGTTACGAGGTGAGGCGGACCATTGGTGGGAAGCGGTAAAACGTATCCAACCTTTAGCACTCGAAATGTCTTGGACAGAATTCGAAGAACTGTTTAACGAGAAGTATTTTCCAGAAAGCATCCGCCATATGAAAGAGGTGGAATTCATTAAGCTGGAGCAGGGAAACATGACAGTCTCCCAATATGAAGCTAAGTTCGCCGAGTTATCTCGTTTTGCTACCCATCTAGTGGATGACGAAGCACGAATGAGTTGGATGTTCCTAAGAGGTCTGAGATTCAAAATTCGTCAACAACTTAGCTCTCATAAATTCAGTTTGTATTCAGATGTTGTGGATAGGGCTCAAAGGGTGGAACAAACAGATGAAACATTACAGCCAAGAGTTAATGATCAGCATAGAGAAAGGAATGACAACAACCACAAGAACGAGAACCATCGAGGAGGTAACCAACACTTTGGTGGTAAATCCACATCAAATAACAGAAGAGGAAAATCCAGTGGGAACAATTTCAAAAGAAAGAGATTCCATAATAATTATGGAAGGGCACCAGCACCAGTACCAGCACCGACCCCAGTTTCAAGGGGAAAAGATCGACCACCAGTGAGATGCTATAGGTGTGGTAAGGAAGGTCACATCAGCCCAAACTGTACACAGCAGTCCAAAAAGTGCTACAGCTGTGGGAAAGAGGGTCATCTTGCGCGGTTCTGTCCTGCCACAAAATCGAGTCCAGCTGCAATGATGATACCAAAAGCTAGCACGGATAAGGGAAAATCTGTAGTTCAAGGGAGAGCTTTTGTTGTGACATCCCAAATGGCACGAAACTCGAACGAGGTGATAACCGGTAAGCTATTCATAAATTCTCGTGAAGTCTACGCTTTGTTAGATACTGGCTCACAATGTAGTTTAGTTGGACAGTTATTTAAAGTTATGAAGTTGAGATTTTGAGTTTGAATTTTGAAAAGTCAAAATTATTACCCATTTCTGAACTAGTATCCACTTATCAATTCGGTCATTAATTGTTCGAGGTTTACTTCTCATTAGGAACTAATTTTGATTTGGAAAATTTAATATAGGTATTGATATTTCTATAGGAGAAATTGATATTTTTATAAAATTTTATTCACATGAAAGTGGTTCCTACTTATTATTCATGTGAATAGAATCTTATAAAAATATTAATTTTTTTTTATAAAAATATCAAAATTTTAAAATATTTTTATATACTAAAGTTGGGCGTTTCAATAATCTAACATAAAATGTGAAGAGAGAAAATATTTGCATAGACAAGAGTAATAAATAATAGTACAAGTATTTTTCTATCCTGTCTACTAATATCCTGTCTACTAATAGTATGATCAATTATGCATACCGCTTGCTTCCAAAAAAAATAAAATATTATGCATGCAGCTCTATACTGTCCCCTTCAATCAATTATGGCTTCTTTGGTCATTTACCTCATAAATCATAATCAATCTCTTCTCATTTAATCTTCAGAATCTGAATTTTAATTTGCAAAACATTAAATTCAAATCGTGATTGAAATTTATTTTAATAATTAATATAATTAGTTTATATTTTAATAATATTTTAAAAGTAAATTATAATAAGACAGCCTGTTGACCCTATCAATCAATAGGGCAAATACGTCCTTACAATAATGAAATAGATTCTCACATAAATAAATTCGTTTTATTTTAACCAAATAAAATAATTAAAAAAAAAATTAATTACAAAACTCAAAGATTTGTTTAAATAAAAATTTAAGTAGCATATTTTGATTAAATGTAAAAGACAAAATTAAACATCAAAATTAGATTAATTTATATTAAATATAATACTTAAGTATAAATGGAATTCATTATTACGCAAAGTAGATAGTGTGGATAAGGTTTGAACTTAATTGTTATATACTCTCTTCTACCTTCTTTTTATAAATTTGTGTCAAATCTGTTAAAAAACAAAAGGTTGGTCCCCGTAGGGAATTAATTAAAGGAGAAATGAGCAACACAGGAAAAAAATAAAAAAATAAGGACAATTTATGAAAAGGCCAGATAAGTAGTTGAAAAGCAAATGTGACTTTATGGTTGAATTATTGATAATAATTCTACTAGCAAATAATGCTAGTATGAAAATGATACCCATGCTTCAACGTAGTAGCTGCTCTGGAATAGAAAGAGATAAGAGCACCACGCAATAAACGAAAAGAAAATAGGACAACTTGTTAGTCCTATTTGTCTGTACTTGCGTAAACACATTTAAATAAGGGTCCTCTTAGCATGTGCTTTTAGGGCACATGTTAAGTACGGAAAATAAAGATAAATTTTATTTGTTTATATATTTGCACGGAATTCAATATATGGGACCCATTAGTATATTGGAGTATTTTTTTATGCATTGAATTCAATGCAAATACATAAATAAATATTATTATGCATTGTTTTCAACGTTTAGAATGTGCCCTTAAGAAAATCCTTTAAATAAAGCCAATAAAAGAGATGATTGATTCAATGCAAAGCTTCTTTCAGGTACCTTCATGACTGAATATTAATAACAAAATCTATCTATGTGATTTTATAGTTTTACAAAAGTTTAGTTTTTTTTTTTAGTCCTCTAACTAATTTTTTTACATACTTCAGTGTCACGTTATAAATATTTTTCATCTTAGTCACCAAATTGTCCTTTTTTCATTCACTTTCTTCACAAAAAAAAAAAAAAAAAAACTTTGTTTTCTTTGGCTTTTTTTTAGCCACTTAAACATTAAGGGGCGCATTTATTTTATTTTCTGTTCTATTAAAAAAATCTTTAAAATATCTTCACTTTTTTTTTCCCTCCAATTTAAAACCCCAAGACAGGCGTTTGGTGAATTAAAATTTATAGGTATGAAGTCGTTCGTCTCTTACCTAAAAAGACATCTTTTATCCCTCGATTCGACCATATAAATTTTCTTTCTCTCTCTCTTCCTTAGCAGGCTTTATATATAGCTGATGACCCACAAAGGAGATATTGAGTTTAATTGCTCCACAATTATTAATTGTTATGTTTTCTTGCTAGTATTTGATATTTTGATTAGGATGAGTATAAGTATATAATATTAAATATAATATTTTGATTTCAATCATTAAAAAATGAAGTCTGACACAAAAATTTATATCAGATCTTACTTTTTAATAGTTGAAATATATATAATATTTAAAGTATTATTTAATTATAATATGTATAAAGTTATCATTTTGATTATCACATACCTAGAAGCTTTTACATCCCAACTCGACTCCAGTACTTTAATACCATGGCGTGGTGCCGTTAAGCCGTAATAATATATTAATAATTTAATATTATGGGATGTTGGGATAACATTTCACATCATGTTTGGTATAATAAATTAATGTTATAGACAAGTTTTTACTTTTTATTTTGTTGAATTTGAACTCAATAAAAATTTAAAATAATTGAATCGAATTTTGTTTTGCTGAATTTGAACTTAATAAAAATTTAAATGAAGTAAGTCGAACAAACTTGTAATTTGATATATAAACTTGGTTCATTAATAAACCAATTCGAGTTCAAATCGAATTTAAACAAGCTAATAGATTTTTAGAAGCTCTTAAAAAAAAAAACTTGTATTTCTGTAATATATATTACAAGACTGAATTTATATGTCGATTAATTTACCTAACACTTTCTCGGTAGTAAAATTAGGTTATCGTTTTAAGGAAATACTCCGTATATGTATAGCAATATTAACAATAATTGAGAGGGTTGAAACTTCAAGAATACTATTATTATGAGAATAAATTCTATAAAAATTGATATCGCATACATACGGTCCGTATAAAAATTGATTCTCTACTAGTATATATAAGAGTTGTAAGAAAGTTGTTGGCCTTTGTTTGGGTATATAGACCAAACGCACACGCACTAACTACTGCTTAAAACCAGTTGTATTTGAAGTGGGAAACAAAAAGGCAGTTACTTGCATATTGTAGTATGCATTTATGCTAATATGGTCAATTCAAATACATTACATATTTTTATTATTTGGTAGGAGTATCTATATTTAATAAAGTGGGAAAGGAACAAACCCTCACGTAATGAAAATTTAAAAAAAAATTAAATATGACTGTATATTCCAACTGGGCAGTTGCAAAGAGAGTATTTAAAAATATGATTGTATATATATATTAAAAAAAATGAATATGACTTAGTAATGTGTGTCGACAAGTTTAAAGTAATGAAAAATAAACAAATTTGAGACATGGAAAAACATACTTGTTTCTAACATATAATAATTGTATTACATAATTTCAAATCAAATAATAATTTAGAGTACATCAATTAGATTTTCTTAAAAAGACTAAATAAAGTGACTTGATAAATTTGGGAAGGTTAACTTTCCAATGGATACGTGTTCAAGAGGTGTTTGTGAAATGCAGCTATATAATTTAATTTGGTAGGAGAGAGAAAATAATGTACTACTACTACTCTACTAATCGTAATATCAATTATGCATACAGCTTGCTTCCAAAAATAAAATAAAATTATGCATACAGCTTTATATCGCCCCCTTCAATCAATTATGACTTCTTTGGTCTTTTTCCTCATAAATCATAATCAATCTCTCCTCATTTAATTTTTAGAATCTGAATTTTAATTCACAAAACATTAAATTCAAATCGTGATTGAAATTTATTTGAATAATTAATATAATTAATTTATATTTTAATAATATTTTAAAAGTAAATTACAATAGGACATCTTGTTGGCCCTATCAATCAATAGGGCAAATACGTAATTACAATAATGAAATAGATTCTCACATAAATAAATTTGTTTTATTTTAACCAAATAAAATAATTAAAAAATTTAATTATAAAACTTAAAGATCTGTTTAAATAAAAATTTAAGTAGCATATTTTAATTAAATATAAATTAAAGATAAAATGAAATTAATTTATATTCAATATAATACTTAAATATAAGTGGAATCTATTATTACGTAAAGTAGGTAATATGAATAAATATATATTTCAAAGTAGTGGTTGCTCGGTAATAGAAAGAGACATGAGCAACACGCCAAAAATGAAAAGAAAATAAAACAGTCTGGTGGTATTTGTGAAACTACATTTAAATAAAGACAATAAAAGAGATGAGTGGTTCAAAGCAAAGTTACTTTCAGGGACTCGTGACTCTGAATAAATAAAGACAATAATTTCTCTCTCTCTCTCTTCCCTAGCAGGCTTTATGTATAACTGATGACCCACAAAGGAGACATTAAGTTTAATTGCTCCACAATTATTAATTGTTATGTTTCCTGGCTATTTGTTATTTTCATTATCATATACCTAGCTAGAAGCTTCTACAACCCAACTTGACTCCAGTTTAATTCCAGGGCGCGGCGGTAATAATATATTAATAATTTAATATTATGAGATTTTAGCTGATGTTTGGTATAATAAATTAAAGTAATAGAACGCTTTTTATTTTATTGAATTTGAATTCAAATTTTTTTTAAAGAAAATTTGGTCGAATTTTGTTTTGCTGAATTTGAACTCAATAAAAATTTAAGCGAACTAAATCGAACGAATTTATAATTTGATAGCAACATTTCAATGCTGACATACATACAAAAATTATTGCATTTGAGTTATTATTGAATTTGGACCCCTCCACCTTCTCATGAGATCGAGTTTGATGTGGTTGTGAATTATTAGGTGTGTTTAACGTGTGTTTATTTTTATCTGTGGTTCATAAAAACAGTTTTATTTTTTTAATTTTTTTTAAAAATATTAATTTTATAATGATAATAATAACAATATAAAAAGACATAAGTAACTCAAGTTTCTCATCATATATAATTGGAACGGATACTTTTACATTAAAATTAGATTAATTTACATTCAACATAATATTTGAAGTATAAGTGAAATTCATTATTAGGTAAAGTAGATAGTATGGATAAAATTTGAACTTGTTCAATACTCTCTTCCAACTTTTCTTTTATAAATTTGTGTCAAATCTGTTAAAAAACAGAAGATTGGTCTCCATATGCATGGAATTAAAGGAATTGAGCAACACAGAAAAAAAAAATTTACTTAATTAAGAATTGATCCCTCTTAGAACTCTTTCCGAAAAATTTACTTAATTAATAATTGGTCTCTCTTAGAGTTCTATTGGCGAAATTTCCTTAATTAAGAACTAGTCCCCTCCTGACTAGATTCAGATAAATTTTCTTAATTTTCTTTCGTCTCTCCTGACTATTTAAAATTTAATTTGATCCAAAAATTTAAATTAAATTACTATTCACTTATAATATCTTAACAAGACGTACGATAAAAATAAAATAATAGAAAGAGATATGAGCAACACATATAAAATGAAGAAAAAAAAAAAATAGGTCATCCTGTTGACCCTATCTGCCTGTAATTGTGTAAACACGTTTAATTATATTAATTATAAGTAAGCCTAATCCTAATAACAAAATGAACAAATTACATAAAAATCAATCTTGAAATAGGAAAACAAAATATCAATTTGCCAGATTCTTGCAATACTCTTTCTTGTAGCCGTGGGACCGTCTAGATTGCTGATTGAATTTGCCTCGACTGACATGATCAGCTTTA
This sequence comes from Hedera helix, assembly GCA_947179155.2. Classification (NCBI taxonomy): domain Eukaryota; kingdom Viridiplantae; phylum Streptophyta; class Magnoliopsida; order Apiales; family Araliaceae; genus Hedera; species Hedera helix. Next base: position 4,495,723 of record OX359282.1, on the reverse strand, counting down.
TAACTATTGAATCCGTGACCCTTCCATTAGCCATGAGAAATTTGTCTTTAACGTGGGACCATGTTTTGAATTCTTATAGATCAAGGACCCATGCGTGAATCAGATGATTAGGACTTTGCTTTTCCAAACTTGAGAAGGAATCTTGAATTGCTATGTAAGGGGACCCACCCATTCCGTGTGAATTCTTTAATTGCTATGCATGAATCTGTTACCTCCATAATACAAGTTTACCCCCAAACCGTGTACCACATTCCCCTTCATGCCGCGTGAATCTTTATTAAATCCTACGGATTCCATATTGCCGCGTGAAACTGATTAGGGCTGCCTCCTCCTATTGTTTGGATTGTTGAATGCCGAAGCTGCTAAGGATCAATGCCGTGTGAATTAAACACGGTTTTCGGCCTTGGTTTTGTCTTTACATCCACATTGCCGAGGTTTTCACACGGGTTGGACATGCGGATTAGAATTATACATGAGTTGGGCTTCACCAAATTGCTTAAACCAAACTAATTAACTTTAAATCAGCCTCCTTATTTAATTCTCTCGAGCTATTTTTTGCCCAAATAACTTTAAATCACTTGATAAACTTCTGAGCTAAAATTAAGTTATCATAGTATGATGAGGCCCTGATCAGGATCGTATCGATGGTGGTGGTGATTGTGGGCGGTGTAGTGAATAATGAAAAAATATGAAATTAAGATAGTGAGGATAAAATACTCTTTTTTTAAAAATAAGTTGGCCCGGTGTCTTTTTTTTTAAGAGACAAAAAGAAGCCGAAAAAGTTTTTATAAAACAACATACCAAAAAAAATGGCAAAAGAGGTAATAAAAGACTGTCAAACACTATTTAAGATGAGATTTGAATTTATTCTATACTCTTTTCTATTTTTATATTATAAATTTTATCAATAAATAAATAAATAAATTTGTCCCTGTATTCAGTGCATGATGAATAAAATCATAGCCTCCAATTTATGACACATACTTTCACCTTTAACATCTTTAATTGAATAAAGGAGCCATATGACATTGCTTTCTTATCAATAGTATAATCAATTATTGGAAAATGTTATAGCCAATAATGTTTGGCAATGATATAGTTAATGACCTTTGTTAAAAAATGGTGGGACCCACCATGTATGGTGGAGCCCACCAATTTTTAACAAATGTCATTATCTATATTATTGGCTAGATCATTAGCTCTAGCAAAGCTCATAATTATTCAGAAAGAGAGAGAAAATAATTTACTGTTACTAGCCTACTATCCTTCTTACAGTATGATTAATGACCATACAACTGCTACTACCCTACTTAGTTTTAATTTGCAAAACATTAAATTCAAATTGTCATTGAAATTTATTTTAATAATTAATATAATTAGTTTATATTTTAATCATATTTTTTAAATAAATTACAATAGGACAGCTTGTTGGCCCTATCAATCAATAGGGAAAATAAGTTCTTACAATAATGAAATAGATTCTCACACAAATAAATTTGTTTTATTTTAACTAAATAAAATAATTAAAAAGAAATTAATTACAAAACTCAAAAATCTGTTTAAATAAAAATTTAAGTAGCATATTTTGATTAAATATAAATTAAAGATAAAATTAAACACTATAATTAAATTAATTTACATTCAACGTGATACTTAATTATAAGTGGAATCCATTATTACGTAAAGCATATAGTATAGATAAACATGCTTCAAAGTAGTGGTTGCTCCGGAATAGAAAGAGATATGAGCAACACGCCAAAAACGAAAAGAAAATAAGATAGTCTGGTGGTCCTGTCTGTCTGTGCTTATGAAAATACATTTAAATAAAGACAATAAAAGAGATGACTTGTTCAAAGCAAAGCTACTTGCAGGTACTTTCATGACTCTGAAGTCTGAATAAATAAAGACAATAATTTCTCTCTCTCTCTCTCTCTCTCAACAGGTTTATATATAGCTGATGACCCACGAAGGAGACTAAACTCACTCCACAATTATTAATCGTAATGTTTCCTTGCTATTTGATATTTTAATTTTTTTTATCACATACTAGCTAAAATCTTCTACAACTCAACTCGACTCCAGGGTAATACCATGGCACGACGCCATTTAGCTGTAATAATATATTAATAATTTAATATTATGGGATGTTGGGATAACATTTCACATCATGTTTGGTATAATAATTTAAAGTTATAAACGAGTTTTCACTTTTTATTTTGCTGAATTTGAACTCAATAAAAATTTAAAATAATTGAGTCGAATTTTGATTCGTTGAATATAATTAGATAGAAACATTTCAACGCTGACATACGTACAGTAATTATTGCAGTTGAGTTATTATTGAATTTGAACCCCTCCACCTTTCTCATGAGATCGAGTTTGATGTGGTTGTGAATTACTAGGTGTGTTAACATGTATTTATTTTTTTCCGTGGTTCATAAAAACAGTTTTATTTTTTTATTTTTTTAAAAAATATTAATTTTATAATGATAATAATAATAGCAATATAAAAAGACATAAATAACTCAAGTTTCTCATCATATATAATTGGAACGGATACTTTTACATTAAAATTAGATTAATTTACATTCAAAGTAATATTTAAAGTATAAATGGAATTCATTATTACGTAAAAGTAGTAGTATGGACAAAATTTGAACTTGTTCTCTTTCAACTTTTCTTTTATAAATTTGTGTCAAATATGTTAAAAAACAAAAGGTTGGTTCCATTATGCATGGAATTAAAGGAGAAATGAGCAACACAGAAAAAAGGAATTTACTTAATTAAGAATTGGTCCCTCCTAAAGCTATTTCTACGAAATTTTCTTAATTAAGAATTGGTCCCTTCCTGACTAGATTCGGAGAAATTTTCTTAATTTCCTTCCGTCTCCCTCCTGACTATTTGGAATACAATTTGATCTAAAAATTTAAATCAGACTACTAATCACTCATAATATCTTAACAAGACGTACGATAAAAATAGAATAAAAAAAAAAGAAGATATGAGCAACACGTATAAAACGAAAAAAAGAGAGACAACCTGTTAACCCTGTCTGCCTATACTTGTGTAAACACATTTAATTATATTAATTATAAGTAAGCCTAATCCTAATAAAAAAAATGAACAAATTACATAAAAATCAATCTTGAAATAGGAAAACAAAATATCAATTAGCAGATTTATAACTATTGAATCCGTGACCCTTCCGTTACTTTTTTCCTACCAACAGTATAATCAATGATGCAGCTGTATAATTTTTTAAGAGAAAAGAGAAAATAGCCGTCCGTCGATCAATTATGACTTATTTGGTCTATTTTTATTATAAATCATAAATTCATAATCAATCTCTCTGACTCTCAGTATATCTTCACAATCTTAATTTTAGTTTGTAAAACATTAAAATTCCAATTGTGATTGAAATTTATTTTAAAAATTAATACAATTATTTTATATGTTATTATATTTTTTAAATAATTTACAACGTTCTAAAAAGTGTCGTGCAGACCTAGCTACGGGAAAAATTTTTGAACGTCTAAGCAATGAGGCGATTTTTTAGACAAGTTCTAAGTGAGTGCTCTCGGTAGTTAATTTAGGACTATGAGTTATATTACGATGAAGAAATTTTGAGGAGTTACTTAGTATTTTTTTTTGAAGAAGTCACCTATGAAATTTTATGATTGTAGATCTTGCATATAGTTTTGAGAAGACGACTATGAAGACATCCCAATAATGTAATCTTCTTATTCAATTCTTTCTTTTTGTTCTTCTTTTCTTTCTGAAACTATTGATGTTAAGTCGGAGTTAGAGTCTTGTGACTCGGGTGATTCATGAACTAGTATGAATACTAGGTGCAGTGATGAAGTGGTGCTAGACCTTTTTCTGAAACCATTTTTTCTAATAAACAGATTTACTATAGTTAAACAATATTTATACATTAAAACAGCAATCAATGTGCTTCGAAAAATTTGCATAAGAAACGCGACGACATCATTTATATCGTTTGAATCATATCATATTTCTTCTCAACCTTTACAAATATAACAAAAGCATTCTTTTCTCCCATGATTCATAGTTGACCAAACGACGACCTTATAGTTTGGTTAAGAAAATAATGATAATGCATTTAAACTAGGGGTGTGCAACTGGTAAATACCGAACTGAACCGAACCGGTGTCGGACCGAACTGGTACCGAAAGTGGCAAAATTTTAATACTGAAACCGGTACCGATTGTACCGGTGGTACCGATTTTTACCGGATAAAAATCGAATTTAAGATAATTATTATTTTATTATTATTATTATTATTATTAATATTTTTATTATTATAATTATTATTTTTATTATTATTATTATTAATTTTATTATTATTATTATTTTTATTATTATTATTACTATTTCTATTATTATTATTAATTATTTATTAATAATAATAATAATAATTAAAAATAAATAAATAGAAAACCGGTATTATCGGTCCGGTTCGGTATATACCGAACCATAAAAATGCGGTACCGGAACCGGTACCGAAAAACCGGTATATACCGGTTTCTTTTGTACCGGTACCGGACCGGTTTATTTTATACCGAAAAACCAGTTCAGTCCGATCCGATTTTCCGAAAAAACCGAAATTACCGAAAATGTTGGACAACCCTAATTTAAACTACTACCATGTAGCTCAAGAGTTATTCTGCTCGTTCGAATACCAACCAGCGTTTGGAGTGTTATCAAACACATCATAGTTAAAAAATTTATTCCTTTACGAGTAATTTATTTTAAATACAATTTATTTAACTCATAAATATTGTACTTATTATTTAAATACAACACTTTAAAAGTGGTGCAGCCAAACGCTGCTACTGCAAATGCTATACGTACGTGTTCGTCTATTGAAGTTGAGAGCGTTTGGCGTATTTAGATATTCTAAACATAACAAATGTAATTAAAAATCTTATTTATTTATAAATATTTTATTTTAAATATAACTTATTTAACTTACAAACGAACGTTACATTTATCTAAAACATTATTTACTTCTAGTAGTCCAAAAGAAGAACTTACGTTGGTCAAGAAAATAATGACAAATTATGGGATCTCTATTTAAACTACTACCATGTGGCTCAAGAATTATTATGCTTTGAAATACGATACTATTGGCTACACAGGAACACAAGTGTATTTGGTGAACATGAAGGAGAAAAAATATACATTAATGATTTGGATTCAAATTTGAGATATTAAATTTGGTACAAATAATGCGATCATACTACGTACATCGGTTGATTACTCTTTTCATGCTAAAAAAAAGATGAGTAAAATATAATTTATACACATTAAAAAACAATAAAAAAAAGAGTAATTTTTTTTCAAATTTATCTTTAGTGGTCCCACAAAATTATATAGAATGATGAGTACTTTATTATATGAGTACATTAAATTCAAATCGTGATTGAAATTTATTTTAATAATTAATATAATTAGTTTATATTTTAATAATATTTTAAAAGTAAATTATAATAAGACAGCCTGTTGACCCTATCAATCAATAGGGCAAATACGTCCTTACAATAATGAAATAGATTCTCACATAAATAAATTCGTTTTATTTTAACCAAATAAAATAATTAAAAAAAAAATTAATTACAAAACTCAAAGATTTGTTTAAATAAAAATTTAAGTAGCATATTTTGATTAAATGTAAAAGACAAAATTAAACATCAAAATTAGATTAATTTATATTAAATATAATACTTAAGTATAAGTGGAATCCATTATTACGCAAAGTAGATAGTGTGGATAAGATTTGAACTTAATTGTTATATACTCTCTTCTACCATCTTTTTATAAATTTGTGTCAAATCTGTTAAAAAACAAAAGGTTGGTCCCCGTAGGGAATTAATTAAAGGAGAAATGAGCAACACAGGAAAAAAATAAAAAATTAAGGACAATTTATGAAAAGGCCAGATAAGTGGTTGAAAAGCAAATGTGACTTTATGGTTGAATTATTGATAATAATTCTACTAGCAAATAATACTAGTATGAAAATGATACCCATGCTTCAACGTAGTAGCTGCTCTGGAATAGAAAGAGATAAGAGCACCACGCAATAAACGAAAAGAAAATAGGACAACTTGTTAGTCCTATTTGTCTGTACTTGCGTAAACACATTTAAATAAGGGTCCTCTTAGCATGTGCTTTTAGGGCACATGTTAAGTACGGAAAATAAAGATAAATTTTATTTGTTTATATATTTGCACGGAATTCAATATATGGGGTCCATTAGTATATTGGAGTATTTTTTTATGCATTGAATTCAATGCAAATACATAAATAAATATTATTATGCATTGTTTTCAACGTTTAGAATGTGCCCTTAAGAAAATCCTTTAAATAAAGCCAATAAAAGAGATGATTGATTCAATGCAAAGCTTCTTTCAGGTACCTTCATGACTGAATATTAATAACAAAATCTATCTATGTGATTTTATAGTTTTACAAAAGTTTAGTTTTTTTTTTTAGTCCTCTAACTAATTTTTTTACATACTTCAGTGTCACGTTATAAATATTTTTCATCTTAGTCACCAAATTGTCCTTTTTTCATTCACTTTCTTCACAAAAAAAAAAAAAAAAAAAACTTTGTTTTCTTTGGCTTTTTTTTAGCCACTTAAACATTAAGGGGCGCATTTATTTTATTTTCTGTTCTATTAAAAAAATCTTTAAAATATCTTCACTTTTTTTTTCCCTCCAATTTAAAACCCCAAGACAGGCGTTTGGTGAATTAAAATTTATAGGTATGAAGTCGTTCGTCTCTTACCTAAAAAGACATCTTTTATCCCTCGATTCGACCATATAAATTTTCTCTCTCTCTCTCTTCCTTAGCAGGCTTTATATATAGCTGATGACCCACAAAGGAGATATTGAGTTTAATTGCTCCACAGTTATTAATTGTTATGTTTTCTTGCTAGAATTTGATATTTTGATTAGGATGAGTATAAGTATATAATATTAAATATAATATTTTGATTTTAATCATTAAAAAATGAAGTCTGACACAAAAATTTATATCAGATCCTACTTTTTAATAGTTGAAATATATATAATATTTAAAGTATTATTTAATTGTAATATGTATAAAGTTATCATTTTGATTATCACATACCTAGAAGCTTTTACATCCCAACTCGACTCCAGTACTTTAATACCATGGCGTGGTGCCGTTAAGCCGTAATAATATATTAATAATTTAATATTATGGGATGTTGGGATAACATTTCACATCATGTTTGGTATAATAAATTAATGTTATAGACAAGTTTTTACTTTTTATTTTGTTGAATTTGAACTCAATAAAAATTTAAAATAATTGAATCGAATTTTGTTTTGCTGAATTTGAACTTAATAAAAATTTAAACGAAGTAAGTCGAACAAACTTGTAATTTGATATATAAACTTGGTTCATTAATAAACCAATTCGAGTTCAAATCGAATTTAAACAAGCTAATAGATTTTTAGAAGCTCTTAAAAAAAAACTTGTATTTCTGTAATATATATTACAAGACTGAATTTATATGTCGATTAATTTACCTAACACTTTCTCGGTAGTAAAATTAGGTTATCGTTTTAAGGAAATACTCCGTATATGTATAGCAATATTAACAATAATTGAGAGGGTTGAAACTTCAAGAATACTATTATTATGAGAATAAATTCTATAAAAATTGATATCGCATACATACGGTCCGTATAAAAATTGATTCTCTACTAGTATATATAAGAGTTGTAAGAAAGTTGTTGGCCTTTGTTTGGGTATATAGACCAAACGCACACGCACTAACTACTGCTTAAAACCAGTTGTATTTGAATTGGGAAACAAAAAGGCAGTTACTTGCATATTGTAGTATGCATTTATGCTAATATGGTCAATTCAAATACATTACATATTTTTATTATTTGGTAGGAGTATCTATATTTAATAAAGTGGGAAAGGAACAAACCCTCACGTAATGAAAATTTTAAAAAAAATTAAATATGACTGTATATTCCAACTGGGCAGTTGCAAAGAGAGTATTTAAAAATATGATTGTATATATATATATATATATATATATATTAAAAAAAATTAATATGACTTAGTAATGTGTGTCGACAAGTTTAAAGTAATGAAAAATAAACAAATTTGAGACATGGAAAAACATACTTGTTTCTAACATATAATAATTGTATTACATAATTTCAAAAGGTTGGTCCCCATATGCATGGAATTAAAGGAGAACTGAGGAACACAGAAAAAAAAAATACTTAATTAAGAATTGATCCCTCCTAGAGCTCCTTCCGAGAAATTTACTTAATTCAGAATTGGTCTCTCCTAAAGTTCTATCGGCAAAATTTCCTTAATTAAGAATTGGTCCCCACCTGACTAGATTCGGAGAAATTTTCTTAATTTCCTTCCGTCTTGGTTATTTAGAATTCAATTTGATTCAAAAATTTAAATCAAACTACTACTCATTTGTAATATCTTAACAAGACGAACGATAAAAATAGAATAATAGAAAGAAATATGAGCAACACGCATAAAATGAAAAAAAAAAAATTGGACAACCTGTTGACCTTGTCTGCATGTACTTGTGTAAACACATTTAATTATATTAATTATGAGTAAGCTTAATCCTAATAACAAAATGAACAAATTACATAAAAATCAATCTTGAAATAGGAAAACAAAATATCAATTTGCCAGATTCTTGCAATACTCTTTCTTGTAGTCGTGGGACCCTCTAGAATGCTGATTGAATTTGCCTCGACTGACATGTTCATGTTTATAACTATTGACAGGACCGGTCCTGAGGGAGTGCAGAAGGGGCGATCGCACAGGGTTTCTAAATTTGAAGGGCCCACAAATTATGCTTTATATATTAATGTTTGTTATTTTATATGTGAGAGATGACCCCTAATTTTTTTTTGTACAAGACCCCAATATAAATTGTGCTCTTAAGGCCTGTCTGACTATTGAATCCGTAACCCTTCCATTAGTCATGAGAAATTTGTCTTTAACGTGGGACCATGTTTTGAATTCTTGTACATCAAGGACCCATATGTGACTCAAGATGATTAGGACTTTGCTTTTCCAAACTTGAGAAGGACCTGATTATGACTTTGCTTTTCCAAACTTGAGAAGGACCCACCCATCCCGTGTGAATTCCTGACCCACCCATTCCGTGTGAATTCTTAAATTGCTATGCATGAATCTGTTACCTCCGTAATAGAAGTTGACTCCCCAAAGCGTGTCCCACATTCCCCTTCAAGCCGCGTGAATCTTTATTAAATCCTACGGATTCCATATTGCCGCGTGAAACTGATTTGGGCTGCCTCCTCCTATTGTTTCGATTGTTGAATGCCGAAGCTGCAAAGGATCAATGCCGTGTGAATTAAACACGGTTTTTGCCGTGGTTTTGTCTTTACATCCACATGTGTTGCCGAGGTTTTCACACGGGTTGGACATGCGGATTAGAATTAAACATGATTTGGGCTTGACCCAATTGCTTAAACCAAATTTATTACCTTTAAATCAGCCTCCTTATTTAATTCTATTGAGCTATTTTTTGCCTAAATAACTTTGAATCACTCGATAAACCTCTAAGCTAAAATTGAGTTGTCATAGTATGATGCAACCCTGATCAGGATTGTATCGGTGGTGGTAGTGGTGGTGGTGGTGGTTGTGGGTGGTGTAGTGAATAATTAAAAAATATGAAATTAAGATAGTGAGAATTAAATACTCTTTTTCTGAAATTAAGATAGTGTGGATAAATTACTCTAGGACTGACGATGAAATATTGAGGAGTTTACTTAGTATATTTTTTTAGAAAACGGCTATGGGTCCAGCTATGAAATTTTATGGTGGCAGATCTTGCATATAGTATTGAGAAGGAGACTATGAATGCATCCCAATAATGTAATCTTCTTATTCAATTCTTTCTTTTTGTTCTTCTTTTCTTTCTAAAACTATCGATGTTAAGTCGGAGTTAGAGTCTTGTGACTTGGGTGATTCATGAACTAGTCTGAATACTAGGCGCAATGGTGAAGTGGTCCCGGAACTTTTTCTTAAACCATTTTTCCTAATAAACAAATTCACTTCAGTTGGACAACATTTATACATTGAAACATCAATCAGTGTGTTTCGAAAAAAATTGCATATTTTATACACACTATAAAAAAGAGATAAAAGTAAAGAATGAGATTTATAATTAAACATTTTATAGATTTTTATTAGTAAATAATACATGAATCTGATTCTTGGTGCTACAGTTGGTGCACATATTATTATTCATATTCTTTTATAGATAATACTATATTTTATTACATATTATTTTACATATTTTTATTAATAAAGTTGTGTACTAAGAGTAGGACTCATGTATTGTTTACTAATAAAAATATGTAAAACATTCAATTGTAAATCTTACTATTTGTTTTCTCTCTTTATACACTAAAAAAAAATGTATAAAATATTTAATTATAGGTCATACTTTTGTGTGCGACTTAAAATTCTCAAGTTAATCCATTAATTTTAATAATTCCATTAATTGGACTTTCCTTTAATTAAGTTCAACACATAGTCACATAATCAATTATTCACATAGTGATTTAAATTAATTTACACAAAATTCACTTCACTATATAAAGTATCTAATTTCATACAATGTTGCATGTGCAATTCATATTCATGTGTAATTATTTTCAAATTTTAGTTTAGAGGATATAATAAAAATATTATTTAATTTTGACGGTAAAATATGAAACATTTAAATTTAAAGACAAAAATTTGGTAAAAAAAACTTTGGTCTGTCCAAAAAGACCAAGCTGTGCTCTCGCTTTATATATAGATTTTCAACAAGTAAAAGATTTTTATTTTATTTTATATATTTCTACATAATCTCTAAGATCATGTGTAAATATCATTTTTTGAAATTATTTATTTGGAAAAATTAGTCAGACATGTGCATGTCATGTAAGTTTAATAATGTCAAAATAGTCAATTCATGCATAAAACTATTTTCTCTCCTAATAGAAGGGCATATACGTCCTTACAATAATGAAATAGATTCTCACATAAATATTTTTTTATTTTAACCAAATAAAATAATTAAAAATAAATTAATTTCAAAACTCAAAGATATGTTTAAATAAAAATTTAAGTAGCATATTTTGATTAAATATAAAAGACAAAATTAAACACTAAAATTAAATTAATTTACATTCAACATAATACTTGATTACAAGTGGAATCCGTTATTACATAAAGTAGATAGTGTAGATAAGTTTTGAACTTACAATTAAATTAATTTACATCCAACTCTCTTCTACTTTCCTTTTATAAATTTGTGTCAAATCTGTTAAAAAACAAAAGGTTGGGCCCCATATGGAATTAATTAAAGGAAAAATGAGCAACACAAAAAAAAGGAAAAGAAAAAAGGACAATTTAAGGAAAGGCCATAAAACTGATAAGTGGTTGAAAAGCAAAGGTGCCTTCATGTTTGAATTATTAATAACAACTCTAATAGCAAATAATACTAGTATGAAAATGATGCATCATTTGATGCTATTGCAAAGCCTGCCTGCCACTAGTTTGGGCTATAGTCTAGATTACGCATATGACAAGACCCAATAGTAAGAGCCTTTATACATTTATTGGGCTTTTAAAAAGCTATAATTTTTCAAAACTCATATGTCACTATGCAATACTAATTTTATTTGCCCTCTCCTCTCCCCCATATCATTGGGCCAAATCATACCTCTAAAAATGAAGTGAACGCACCACACCTAGATTTTTAACCGTTGAAATTCCAAAGATTTTACCATCTACTGTGGACTTAATTGTCAGCTTAAATCTGTAATTTCCCTTGAATATTGAAATAAATGGCACTAGAGGAGAGAAATATATATTGATTCTTGGAGAAATATTGGCTCATCAAGAGTTATGAAACTGTGAATAACGAAATGTTTATATTCAGAAAGACATTAAGGCTAAGTTTGTTTGCAAATATAATAGATGGTACTATATGTACTAATTTAATACCACTCAAGACGATTTTATCATATGATTAGTTCGTTATTTAATCCCATGTACTGTTTGTTTACATTTGATACCTCAAAAAATGGATGATATAATACCAAATTTTTACTTGGAATTATAATTCATCATCAAATGAACTTAGAAATAACAAAACATAGTCCATGTGATTAAATAACGAATTTATCATGGACAAAACAGTTTGAAGTGATAATAAATTAGTTCAAATAATCTTATCGCACACATTATTTTTGCAAACAAGCCTAGTCCAAATGTTTACCAATGCTATCTATGATCCATTATCGTATTATATACATGAAGAGAAATCTCATTTAGCAAAGCAAAATAATGACATCACTTGTTCATGTGATGCTGGGTTTTGTACTTTGTAGTTGCAGTAGGTGAGAAATCATACAAACACAACAATCAAACAAGCATAATGAAGAATAATCCCACTGGTATTTGTATATATCAGAACATATTATGTATGCATTTACAATGAAAAGTTAAATTTATCTCATAAAAATGCTTCAGAGTATAAACTATAAACATCATTATAAGAGTATTATACATAATTTTCTAGGAAGAATACACAATGCATCAAGTTCTCGTACATTACAAGAAAAAACCTTATTTCCGATGAAATATTCAAAAATCATATAAAAACAATATAACTTTTGTAAATTATGATGTTTTGCATGTAAATGTATTAGATATTTTTTGTTTGGTCAACCGTGAATGATTTATTTTTATAGCGGATATTTTGGACTCGCTAACGTTTACATTTTACTTGTGAAAAGAAACGGATATATATGTTTACTTCTTTGTCAACCTAAAAAGTACACTACCAAAGATTTTCAAAAGGGATCTATATTGATTAAAGAATTTGAATAGATTTATTTAGATTTTCATCGTTATTTTAGTTATTAATTAACACCTGGTCTAAACTTTCTATTCTACTAATAGTTGTCGTTGTGTCTTGGTGCATCTTGAAAAAAAGGAAAATGGGATCGCAACTTGCAAACAATTGAGTATTTATCTCAATTTCAGTAGGTTAGTAGATAAAAAAAAATCTTTAAAAAATTCGTGAAATCGACAAGATGAGTATTTATTTATTTATTTTAATGTCAACTGGATATTTGCTACGAGTTGTTATTTTAAAGGTCAACTGAATAATTTTTAATTGTTAACTGATAAGATGGCTTCATTATTCTCCTCGGCTGAAAAATTATTATTAAAAATTGAAAAATGATATACATAAGAGTCCTTCTAGGTTGTTAATCGTTAACAGATCAAGCTTCATGGGAATTCTATCTCTTATTGGATTTAATATATGTAGACACCCAAATTTTGCACTTCTCTACTAACCCTGGCAGGAGGGCAAAGTCGTCATTTGACCCGACGAGCGAAAAGGAAGGTGGACCCCAACACGAAGCCACCCCAACAACTTACGGTCAAAGCCGCCACAACGAACAACGAGCATCAGGTTACTTGAGGCAAGGCAAACAGTTAATCCAGAAGAACCTGATTTGAGCAGAAAAGACGACAAATGGCCACTACGCTTACGATGTTCGGGGGTCTCGCTCCCCGGTGAGCGAGCGGCTGCCCAGCTCGCCGGTGAGCTGGCGGGGGTGGAAAGGGGGCAGCGCCCCCTGGAAGCCAAGCACAATTAGCAAATTCTATATCAAGTCGCAGCCCTCCGAACTAGCCTCCCAGAACAATATGGCACGTTTCCCAAGGATTTTCGGATTGCAAAATACGAGCCTTCCAGCGAAAAAACGAAAGACCGACATCAAACGCGAAAATCGAGGAAAACACCGGAGCCAGCCGCAGCTGCACCTGCGGCTGGCCGCAGTTGCATCTGCGGCCAAGATCTGAAGATCTATATCGCCATTTCCAGTTCATTTCTTCAGCAGACACGGACGGACGGGAAAAAAAAAGAAAAAGAGAGCGACGGGAGAGAGAGAAAGGCGACGGGAGGAAGAAAAAAGAGAGAAAAAGAGAGAAAAAATGTGAGATTTCTTCCTCTTTTATACAATCGTTGTATCCTATATTGATTTTCAAGTGTTAAAGTGTCCATTGCATCGATTGGAATGTGAAAAATCCGAGTTTCATAGCTTCATTGTGTTTTATTCAGTAAATCTTTTCGATATAGTTTTATTTCATTGTTATTGCATTTGTTGGGTGGATCTACTGTAGATCCGAAAATATTTGGTGCATTGCTATTTAAATAGTTTGATTTTGTTTATTTTGAGTTTAGATCCAATGTAGTCGATATATGTTGTAGATCTGTGGATTAGGGACGGTTAGGGAGGATTTATTGCGGATGGAATCTCCTCCTAACCTCCCGATGATATCCTTTTAGTTTATTTTATAGCTTTTACGTATGTAGCGATGGCGATGCATTTGTAGTGTAAATATGTAATTTTTGGGCCTTAAAGCGACGTCGGATTGAAAATCGGGTTTAAGGCCCCATGATAGTGAAATGTGCGATTGTGGGCGTTTGGGGTTATTTGGATGGCTCACATGCCCATGAATAGCTCCGACGTTATTTTTAATGCTTGTTTTTTCCTTTTCGACACGGAAAAAGAATTTTGGAATGAAAAGATAAAGATTTTCTAAAAAGAATCAAATTAGGATATTAGATACACGAGGTTTTAAAAGTAAAGAGTTTTGGCGAAACTTTGATCCTTGTTTGACGAAAAGGCTATATTTGGTTTTGAAATGTCATAAAAATGTGCTTCGAGAAATAAATGAACGTTTTCATTAAACTTTGTGCATAGGGTTAAAGAGTTCTAGAAGTTGCCTTCATTTTATTTATATCTATTGTTAGAGGGCAATGTATAGTCTCGATTCCTATTTGACAAAAGTTTAAAAAACTATTATTTTCTAAAATGACATCTAATAAAAAACCTCATCGTTTTCGAAATTAAAATCAATATTTCTTATAAAAAGCGAAGCCTCGTCATTTGGGTCAAAAGACGCCTAAAACGCTTTCCCGACAAAGCACATTTTGACATATAAAATCAAAGCAACTTTATGCAAAAGGACAACACAAACCTCCATTTAGGCACACACACACACGCGCGCGCGCACACACATTTTAAGATTTAAAAGGATAGGAAAACATCGAGATTGCGGTAACCGTATTTCACGGAAGTCGGGGGGTGCCTAACACCTTCCCCTCGCTTAAGCAAGCCCCCGAACTCTATGAATCTCGGTTTGCGGACCAATTAATTCGGAGTCACATATGAGCCAGCGATTACGAAAATAAAATTCGGATGAGTTGGTACATCCATTTCAAATATACCAACTGGCGACTCTGGTCAATTGGCTCATTACAAAATCGACCTTTCAAAACCCCGTCGACACTAAGCCGACCCTTTTCAAAAGTCACATCTTAATCTAAAGGCTAAAATTGGAAAGGGACATTTTAATATTAAAAAACGAGACGGCGAAAATCCCGGCGTCGACAGCTGGCGACTCTGCTGGGGACAGTAGAGGGCTTAAGCCGCGTTTAAAATCTCGATGTTTTCCGATCCTTTAAAAATCTAAAAAGTGTGTGGTTGCGTTACTTGCGATTGATCTACCTTTTTGTGCGTGTATGAATGAATATGCGAGTGTGGTGATTGCTTTACGAATGCTTTATTTTAATGTCATCATTTGCATACGGTGAGGTACGATGAATGTATGATGAATGTATGTTGAGCAGTTCCTCCTCCTGAGGCAAACCCGTCGGATGTGGATTACTGGACTCAAAGGGGCGCTCCCCAGCGAGGCTCAGGAAAAGCATCCACTCAGATCCAATCCAATTGAAAGACCGGATTTATTCCCGTCTAGTATGTTGCGAAGATCTGGGAACCTTCATGCCGAAAAGCCCGCGAGAGAAACTTAGGGTAGGTCAGCCTCAGATAAACCCAACGCGCGGGAAGTCTCTTCATACCCTATCACGTTTTACGTACATGATGTCGTACTTCAGTTAATCATCTTTTATCTCTCATCCTGTCAATTAGAATCACTGACCTATGTTTTGCAGGGAAGAGTTAATGAGGCAATGATTGGCATTACGATTCAAGTACCTCATTGTTAAAAAATAAAAAATAATAAATAAAATAATAAATAAAAATAAATTAAAAATAAATAAATATATGCATAAACAAATAATAAAAAAATAAAAAATAAAAAAAACTGCTAACACTGTTTTGCAGGTAAAGATCAAAAACTCATAAAACATGGAAATATCACTTTAGCATGCCTTCGTTTTTCCATGTTCCAAAGCTAAACTTTGATTGTTTTGTTTGCAGGTTGCTCCCCGAGCCGCGTACGGTTTCATAAAAAATAAAAAATAAAATAAAATAAAAAGAAAAAAAAGAAGAAGAATAAAATAAAAAAATAAAAAAAAGAAAAAATAATAAATAAAAAGAAAAAAAAATGCTAACACTGTTTTGCAGGGAAATATTAAAATACTTATAAAATAGCGCTTCAGCATGCATCCATTTTTCCATTTCCCAAAACTAAATTTCAAATTGTTTGGTTTGCAGATTGTTCCCCAAACCTGCCTACGATCTAAACGAATCTGAACTTCACCGAGCAGAATGGCTGAGAATCCCACTCCGAATTTGGCTCCTATCTATCAGGAAGAATTTGAAAATTGCAAGAGGCATAACTGAAATGACCATGTTATTAAAACAACGGTGCAAGCTGAATCCAGGGTCCGCAACCCAATGCTCCGCCTGAGTCATCGTCACAGGGGAGAATCATATATCTTCTAGAAAATCCAGTTGACCAGAAAAGATCAAAGCAGATTGAAAGGGCGGGGAAAGCGAATCGATGAAGTTACGAGACAATCCCCCAGTGGAGCTTTGAATTCGCTTGGAAGAATGTGAAACCCTAAAAGGGAGGGTCAAGCAATATCTATGATAGATTGAAAGTGCACCCCTTGAACAATCAAAGGCAGAAATACGGTATCTTCTGATCAGCCGAGGAAAGATTAGGGAGTTGCTGCCTCCTACAGGCCCCAAGACTAAAAGATACGATCCTGCACAAAGATGCATTCCAACTCACTGGGGCATGATACGAAAGAATGTTGGGTGTTGCGGCATAAAATCCAAAATGTTATCGAAAGTGGAGAACTAAAAAATGGCAAGCAATGCTGAGGCCACCAATATGGGGAAAATAACATGAAATTGAAGAATCTAACCTACCCAACAGAGAGGAAAGGTTCAGATGAAGTGATGGATATGGTCACCAACTGCAACGAGATACGAGGCTGATCCCTCATAATCTAAGGAGTGGCAAAAAGAAACGAGAGGTGCCCCGACGAAAATAGCAGTATCCGAGCCTGAATGCCCTGTTGTGAACTTGAAAGTTGTCCCCTGGAAATAAGGGAAGGGATCAAAAGGTACCTCAGAATGTGGGCCAGTCTTGCCAAATAATCGCACTATTTGCCTGCCAAAGCGAGCGATTAAAATGTTGAAAATGCCTCATGAGAAGAAAAGGCAGTCGAGTTCCTCAAGAAAATGGGACACAGTAAAGCAGAGGTTGCGAGAAAGTTGGAGGAGGGCATTTAAGTCAAATAATCAAGTACTTACTTCTTCCATCGACGGGACTAGCCTGAACGTCCCAGAGAATTGCGATAAACTGAGTGGGGATCAAGTTATGACAATCACTGAAGATATTCTCAAACATGGGAGTAACCTCTATCGAAGGGAGCATGACCATCAACAAAAGGGATTGACGAGCTCAGCCAAAAAAAAAAAAAAAAAAAAAAAAAAAAAAAAAAAGTGGCAGTTGTGCTAAAAAAGGCCTGAACTACGTAAGACCTGATCTCCTCTAGGAGTACGTAGGCAGCCACTTCGACGCGGTCTAATCCTTGCAAAATCTATAGAACCCTTCGATAGTTTTGCAATTAACGATCAATGACCCAGACAACCTGTTCTCCTGTCAACCCATCGGAGTGCACTTCCTACCTGATCAAAAGCAAAGGATTTTGGGTTCCCAGTATCTCATCAGCCCACCTGTCAAAGACACCACGAATCAATGACCTTGACAACAATCAGGACTGGGGCATTTTTGAAATCGATGACGATTCGACACTGGGGCATTCATCAATCATCCATGGAAAGTTAGTGCACAATTCAACATCCATGGTACGATCTCGTCAACATACGACAACGTCATCCGAGATGTACGATCAATTGGTCCTTTCCAGTCAGAGCTCTTCCAGAATACGAGGACCCACAGGTAAGATACAACTCATCTCAGTTATTTATTTCTTTCCTGTCTTCATGTACATATATTAAGACTGTACATAGTTTAACTCTAACATTACTTTTGGAAAGAGAAAAGTTTTATTTGACTTGTTAGGAATCGAATTGATTCTGACAAGCATCAGTGGAGCAGACTCATGAGTATGATTAGATGATTAAAACTGTCCAACAAAGACCTGATTTCGAAGTGTCGTTCGAAGCAGAATTCACCTCATAGGCAAGTCTGCACTTTGCGTTTGCGCCAACTTTCAGATGTGGGGTATAAAGCTATGACGATAAGATGACAGTTGATGCAGAATCGGAGGGTAAATAAAAGTGAATCAAATGTCTCGAATCGTGGCCTGAGTTATTCGAGTAATTAAGCCTGAGGGGTGTCTTTACACCTGGCGCCCTAAAGTCGTCTGATTTGGGAGTCGCCGGCCCAACGCTCGTTACATGGGTAATTCAGAGCCTAAGAAAACGAGCATTACGACTGCAGAGACCTGAGCATATTAGAATCGTGGCAAGGGTTATTCGAGTAATTAAGCCTAAAGGGTGTCTCTACACCTGGTGCCCTAAGGTCGTCCGATTTGGGAGTCACCGGCCCAACGCTCGCTACATGGATAACTCAAGCCTAAGAAAACGAATCTTGCACAGAGTCAGACGAGGAATGAATGCAGTAAACCACCTAACTTGTATCGAAGCGTGGCCTTTGTTACTCGAGCAAGTAAACCCGAAGGGGTGTCTTTACACCTAATGCCCTAAAGCCGTCTGGTTTGGGAATCATTGGTCCAAAACTCGTTAAATGGGTAACTCTGAATAGCCTAAGAAAACGAGACAAGTTAAGTGGACGCGAAAAGGGAAATGCGGAGTCAAAAAAAAAAAAAAAAAAAAAAAAACAAAGAGGAAAAATGTTCGACCAAAAGAGAAAAAGCTCATCTAAAGTCACGGAAAAGAAGCCCCTAAATGAAGGATGCATCGCACAGTGTACTTGCCATATGACGTAAATCCTGCGAAGAACGATATCAAGAATGAAGACAGAATACCTTTGATAAAGGAAGGTAGTTTTGAATTTAATCATACTCACGTATATTGACCATTAATGCTTAAATGTTTTATTACGATTTCATAACTCGTCAAAAGGGAAAAAAAAAAAAAAAAAAAAAAAAAAGAAGTGAAATCGAGAGTGACTTAATACATCCACAATTCATTCAATGTCAAATTAATCCACTCACGATTTACGAAAAAAAGAGATTCATCTCGATGTCAAGTTTCTTTAACAATAAGACACAAACACCACGACACGAGCTAAATTGCAGAATCATGAGCTTTCCATTTTTATATATGCTTTACTGTCAAGATTTTAGCAATTCTTATATTGGAGTTAACCCCGCCGACCCGAACGGTCGAGCATTTAGCGTTTGTTACTTGTGCAGGATATGAATCGATGTGGGTAACTTGGCATGACCAACGAAATGACTTCCCATACGAATCCTCGACAAGAACATGAGTAAAGGCTGGGGCATCTTAAAGATCATGGAAATGAAAGGAGCACAGGTCTGTATCAGACTCATCCTCAACAAACTTTCCCCACGACCATCAATGGATTTTGACGACCTCGGTCTGATGCACGTTGACATTACCTCGATACTCGAGCGAACATATGCAAGAGCGGTATAATTCCTGACGTCAGAGCTCGTCGATTAAAAGGCGAGGAAGGGCAACATGGTCGTCGGTCATCGCAAAAAGCCAAATGGACTGCCCCAATCAGATGAGAGTCAAGAGCTATCAATGCATACGATCAAATGACAAGAGGATCACCTTGATATCAACCCATAGTCTAGGCATAAGAGGAAGTCCCTGCACCCCAAATTCAAAGACATGACGATCTGTGAGCAGGATGAGGAGCCCGGGATAAGTCGATTGGGCATTCAAAAACGACAGATACAATTCCCCAATAGAAAGACGATCAGGGGCATGCGATTCAACGAACCAACCTTGAAGTCCAGAAACTGTCCTCCCAAAAAGGCATTGACTCAACGGAGTGGTCAAAAAGAACGACACGTGAAAAATTGTATCATTTGACTAAACAGGGGTCATTTCCTTCCAAGCATATATATTGATCCATGCATAACATCTGCGCATCCATGTATATATCAAAATAAAAAAAAATAAATAAAAAAAAAAACATGAAAGAAAAATCACAGGTATGAGATTGTCGGCGTCACGAGTACCGGTGCCATTTATCGAAAAGCCATGACAGCGGGAAACTTCCACGATCCGATGCGCCCAGAATCTATGGAACATCAAGGAATTGCAAAACGACTGTCTGAAGCACCTTCAGCTAATCATCAAGGATGACAGCTCAAAAGCAATGGCTGTCAAGAGCGATCTACAAGGACGAACCCCGAGAATGACAAGTCAAATCAAAGAAGTGGCTGGCAAAAGCGATTTACGAGGACGAATCCCAAGGAGGCCCCACAAACTAATCAGGTACGCTTTCTTTTTAAATTTCCTCAAGAATTATTGCATTTTTATGATGTACAATACGATGCGAGTCCATTTGGGACAATACACAGCGATTCCGGAGACGAGACCTGACCAATTCAAGACCGACCCGTCAGATACGAGACCTGACCAATTCAAAAAACGACCAGTCAGATACGATACCTGACCAAACCAAAAACGACCAGTCAGATACGATACCTGACCAACCCAAAAACGACCAGTCAGATACGATACCTGACCAACCCGAAAACGACCAGTCAGATACGATACCTGACCAAACCCAAAACGACTAGTCAGATACGATACCTGACCCAAAAACGACCAGTCAGATACGATACCTGACCAACCCAAAAGCGACCAGTCGCTGATCAACCCGAAAACGACCAGTCAGATACGATACCTGACCAACCCAAAAGCGACCAGTCGCTGATCAACCCGAAAACGACCAGTCAGATACGATACCTGACCAATTCAAAACGACCAGTCAGATACGATACCTGACCAATTCAAAACGACCAGTCAGATACGATACCTGACCAATTCAAAAATGACCAGTCAGATACGATACCTGACCAACCCAAAAACGACCAGTCAGATACGATACCTGACCAAACCAAAAACGACCAGTCAGATACGATACCTGACCAACCCAAAAGCGACCAGTCGCTGATCAACCCGAAAACGACCAGTCAGATACGATACCTGACCAATTCAAAACGACCAGTCAGATACGATACCTGACCAATTCAAAACGACCAGTCAGATACGATAACTGACCAATTCAAAAATGACCCGTTAGAAACAATACCTGACTAAACCAAAAAATGACCCGTCAGAGACGATACCTGACCATCCCAAAATTGACTCGTCAGAGACGATACCTGACCGTTCCAAAAAACGCCCGTCAGAGACGATACCTGACCGACCTAAAATTGACCCGTCAGAGACGATACGTGACCGTCACCAAAAAATGACCGTCAGAGACGATACCTGACCAACTCAAAAATGACCCGTCAGTGAAAACACCTGACTATCCAAAAAGACCCGTCAGAAACGATACCTGGCAGTCCCAAAATAACCTGTCAGAGACGATACCTGACTAACTCGAAGCCAAGCCGTTAGAGACGATACCTGACCAACTCAAATCCAACCCGTCAGAGACGATACCTGACCGTTCCAAAAATGACCCGTCAAAAACGATGCCTGACCTTCACAAAAATGAAACGTCGGAGACGAGACCCGACCATTACGAGATAACTTGTTAAAGACTAAGCCCAGCAATGACGATACGACCCGTTGGCAAAAGATCCGACGATACGACCCGTTGGCAAAGGATCCGACGATGACGATACGACCCATTGGCAAAGGATCCGACGATGACGATACGACCCGTTGGCAAAGGATCCGACGATGACGATACGACCTGTTGGCAAAGGATCTGACGATGACGATACGACCCGTTGGCAAAGGATCCGACGATGACGATACGACCCGTTGGAGAAAGATCTAGCGATGACGATACGACCCGTTGGAGAAAGATCCGACGATGACAATGCGATGACCGTTGGAGAAAGATCCCACAATGACTAAAACAATGCGATGCGATGCGATGTGCGAGGCAATGTGCGATGCGATATATAATTTGCGATACATCATATGAGAAGCAGTGCGATATGCGATTTCATATGCGATTTGATATGATATGCGATTTGATACTTGATATACGATATGCGATATGCGATAAGCAAGAGAAGTAGTTTTCTTTGACGAATATGCCATGCGAGTCCATTTGAGACAATAACCGATGATATTAATGTTGCATCATTAATATGTATATGTTGCATCATTGATATGTATGTTGCATCATTGATATGTATGTTGCATCATTAAAATATGTACTGTCATTTTCATGCATTGGGTGCCTACTTCTTTATCATGTTCATTTCATATTGCATTCCATAAACATGATAAAGAGGGGCAGCTGTAGACACCCAAATTTTGCACTTCTCTACTAACCCTGGCAGGAGGGCAAAGTCGTCATTTGACCCGACGAGCGAAAAGGAAGGTGGACCCCAACACGAAGCCACCCCAACAACTTACGGTCAAAGCCGCCACAACGAACAACGAGCATCAGGTTACTTGAGGCAAGGCAAACAGTTAATCCAGAAGAACCTGATTTGAGCAGAAAAGACGACAAATGGCCACTACGCTTACGATGTTCGGGGGTCTCGCTCCCCGGTGAGCGAGCGGCTGCCCAGCTCGCCGGTGAGCTGGCGGGGGTGGAAAGGGGGCAGCGCCCCCTGGAAGCCAAGCACAATTAGCAAATTCTATATCAAGTCGCAGCCCTCCGAACTAGCCTCCCAGAACAATATGGCACGTTTCCCAAGGATTTTCGGATTGCAAAATACGAGCCTTCCAGCGAAAAAACGAAAGACCGACATCAAACGCGAAAATCGAGGAAAACACCGGAGCCAGCCGCAGCTGCACCTGCGGCTGGCCGCAGTTGCATCTGCGGCCAAGATCTGAAGATCTATATCGCCATTTCCAGTTCATTTCTTCAGCAGACACGGACGGACGGGAAAAAAAAAGAAAAAGAGAGCGACGGGAGAGAGAGAAAGGCGACGGGAGGAAGAAAAAAGAGAGAAAAAGAGAGAAAAAATGTGAGATTTCTTCCTCTTTTATACAATCGTTGTATCCTATATTGATTTTCAAGTGTTAAAGTGTCCATTGCATCGATTGGAATGTGAAAAATCCGAGTTTCATAGCTTCATTGTGTTTTATTCAGTAAATCTTTTCGATATAGTTTTATTTCATTGTTATTGCATTTGTTGGGTGGATCTACTGTAGATCCGAAAATATTTGGTGCATTGCTATTTAAATAGTTTGATTTTGTTTATTTTGAGTTTAGATCCAATGTAGTCGATATATGTTGTAGATCTGTGGATTAGGGACGGTTAGGGAGGATTTATTGCGGATGGAATCTCCTCCTAACCTCCCGATGATATCCTTTTAGTTTATTTTATAGCTTTTACGTATGTAGCGATGGCGATGCATTTGTAGTGTAAATATGTAATTTTTGGGCCTTAAAGCGACGTCGGATTGAAAATCGGGTTTAAGGCCCCATGATAGTGAAATGTGCGATTGTGGGCGTTTGGGGTTATTTGGATGGCTCACATGCCCATGAATAGCTCCGACGTTATTTTTAATGCTTGTTTTTTCCTTTTCGACACGGAAAAAGAATTTTGGAATGAAAAGATAAAGATTTTCTAAAAAGAATCAAATTAGGATATTAGATACACGAGGTTTTAAAAGTAAAGAGTTTTGGCGAAACTTTGATCCTTGTTTGACGAAAAGGCTATATTTGGTTTTGAAATGTCATAAAAATGTGCTTCGAGAAATAAATGAACGTTTTCATTAAACTTTGTGCATAGGGTTAAAGAGTTCTAGAAGTTGCCTTCATTTTATTTATATCTATTGTTAGAGGGCAATGTATAGTCTCGATTCCTATTTGACAAAAGTTTAAAAAACTATTATTTTCTAAAATGACATCTAATAAAAAACCTCATCGTTTTCGAAATTAAAATCAATATTTCTTATAAAAAGCGAAGCCTCGTCATTTGGGTCAAAAGACGCCTAAAACGCTTTCCCGACAAAGCACATTTTGACATATAAAATCAAAGCAACTTTATGCAAAAGGACAACACAAACCTCCATTTAGGCACACACACACACGCGCGCGCGCACACACATTTTAAGATTTAAAAGGATAGGAAAACATCGAGATTGCGGTAACCGTATTTCACGGAAGTCGGGGGGTGCCTAACACCTTCCCCTCGCTTAAGCAAGCCCCCGAACTCTATGAATCTCGGTTTGCGGACCAATTAATTCGGAGTCACATATGAGCCAGCGATTACGAAAATAAAATTCGGATGAGTTGGTACATCCATTTCAAATATACCAACTGGCGACTCTGGTCAATTGGCTCATTACAAAATCGACCTTTCAAAACCCCGTCGACACTAAGCCGACCCTTTTCAAAAGTCACATCTTAATCTAAAGGCTAAAATTGGAAAGGGACATTTTAATATTAAAAAACGAGACGGCGAAAATCCCGGCGTCGACAGCTGGCGACTCTGCTGGGGACAGTAGAGGGCTTAAGCCGCGTTTAAAATCTCGATGTTTTCCGATCCTTTAAAAATCTAAAAAGTGTGTGGTTGCGTTACTTGCGATTGATCTACCTTTTTGTGCGTGTATGAATGAATATGCGAGTGTGGTGATTGCTTTACGAATGCTTTATTTTAATGTCATCATTTGCATACGGTGAGGTACGATGAATGTATGATGAATGTATGTTGAGCAGTTCCTCCTCCTGAGGCAAACCCGTCGGATGTGGATTACTGGACTCAAAGGGGCGCTCCCCAGCGAGGCTCAGGAAAAGCATCCACTCAGATCCAATCCAATTGAAAGACCGGATTTATTCCCGTCTAGTATGTTGCGAAGATCTGGGAACCTTCATGCCGAAAAGCCCGCGAGAGAAACTTAGGGTAGGTCAGCCTCAGATAAACCCAACGCGCGGGAAGTCTCTTCATACCCTATCACGTTTTACGTACATGATGTCGTACTTCAGTTAATCATCTTTTATCTCTCATCCTGTCAATTAGAATCACTGACCTATGTTTTGCAGGGAAGAGTTAATGAGGCAATGATTGGCATTACGATTCAAGTACCTCATTGTTAAAAAATAAAAAATAATAAATAAAATAATAAATAAAAATAAATTAAAAATAAATAAATATATGCATAAACAAATAATAAAAAAATAAAAAATAAAAAAAACTGCTAACACTGTTTTGCAGGTAAAGATCAAAAACTCATAAAACATGGAAATATCACTTTAGCATGCCTTCGTTTTTCCATGTTCCAAAGCTAAACTTTGATTGTTTTGTTTGCAGGTTGCTCCCCGAGCCGCGTACGGTTTCATAAAAAATAAAAAATAAAATAAAATAAAAAGAAAAAAAAGAAGAAGAATAAAATAAAAAAATAAAAAAAAGAAAAAATAATAAATAAAAAGAAAAAAAAATGCTAACACTGTTTTGCAGGGAAATATTAAAATACTTATAAAATAGCGCTTCAGCATGCATCCATTTTTCCATTTCCCAAAACTAAATTTCAAATTGTTTGGTTTGCAGATTGTTCCCCAAACCTGCCTACGATCTAAACGAATCTGAACTTCACCGAGCAGAATGGCTGAGAATCCCACTCCGAATTTGGCTCCTATCTATCAGGAAGAATTTGAAAATTGCAAGAGGCATAACTGAAATGACCATGTTATTAAAACAACGGTGCAAGCTGAATCCAGGGTCCGCAACCCAATGCTCCGCCTGAGTCATCGTCACAGGGGAGAATCATATATCTTCTAGAAAATCCAGTTGACCAGAAAAGATCAAAGCAGATTGAAAGGGCGGGGAAAGCGAATCGATGAAGTTACGAGACAATCCCCCAGTGGAGCTTTGAATTCGCTTGGAAGAATGTGAAACCCTAAAAGGGAGGGTCAAGCAATATCTATGATAGATTGAAAGTGCACCCCTTGAACAATCAAAGGCAGAAATACGGTATCTTCTGATCAGCCGAGGAAAGATTAGGGAGTTGCTGCCTCCTACAGGCCCCAAGACTAAAAGATACGATCCTGCACAAAGATGCATTCCAACTCACTGGGGCATGATACGAAAGAATGTTGGGTGTTGCGGCATAAAATCCAAAATGTTATCGAAAGTGGAGAACTAAAAAATGGCAAGCAATGCTGAGGCCACCAATATGGGGAAAATAACATGAAATTGAAGAATCTAACCTACCCAACAGAGAGGAAAGGTTCAGATGAAGTGATGGATATGGTCACCAACTGCAACGAGATACGAGGCTGATCCCTCATAATCTAAGGAGTGGCAAAAAGAAACGAGAGGTGCCCCGACGAAAATAGCAGTATCCGAGCCTGAATGCCCTGTTGTGAACTTGAAAGTTGTCCCCTGGAAATAAGGGAAGGGATCAAAAGGTACCTCAGAATGTGGGCCAGTCTTGCCAAATAATCGCACTATTTGCCTGCCAAAGCGAGCGATTAAAATGTTGAAAATGCCTCATGAGAAGAAAAGGCAGTCGAGTTCCTCAAGAAAATGGGACACAGTAAAGCAGAGGTTGCGAGAAAGTTGGAGGAGGGCATTTAAGTCAAATAATCAAGTACTTACTTCTTCCATCGACGGGACTACCTTTACATCAGTTTACAACTCTTCCTTTAGAAGATTCTTCTATTAGAAGATTTATTTTGAAAAACTTCCTTAGGAATATTTTACTTTGAAAGATTATTTTCTTTAAAAATTATTTTGAAGTATATTTATACTGTATAGTCACTTTGATAATTTTATATACATAAATTTGGTATGTGCTACTTACTAATTAAATTATGAATATACATATAGGTTGATCAATCTCATAAAGTTGTATTTAGTCACGAGATAAGGTAAGAGATACCATTTTTTCATCTTCTATCACTTAAACTTACTACGGTAAGAAAGTATTTCATTTGTACCTCTAATATTATTAAACGGTGAAAATTCTTGAAGTAATAATTCATTAATATTCTTTTAATAGTTTGCACTTCATCTAATACCCTTTGAAAAAAACGTTCCTATTAAATTTTCGTCGTCATATTTGAACTGTGAACTTATGGACCTTGAACTTTTGAACTGTGGACATTTATTTGAACTGTGAATATTTTGGACTAATTCTTTGTACCGTAAACTTTACCGTTGAACTTCTTCCATGTGGATCTTGAATATTACTCTTGGACTTGAACACCTTTTCTCTACATCATATTGACAATTTGGACATTATTTGAATCTGGACAAAGTAAAATTTGCTAACTTCTAATATTATTGTTTATCCTGTTTTTTTTGTTCATTATTTATATCTCTGTTGTTATTTCAATCATTAAGAATCAGGTTGTTCTGAATATCTGAGGCCTGGAGCACAGATGATAAGTTAAAGGCGATATAGGATAAATGTGATATAATTGTTGGGTGTCTTTGGTCGGATGACAAGGACACGTGATGAATGTTCTCTTTGACCGGTGGCAAAGAAGAACTGTTGTTTGGCATAATCATGACCAATGATATTTCAGATGATAAAAGTTGAGCCCCATAAACAAATTATGACAAATGACAATATTAATAACTACAACATTCAAATTTTTGCTAAACTTGCAATTTTGTTAATACCTTTTTAATATGGCCAATTATAGTTTCGTACTTATCCCTTTTCTTATCTTGAGATGCACCGAAAAGATATACCTCACTCCCTATCCTTTGAAAGGTCACAAGTTTAAACTTTATGATCTCATATGGATAAGTGAATTTGATTTATACTCTGTTAGTCCTGGGTCTATCAATATTTTTTACTATGTCTATCATCGCATTTGAAAACATAGTTTAAATTTGATACGTTGATAGTATATACACAAATAGTGTTAGCATATGCATAAGGTACTGGTGTGATGTCACAAGCACCCAAAAATAAAATCTTACTTTGGAAAAATATTAATGTAGTAGTGTAAGCAAGAGTCGATCCCACAGAGAATAATTAATTTAATTTTATGTTTTCGTAAACCAAAATTGGGGGATTTTTAATAAAAGAAATAATTTAACTAAAATAAATATGCAAGTAATTTAATGAAATAAATAAGAAGAAAAAGCTTTAGTTTAAGTCAACATCCACCATCAAGAATTTACAACTGATCACTGACGCAAGAATAACTCAATTCATATTTTAAATATTCAACGTGGAATAATTACTCCCATTCGAATAATTTTTCTATCTCTCCTTAATTTTAGTTAAGTAGAAACAAGCGATCTAAATAACCCTTACTACTAAATAATCTCAGACAAGCGTTAAAGATTTAACCTAGTAGCAGCATAAAGAAATAGAGAAATCGTTGAACTAAACAACACAATCCAAGCGTCTACATTTAATTTAGATGAATATTTTTCCTAATATATAACAATCTTTTGATATGCAAAATAATTATTAATCTTAGTTGCTTCGCAAATTAAAGTGACCAAATAATTACGGATTTGATATTTAATTTAGCAGTACATTTCAACGAATAATAAACTAGTGTGCACCCTAACAATCAAACGAATTAATCATAAAATTAAACGCAAAAAAATATTCAATACTCAAAATATAAATTGAACAATTAAAATAAATTAGATCTCATAGTGTATAAATGTTGATGACTTCAATCACTTAAACTAAGAAAAATAATTTAGCAACTCATAGTTGTAGAGAACACCAAAGAATAGAAGAGAGAATTTTTCTAATGAAAGTTGTGTATTATATTGTAACTCAAGCCCTCTATTTATAGGCTACATAATCCTCCTAGCCCTAATAGGATTTATTATTTCCAAACCCTAATAAGATTCAAAATACAAAATAAAATAAATATAAAAATTCCTATTTAATTCATTTTCCAAATTGGAATTAGAATTATTTAATTTATTTGCTTGATTATGGAAACCATGTGGAAAAAGGAAGATAAAAAACAGCCAAACACCTGCATGACAAGCGTGAAAGAGAGAGAAAAGGAATCTGCCCCGCCGCCACGCGCTCCTTTGGCTGCTGATCAAGATCACCCCGCGCATTGCGCGACTGTTTTTTTTTTTTTCTTCCTCTTTTCTTGGTCCGCCGTGCATTGCACGAGTTACAGCCTTTTATCCTTCAAACGACGCCGTATCTGCTCTTCGTGTTGTTGAAACTGTCATGTCCCGCTCATTGCGCGAATTCCCTTTTAACAGATTATTTACAGAAATGCCCTCAGCTTTAATTTTCCTACAAAAATAAATGTAAATTAATTAAAAGTAAATAACAGTAATATAAAAATACTAAAAATAATAAAAATGCATAAAAATGTATAAAATTTAATAAATTACCTAAAATACTAAAAATACTTAAAAACTTACAAATAATTAAGCCTAAAAATACCTAATAAATTGATATAAAATCAATTTATCAGGTACCACCAGTGGTTCTTACTTCTTAGTTTAGTCCTCTGTGCTGTTTTTGTACTTCAATATTAAACTATTAATTTAATACTTTCAAGTGTACCCAAAAAAAGAGAGAAGAAAAAAATATATTTTATAAATTTTCATTGAATATGAAGATAAGAAATTCAGAAGCAATATATAATATTAAAAAATTAAAGATGAATCTGAACCATATACAAATATATTTAAATTCAAAAGTTGTTTCGTAGCACCAAATTATATATATATATATAATGTAAGGCGACCATTTTGTTATGTTCATTGGGAAACTTTGGTAACTTGCAAGACCAATCAACGGAAGGAGACAATGGTGATATATACCAATGGATCAAATAATTTAGAATACCAACGAGACTTAGTGTTATGGATGTTTTACTTTTTATTATATTTATATCAGGTAGTTGTAAAAGATGCCAACTATGTTTATTTTTTATATTCATGTATGTGTGATATTGTACTTTAAAAAATTATTTTAACTAAGTGAGAATTATTTTGTTTGTTCAATTTATTAAGTGTTATTGTTTTAATTAAGAAAATAGTGCAAAAAATAATAATAATAAAATCTGCAAAATTTGTATTAATTAGTTATAATGACAGGTCAATAGAGATATAGTTATGGACAAAGAAAACCAAAAGGTTTATAGCAACAGCCAAAAAAAGCTTAGTCAAATTATTTTTATTGTAGCCAAAATACTATAACAACGGTCAAAGCCATAGCAACAGAGAAAACGTTAAATTTTTTTTACCAATTTAACGACGTTATGACCTATACACCTTAAGGACAGTCGGTAAATACCAAAAACATGGAGTACCAAAAGCTTTAAGTATAGTTATGATTGTAGTAAAATAAGATAATCCCCGTCGGTGAATATAAAAAACACAGAAATGGCAGAACATTTAGCTATGGTCGTGACCGTCGCAATAGCCCCTAAGGACTGTAGCTATAGGTTTTAGTGTTGCAACTTTAGGCGAGGATTGTCGACCGACGTTATAGGCTTTAGCGACGGTCAAAGGGCTTATAACTACGGTCCACGACCCTCGCTATAGGCCTATATTAGAGTCCGCACTTTAGTAGTGCGGATTGGGTTACCATACGAAATCTCGTTTCTTTCTTTCTTCCCCAGAAACTTACAAACTCATATCAGTTGAGAAAATAGATCAACTAGCAAGCATACCAGATTGCATTTCTTTCTTCCTTTATCACATACTCAGGCCATTAAGAGGCTACATCACCTAGCAAGCATACTAGGGAGATGGTAATCAGTATTATTTGGTAATCTTTAATTTAATCTTTACACGTCATTATTTGTTTTGCCATAGATTTGTTTGCTAAAGAATTATTTCATTCAATATCAAGTACTGAGGTAGAGTTACATGATAATAATGATGTAACAAGTCTAGCTGATGATAACATTCCTTATGTTGGTCAAAATTTTCCTACTTTGAAATATGCTATTTTTTTTATATAGAAAATATGTTCAACGTGTCGAATTTGAAGTAAGAATATAACTAGCAAAAAACATGTGAAATCTGAATATTTTTGTTCTAGATTATATCAGTGTCGTAAAGCTGGATATATGATTGTTAAGAAAAATGAGATTGTCACTGATGATTAAGATAATAATAAAAAGGAAAAGAGGAAGAGGGACTCTATTGATATAACTAAATGTAAACAAAGTGATGTTGTGCATAATAAGAAGAAAGATAATTGATTTGTGTCTACCCTTGAACTGAATCACACTCATGAATTTGTCTCCCCAATTAAAGTTTAACAAATTCAAACACACAAGAATATATCAGGAGTTGCTAGGGATCTGATTGGAACCTTTAATAAGACTGGGATTGGGCCAAGTAGGATGATGAATGCTTAGATCATTAGGAGGAAGTATGAGCAATATTGGATTCTTTGATATAGATATGCGAAATGTAGTTATAGATATTAGATATGATACGTTAGATTTGAATATCAGCACATGCTTTAGTAGATTACTTGAGAAAATTGCAGTGTGAGAGCTCGAATAGATTTTTTCAGTGTCAAACCAAGTGTGGATAATTGTATTGCATGTATTATGTGAGTAGATTATCGATCAATACTCGTTTATCACAATTTTGGCAATATAGTGACTTTTGACACCACATACCGAACAAACAAATATTTCACGGGTGTAAATCATTATTACCATTCTGTATTATTTGGATTTGCACTTCTAAATGATAAGACAAAGGATACATATGTATGATTGTTTGAGCAATGGCTTGAAGTAATGAATTTCAAATATCTCATCACCATTGTCACTAATCAAGATTGTACTATGTTGAATGGGATTGTTAGGATTTTTCTAATACCTACCATGCATTATATACACGACACATTAGCAATAAATATCTTGAAAATTTTGGTAATGTCTATTCTTCACATTCGACATTTAAGTTAGATTTAGTTCCGTGTCTTTAATTCGTTGAGTATTCAAGAATTTGAGGATAAATGAAAATTGTTAATGGAAAATTACAGTCTACATAATCATGAATGACTGAAATCTTTTTATGAGTTGAAAGAAAAATGGATTGGGGTATGTACAAAAAATTTCTTTGCGGCCGGAATGACTGCCACATCTAGGAGTGAGAGTATGAACAGTTTCTTTGACAAATATGTAAATAGTACTACGGGTTATTCATTTTTTATTTTATAGAGTAAAGGTGAATTTGAATTTTCATTTTCTCTTATTACTCTATAAAGATTACTAAAATAATATCTAATAAATCAATTTAGAATATTTTGGCTACTATTTAACTTTAAAATTTATTTTTAGTCTATAATAATATTTAGTTCACTACTTTTATATATAATCAAGCTAATATACTTTGATTGTCCAATAAATTGTTTGTTTTATATGTTTAAATATATATTACCATATTTTTTATTTTGTTTCTGTCGTACGATACGATTCTTGATACGATACATGAAACACGATATGGGGGTCTTCAATACACGATATTCACGATTTGACAACTATGCCAAAATCTAATAATCACTAATCAGGCTAGACCAAATATATTACTGATTTATCCTTATTTATTTTAATAATTTCACTAATTACCCCTCTTTACTTTTCAACCCTTCCTTTTAGTAATTAACACTTAAAATAAGTAATAAGCAATTTCTTAAATAGTAAACATTTTTTTTTTTTTTTTACCTTTTTACTAGTTTAAGTGTGTTTTTATTATCAACCACAAGCTACTTTTCCAAAGGAGCCTGATATTGCCAAAGAAAAAATGATTTTGCCAAAGCAATACGTGTCGTTTAAAGTGTTAAGTCACACTAGAGTAATTATTAAAGTGTTGCTAAATACATATTTGTGCACAACATCATTTTTGCTCTAATAATCCTTTTCAAAACTGCTTATAAAGAAAAGTAGTAATCAAAATCATTAATCACATTGTTTGAGAAATCCAAACATCCCATACATAATCTTATTTTTCGTATGGGAAATCTTTCAAAGTTCAGTCTCAAGTTAATCATGTAGGCAGCAAAACTGAATTAGGATAATCATTTAATGCCATTTGTTGGGCTTGAAATGTGTCAGAAATTGTCGGAGGGGATTTACTCTAAATCATCCATTATATTTCAGTTATAAAATAAACACTGTTTGGTCAATTATATCAGACACAAGCTGCAAGGAGAATCATTTGTACTTTAAGAGAGCAAATTCTTCAAATTCTTAGATTCACTTCTAGCAATCAAAGAACCTCTATTCCCACTTCACTTTCATTCTCTTAAACTCAATATTTTGGTAATTCATGCACAACAAAATGAATAGCTGAGGGGTAGAAAGAGGAGTTAAACGAATATACACTTAGGGTTGACATTAGTTGTAAGACCCCGAATTTATGAAACACAAAATTTAATTTTTCTTCATATATATTTTTTCTGAAACAGTAAATGGTTAAATTGACAAAATTGAAAATTAAGGATGTTATGTGCAAATTTTATTTTGTCGGACAATATTCTTTTTGTCGGGGAATATTCGTTTTGTCGGGGAATATTCGGGTCGTACGACAGCGCCGAAATAACTAATTATTGGTGGACCCCACAACGGAATAATTGTCGGATATAGAAAACGACAGAAGTAACCTTTTTAAATAAAAATAGTCAACGGTGTTAACTGTTTAAATACTGGTGATAAAAGAATAGTAGTATACGGTAATTTATGGTATTTCAGTATAACACACGGTATTCTACAGTAGCACACGGTATTGCACAGTGTCTCGTATTATTGGTCTGATAATTGACACCGTAATTGTTATGCATCATTTCATCAATAATTATCACTGCATAATATTTTATGTTATCAATTCAATAATTGTTGCTACACAGTATTTTGCATTATTGTTACTACACGACATGTTGCATTATTAAACCAATAATTGTCACAGTAACAAATGCACAGTAATTCATATTATTGATCTGATAATTGACACAGTAGTCATTGCATTACTTTGAATTATTGTTATCACTGTGGTAGCATTATGTTAATTGTCGTATTACTAATTGGTACTTTTATTAGACAATATTATTTATTTTATTAAGAAAAAAATAGAAATAAATAAATAAATATTATTATTATTTTTCAAAAGTTACTATTTACTCCCGGAGTTCACTATTCATTCCCGGAAAAGTTACTATTCACTGACGGAAGTTACTGTTCATCTCGGGAAAGACACTGTTCATCTGCCGACAGAAGTTACTGTTCAATACTGTTCACATTTTGAAAATTTTAAAGTTACTGTGCAAATTTACTGTGCAAGTATTGAAAATTTTTTTAAAAAACGTTTGCGCAGCCGGGGGGAGGCGCAGCCCCCCAATTTTTCCTTCCCCGGCGTGCTACGCATAGTAACTTCATTTGCTATAAATAGGCCATTCGCTGAATAAGAAAATCATATCTAAAATACATAAATTTTTCTATAAGTTTATTGTGAGAGAATTTTGAGCATAGTAAGGTTATTTCGAGAGTTTGAAAGCCAAAAGGAGTGCAGAAATTTTTTCAAGTAAGTCTTTTATTAAAGAGTAGTAATTTTATAAATTCCTATTTTTCACGGTATTCACAAATCTTCCTTTAGAAGACTCTTCTATTAGAAGATTCATTTTTAAAAGCTTTCTTTGGAAGATTTATTTTGAAATATTATTTTAAAAACTATTCTAAAGTTATTATATTATACTACAAAAATTATGTTAAATATATATAATTTTGATAGTTCATAATATACGAGTTATCATACACTTTGAAATTTATATGTGGTAATTACTAATTTATATTATAAAAATATAGGTTGATCAATCTCATTTAAATCAATATCCAGTCACGTGTTAAGGTAAGGAATTTCATTTTCTTTCATACTCTTAAACTTACTACGGTAAGGAATATCATTCATTTCAAACTCTTAAATTTACTGTGGTAAGGAATATCATATTCTTTCATCTTCTATTATTTAAACTTACTACGGTAAGGAATATTATCTTCTTTCATATTCTAACTTACTACGGTAAGGGGTATCATTCTTTTCATCATCATAAATGGATATTATTTTCTTTCTAACTTGAAGGGATTATCATTCTTTGATTCTCGAAAATAATATCGTTTCTTTCTTGTGCCATTTACTTCCATGTATTAAATTGTGGGAATAACCTTACGGCGCGGTTTACCGCCTGTTGGTGAATAACCTTTTGTATTCATTCCTTATTAATCTTTGAGAATAACCTTACGGTGCGGATTATCGCCTGTTTGGTGAATAACTCTTCGTATTCAAATTGATGGGAATAACCTTACGGCGCGGATTATCGCCTGTTTGGTGAATAACTCTTCGTATTCAAATTGATGGGAATAACCTTACGGCGCGGATTACCGCCTGTTGGTGAATAACCCTTTTTATTTGACTCGTGTGGAAATAATTTGTCTACACGAATTATCACATGACACTTTTATTCCATATTCGTAAGTGATATCATTTTCCTTTATACTCATAAGGGATACCATCTTTTTCATCTTCCATTATTCAAACTTACTATGGTAAGGGATATTAATTTCCTTCACCTTTTGTTAATCAAACCTGCTACGGTAAGGGATATTATTTTCTTTCATACACCTAAATCGAAACTTATTATGGAACTATTGCTTCTATAATTCCTGAAAATATTATATGTTCCATAATAGTTGAATTTCATTATTTCAACTGAACCTTCCTATTTTCTGAACATTTTTATTGAACTGTAATCGTTATTCTGAACTGTGGATCTAGAATATCATTTTTAAATTTCACTCCACATCATGTTGGCAATTTGGACATTATTTGAATCTGCACAAAGTAAACTTCCGATACTTATTGTTTATCCTGTTCTTCTGTTCATCATTTGTATCACTGTTATTTATATTAATCATCAAGAATCAAGCTGTTGTGAATATCTGTGGCCGGGGGCACAGATGTGATATAATTGTTGAACAGATGATAGGTTAAAGGCGATATACTAGGTTAAAGGCGATACATCTGTTCAGTGTCTTTTATGGCACGTGGTGAATGTTCTCTTTGGCCCGTAGTGCAAAGATGAACTGTTGGTTGGTATGATTATGACCAAAGGCTGAATCTGGTATAATCATGACCGTTGGTGCTTTATTGAATATCTTTGGCCCGTAGTGCAAAGATGAACTGTTGATTTGCATGATTATGAGCAGGAACTGTGAATTTTTATTATCATGACTAATGGTATTTCAGATGATAAAAGTTGATGATGTTTTTACTAAAAAGAGAAGCGAGTGAACATTATGGTCTGCATTATTCTTCTAATAGATTGCTCATTCCGCTGCTATTATTGATCTGAACGTTGTTTAAGAATTTAACTACAGTTTTTGATATAAACCTTATAGTCTATTGTATTCTATCAAGAACTCAACTGTTGAAGGCTAATGATAATTTATTCGTCATTATCTTAGTCATGATATTTCTTACTAGCCTATTTGAGCTCACCCTTTTTTTTGTTCCATTGTTTTCAACAGGAGATGAGAACGTAACGGGATCTAGCCGGGGGATGGAGTGAGAGTCCGAGGAATAGCTGTCCTAGTCTTCACGTGTTGTAAAATAGTGTGGCAATAATAGTGAAGACTTAGTTGTGTATTATTATACACTGTATTGTTGTACGTTGTGCTTTGTTGTAATAATTTTGTTGTAGTCTTTTGACGACTCAAGTTTGGGCTGTGTGGGCCTAGATTTGGGGGCGTCACAGTCTAATTAGTTGATTTGAATATAGGGACATGAAGTGATGAGTCAGTTTGTTTGAACTAACAATTATTTTGTGACCACAGTTAAGTATGGCATCTGGAAATCATGAAGTTAACAATGAAATGCCCGAAACAAATGTAGCTGCGAATCAAGAGGCGACGAATAATCTTCCTACAAACTCAGAGTTGAATCATTTGCCTAAGGCAAAAATTATGCGTGTTCTATCCAGTAAGGATGAAGGTGAAAGCTCTTCTAAAGTCGTTCCAGATCCGCTCTTAGAAGCAATTAAAGGAAATAATGAACTTGCAGAAATTATTGCCTTTAATCTGCTCACTAATTGGAAGAATCATATCACCTGGTTATGCTCGATAACAAAGAATCAGAATATATGGACGTTTCATATAAGTCTTTGGGATTTATGGTGTTCCAGTTATGATTTTCAAGATTATTTAAAAATGATGTTTCTATACTTTTGGGCGCTACAATTTAGAGGAATTCCAGTTAAGTTAGTCATTATCGTGGAAACTGCAGTCTATCGAAAATACTATTCTTATAGAAATCATTGGTACGTTACTATTGATGAAGTTGAGGAATCCGAGAAACAGTTCGTTAGAGAATTATTTAGTGGTATTCCCATGGTTGAAATACGTGAAGATCCGAATGAAGTACTCGGGATTCGATTTGACGATAACAGTCAGGAAACCGAATGAGGTGATAACCGGTAAGCTATTCATAAATTCTCGTGAAGTCTACGCTTTGTTAGATACTGGCTCTACCCATTCTTTTATCTCACCTGCATGTGCTCAGCATTTAAACTTAACTCCTGAAAATTTGGACTTTGACTTATCAGTTGAAACCCCATTAGGAGAAATGATCATTACATCTACTGTCTATAAATCTTGTCTAGTTCAAATCAACAACGTCACATTACCTGTTGACCTTATTTCTTTGGAAATGCATGAATTTGATGTGATTTTAGGAATTGATTGGTTGACTACCCATCATGCTAAAATTGATTGTTTTCATAAGATTATTAGTTTTCATATTCCTAATCAACCTGTCATGCAAATTCAAGCAACTAAACCATTGAAATCTATAACTGTTATTTCTAACCATAAAGCCATTCGTTTATTGAAAAACGGATGTCAAGCCTTTTTAGCTCATGTCACTGATTTGAACAAAAACACGTCAAACTTGAATGATATTCCCATTGTTAATGAGTTTCCTGACGTTTTTCCTGAAGAACTTCCTGGCTTACCCCCAAACCGTGAAATTGAATTTTGTATTGATCTTGAACCTGGTACCAAGCCCATTTCCAAAACTCCATACCGAATGGCTCCCATTGAACTTCAAGAGTTAAAAGTCCAACTACAGGAATTATTGGATACCGGTTTCATTCGTCCGAGTGCATCACCTTGGGGTGCTCCTGTTCTATTTGTGAAGAAGAAAGACGGGAGTATGAGATTGTGCATTGACTACCGAGAATTGAACCATGTCACCATAAAAAACAGGTACCCGTTGCCTCGGATCGATGACATGTTTGATCAATTACAAGGTGCTCAACATTTCTCAAAGATTGATCTCCGTTCTGGATATCATCAATTAAAGGTTAAAGCTGAGGACATTCCAAAGACTGCTTTCAGAACTCGTTATGGGCATTATGAGTTTTTAGTCATGCCTTTTGGACTAACCAATGCTCCTGCAGCTTTCATGGACATGATGAACCGAATATTCAAGGAATATTTGGATCATTTTGTGGTTGTCTTTATTGATGACATCCTCATATACTCCAAAAGTCGTGAGGATCATGAACAACACCTGAGATTGATACTCCAGAAGCTCCGTGAGAACAAATTATATGCCAAGTTGAAGAAATGTGAGTTCTGGCTTGAGGAGGTCACGTTTCTTGGGCATGTGATTTCTAGTCAAGGAATATCAGTCGATCCTGCGAAGATTGAAACGGTACTAAATTGGGAACAACCCAAGACAGTAACCGAAGTCCGAAGTTTTCTGGGCCTAGCTGGTTATTATCGGAGATTCGTAGAAGGATTTTCTCGAATTGTCACTCCATTAACTCAACTTACTCGGAAAAGCACAAAATTCATATGGAGCGAGCAATGCGAGAAAAGTTTTCAAGAGCTTAAGAGGAGACTTGTTTCAGCTCCTGTTCTGACCATTCCATCAGGATCAGGAGAATTCGTCATATATAGCGATGCTTCAGGCAAAGGTCTAGACTGTGTCCTTATGCAACATGGAAAAGTTATAGCCTATGCCTCTCGACAACTCAAAGATTATGAGAAAAATTATCCTACTCATGATCTAGAGTTGGCAGCAGTCGTTTTCGCATTGAAGATCTGGAGACACTATTTGTACGGAGAAAAGGTGGATATCTATATGGATCATAAAAGTCTCAAGTATTTCTTCACCCAGAAGGAACTCAACATGCGACAACGACGTTGGCTTGAGCTGTTGAAAGATTACGACCACACAATCCAGTATCACCCGGGAAAGGCGAACGTTGTAGCTGACGCTTTGAGTAGAAAATCTTATGCGAGTACAAGTGCACTGCTGACAACACAAGAGCGTATTTTGTACGACTTGCAAAAGATGGAGATAGAGCTAAAGACACCAGGGACCCACTCGAAGATTGCTCACGTGCGAGTAGAACCGGCTTTAATTGATAAAATTAAAGCTGCTCAAGCTACCGATCCGGAACTGATGAACATGATGAAGAAAGTACAAGAAGGTGTCATTCCCGAAGCAAGAATCGACGAGAAAGGAATACTTCGAGTCAACTCTCGACTCTGTGTTCCTAACGATCCTGAATTGAAGCATAAAATCATGATGGAGGCACACAACACGCCATTTGCAATCCACCCAGGAGGTACCAAGATGTATCGAGATCTTCGACATACATTTTGGTGGAACAATATGAAAAGGGAGATTGCAGAGTTTATCTCAAGGTGCCTAACTTGTCAACGTGTCAAGGCAGAGCATCAAGTACCTAAGGGTCCATTACAACCACTTGAAGTTCCCGAATGGAAGTGGGAACACATCAATATGGACTTCGTGACGGGTCTTCCAAAAGTTTCTCAAGGCTTAGATGCAATTTGGGTGATCGTAGATAGATTGACCAAATCTGCTCATTTCTTGCCTATACGAGAAAACTTTTCACTTGAACGTCTTGCCGGTATGTACATAAATGAAATTGTAAGATTGCATGGCATGCCAGTTTCCATAGTTTCTGATCGAGATCCTAGATTCACTTCACGTTTTTGGATCAGTCTACAAAAATCTATGGGCACTGAGCTACGATTCAGTTCTGCATACCATCCTCAGACGGACGGACAATCGGAAAGGACGATCCAGACCCTCGAAGATCTTTTGAGACTTTGCGTACTAGATTTCAAAGGAAGTTGGGATAAGTACTTGCCATTGGTGGAATTTTCCTACAACAACAATTACCAAGCAAGTATAGGTATGGCTCCATTCGAGGCTTTATATGGACGCAAGTGTCGCTCTCCAGTATGTTGGAATGAGGTAGGAGAAGCAAAACTGTTGGGACCCGAGTTGGTACGCTTGACAACAGAAAAGATCCAAATGATCCGACAACGAATACAGACAGCGCAAGAACGACAAAAGAGTTATGCTGATCTTCATCGGAGAAACGAAAGTTTCAACGTCGGAGATCATGTATTCTTACGTGTTTCTCCATGGAAAGGGGTTACGAGATTCGGAAAGAGAGGAAAGCTCAACCCTCGATTTATTGGCCCATTTGAAATCCTCGATCGAGTAGGATCCGTAGCCTACAGACTAGCCCTACCACCAAGTATGTCTCGCATCCATAACGTTTTTCACATATCTATGTTACGTAAATATGTGAAGGACCCAAACCACGTCATTGAGTTAGAACCAGACGTTATAGCAGAAGATTTAACGTATGAGGAGGTACCTGTTAAGATCCTAGATAAGAAGGAGCAGATCTTACGCTCAAAGGTTATACCTCAAGTTAAGGTTTTATGGAGGAACCAAGATATTGAGGAAATGACCTGGGAGCTAGAATCTGAAATGAAGTCTAGGTATCCATACCTCTTCGAAATGCCAGGTACGTCAATTTCGGGGACGAAATTTCATAAGGAG
Organism: Hedera helix; assembly: GCA_947179155.2. Taxonomy (NCBI): domain Eukaryota; kingdom Viridiplantae; phylum Streptophyta; class Magnoliopsida; order Apiales; family Araliaceae; genus Hedera; species Hedera helix. The sequence goes on along the minus strand of OX359282.1, from coordinate 4,454,402 downwards.
GGGAGGTTGTAAGACCCCGAATTTATGAAATACAAAATTTAATTTTTCTTCATATATATTTTTTCTGAAACAGTAAATGTTAAATTGACAAAATTGAAAATTAAGGATGTTATGTGCAAATTTTATTTTGTCGGACAATATTCTTTTTGTCGGGGAATATTCTTTTTGTCGGGGAATATTCGGGTCGTACGACGGCGCCGAAATAACTAATTATTGGTGGACCCCACAACGGAATAATTGTCGGATATAGAAAACGACAGAAGTAACTTTTTTAAATAAAAATAGTCAACGGTGTTAACTGTTTAAATACTGGTGATAAAAGAATAGTAGTATACGGTAATTTATGGTATTTCAGTATAGCACACGGTATTCTACAGTAGCACACGGTATTGCACAGTGTCTCGTATTATTGGTCTGATAATTGACACCGTAATTGTTACGCATCATTTCATCAATAATTATCACTGCATAATATTTTATGTTATCAATTCAATAATTGTTGCTACACAGTATTTTGCATTATTGTTACTACACGACATGTTGCATTATTAAACCAATAATTGTCACAGTAACAAATGCACAGTAATTCATATTATTGATCTGATAATTGACACAGTAGTCATTGCATTACTTTGAATTATTGTTATCACTGTGGTAGCATTATGTTAATTGTCGTATTACTAATTGGTACTTTTATTAGACAATATTATTTATTTTATTAAGAAAAAAATAGAAAAAAATAAATAAATATTATTATTATTTTTCAAAAGTTACTATTTACTCCCGGAGTTCACTATTCATTCCCGGAAAAGTTACTATTCACTGACGGAAGTTACTGTTCATCTCGGGAAAGACACTGTTCATCTGCCGACAGAAGTTACTGTTCAATACTGTTCACATTTTGAAAATTTTAAAGTTACTGTGCAAATTTACTGTGCAAGTATTGAAAATTTTTTTAAAAAACGTTTGCGCAGCCGGGGGGAGGCGCAGCCCCCCCAATTTTTCCTTCCCTGGCGTGCTACGCATAGTAACTTCATTTGCTATAAATAGGCCATTCGCTGAATAAGAAAATCATATCTAAAATACATAAATTTTTCTATAAGTTTATTGTGAGAGAATTTTGAGCATAGTAAGGTTATTTCGAGAGTTTGAAAGCCAAAAGGAGTGCAGAAATTTTTTCAAGTAAGTCTTTTATTAAAGAGTAGTAATTTTATAAATTCCTATTTTTCACGGTATTCATAAATCTTCCTTTAGAAGACTCTTCTATTAGAAGATTCATTTTTAAAAGCTTTCTTTGGAAGATTTATTTTGAAATATTATTTTAAAAACTATTCTAAAGTTATTATATTATACTACAAAAATTATGTTAAATATATATAATTTTGATAGTTCATAATATACGAGTTATCATACACTTTGAAATTTATATGTGGTAATTACTAATTTATATTATAAAAATATAGGTTGATCAATCTCATTTAAATCAATATCCAGTCACGTGTTAAGGTAAGGAATTTCATTTTCTTTCATACTTTTAAACTTACTACGGTAAGGAATATCATTCATTTCAAACTCTTAAATTTACTGTGGTAAGGAATATCATATTCTTTCATCTTCTATTATTTAAACTTACTACGGTAAGGAATATTATCTTCTTTCATATTCTAACTTACTACGGTAAGGGGTATCATTCTTTTCATCATCATAAATGGATATTATTTTCTTTCTAACTTGAAGGGATTATCATTCTTTGATTCTCGAAAATAATATCGTTTCTTTCTTGTGCCATTTACTTCCATGTATTAAATTGTGGGAATAACCTTACGGCGCGGTTTACCGCCTGTTGGTGAATAACCTTTTGTATTCATTCCTTATTAATCTTTGAGAATAACCTTGCGGTGCGGATTATCGCCTGTTTGGTGAATAACTCTTCGTATTCAAATTGATGGGAATAACCTTACGGCGCGGATTATCGCCTGTTTGGTGAATAACTCTTCGTATTCAAATTGATGGGAATAACCTTACGGCGCGGATTACCGCCTGTTGGTGAATAACCCTTTTTATTTGTCTCGTGTGGAAATAATTTGTCTACACGAATTATCACATGACACTTTTATTCCATATTCGTAAGTGATATCATTTTCCTTTATACTCATAAGGGATACCATCTTTTTCATCTTCCATTATTCAAACTTACTATGGTAAGGGATATTAATTTCCTTCACCTTTTGTTAATCAAACCTGCTACGGTAAGGGATATTATTTTCTTTCATACACCTAAATCGAAACTTATTATGGAACTATTGCTTCTATAATTCCTGAAAATATTATATGTTCCATAATAGTTGAATTTCATTATTTCAACTGAACCTTCCTATTTTCTGAACATTTTTATTGAACTGTAATCGTTATTCTGAACTGTGGATCTAGAATATCATTTTTAAATTTCACTCCACATCATGTTGGCAATTTGGACATTATTTGAATCTGCACAAAGTAAACTTCCGATACTTATTGTTTATCCTGTTCTTCTGTTCATCATTTGTATCACTGTTATTTATATTAATCATCAAGAATCAAGCTGTTGTGAATATCTGTGGCCGGGGGCACAGATGTGATATAATTGTTGAACAGATGATAGGTTAAAGGCGATATACTAGGTTAAAGGCGATACATCTGTTCAGTGTCTTTTATGGCACGTGGTGAATGTTCTCTTTGGCCCGTAGTGCAAAGATGAACTGTTGGTTGGTATGATTATGACCAAAGGCTGAATCTGGTATAATCATGACCGTTGGTGCTTTATTGAATATCTTTGGCCCGTAGTGCAAAGATGAACTGTTGATTTGCGTGATTATGAGCAGGAACTGTGAATTTTTATTATCATGACTAATGGTATTTCAGATGATAAAAGTTGATGATGTTTTTACTAAAAAGAGAAGCGAGTGAACATTATGGTCTGCATTATTCTTCTAATAGATTGCTCATTCCGCTGCTATTATTGATCTGAACGTTGTTTAAGAATTTAACTACAGTTTTTGATATAAACCTTGTAGTCTATTGTATTCTATCAAGAACTCAACTGTTGAAGGCTAATGATAATTTATTCGTCATTATCTTAGTCATGATATTTCTTACTGGGCTATTTGAGCTCACCCTTTTTTTTGTTCCATTGTTTTCAACAGGAGATGAGAACGTAACGGGGTCTAGCCGGGGGATGGAGTGAGAGTCCGAGGAATAGCTGTCCTAGTCTTCACGTGTTGTAAAATAGTGTGGCAATAATAGTGAAGACTTAGTTGTGTATTATTATACACTGTATTGTTGTACGTTGTGCTTTGTTGTAATAATTTTGTTGTAGTCTTTTGACGACTCAAGTTTGGGCTGTGTGGGCCTAGATTTGGGGGCGTCACATTAGTTGTAATGACCCAAGTTTTGTCCCTTGCCACATTGGTTGCGTATGTATCCTTAGTCCCACCTCAACTAATTGGAAAACCTCTACCCTTCTCTAAATCTATAAATAGAAGGGCTTAACCCTTAGTTTCATTCACCAACAATAAGGACCTCCAATATTGAGTAAGGACCTTGAATATTGAGTAGGGATCTTGCATATTGAGTAAGGACCTTGTTGTGTGAGGGCTTTTTATAAAAATACCTCCTTAGTTAAATTTTCGTCATTAAGAACGTAAGTAATCTGCGAAACTCGATATGTTTCTTATTTAATTTTTCTGTATTGTCATTTTATTTAAAATATTGTATTTAGTTTGTTAGTTGATATTTTAGTATATTTTGTTAGTAATTAGTGTTTTTACATTGTTATTAGTTTTGTAGCTTTAATTATTATTTTGTATTTAGATTATTAGTTACTAGTTTTGGATTAGTATTATTGGCTTTAATTATTGTTTTGTATTTAGATTATTAGTTAATAGTTTTAGATTAATATTATTGGCTTTAATTATTATTGCTATTTAGATTAATATTTTGGCATAATAGTAATATTTGTTTGAAAATGGGTAAAAGATTTAAAGATTATTTTTGTAAATATACTTATAGTTATTTTGAAAAAGAAATAAGAAAACTTTTAAATAATAGAATTGTCCTAATGACATTTATTTATTCTAAATTTATATTTAGGAATCGTTCGACTATTAATTTTGTGTTCAGCAATATCGAGGTAAGTGACTTTCCGAACTATTTAATATTTTGAAATTATCGTTTATAATTATGTATGCTTTAATAATTATTCGGATGCCTAAATGTATTATTTCAAAAATTGTTATACTTTATTTAAGGCTTCCATATGAATGAAAATATTACACTTGTATTTTGTTAAAAACCCGGATCAAGTATCAAAATAGAATTTTGATTTAGAAAATGAGATTATGTGATTTTGAATAGTGGAATAAGTATAGTTTTGAACATCGAAAATATTGAAAAATTATTTTTAGAAACCTCAGCCCGACTATGTATAAAATCTGTTAGTGTTTACGCTAGTTTCGGAACAATTTAGGACCTACTAAGGCGCACACCTTTAGATACCCTTCGGGGGGCACTCTTCGGGGCGTGTGCATGATAAGATACCTGAGTAGGGGGCGTATCATTGACATTATCGAACCATTGGGCCGTGTTACAGGGTTGCTGTAACCTTAGTTGCAAGGGCTGTGGATTAAAAGATACATTGAATATATTGAACATATCGAAATCGTTTATTGAACATATTAAAATCGTTTTCAAATTGTGATTATTGATTTTGATTTTGAATGTATATATCGACTATTATTATCAAACAAGAAAATATTATTTCCAACAAGTATGTTTACTATTGTTATTGAACAAAAAAGTTATTTTGAAAAAAGTGTTTTGCAAATTGTACTTGATCCACCTAAATAGTAAAGATTGTTACTTGCTGAGCTTTACCGCTCACCCTTACATTAATTTTTACAGGATACCTTATTAAGAGTCGAGCACGGTGGATACTTTTGTGGATGACCGAAAAATATTTTAGTTTAACAAGTAAATGAATATTTTAGAATTTTGATAAGACTTTTGTTTAATGAAGTTATGTCTCTAAAGTTATGTTTTCGGTATTTAGTTATTGAACCTTAGTGTAATTTTGATAATGAAAGACAGTTCAGTTTCAAGTTAGTTTCATTATTGTGTTTTTGTTTGGGCTGCGCTATTGATATTGTTGCCTTGCGGGCATTCGGGCTTGCGGCGTGTGACACTTTGGACCTGTAACGAGTTCGGGGTGTTACATTAGTAAAGCTTACCTGTTTTATTCTTCCTTTCATAATTTCCTGGATGATATTTAGGAGTATTTTTTTTCTAGAGAGTTAATTCTCTAATTTCCTTTCTATGATTTGCTTTCATCACATTTAGTTTAGCTAGTCAAAACTTGTTTTCAGTTGACATGTTATATGTGATTAATTGATACAGAGATAGACTTGGAACATTTAATGATCATGAGGACGAATCTTATTGTATGCAGGTTTGATGGCTACATACCATTCCAAGAATGAGTAGTGCCTTCTTTCTGACATGTGCCAAGGCCCAAGGGTACCAGGTGTTCGTCAGTGTCATTGGCCAATTAGAAGGTTGAGGCTTCACAATCCCATGCTGGTGGCTACACTAAATCATACCCAATCATAAATTTAGACGACATGGTATTAACCAAAATAAGCTTTGAAATCTATTTTCCATAGTTTGTAATAAAGGATTCTCAGAGCGGCAACATATGCTGCGTTTATTTGAATTTTGCCAGCAAGCTTCTAACTAAATGTCGTATATTGTCAAAAATTTGCTGGCCTGATAAAAAAATTGCGCTCCTTTTTTTCTTTTTCTTTTTCTTTTTTTTATCCAATGTGCTCTTTAATTCTTGTTACTTTTATCAAATCCGAAATTGCTTCAATCTTTGTCTGGAGGTGAACTGTCTGAGTGTAAATTAATTATCTTAAGATATGACCAAGGATGTTAAATTATGCAAGGGGATTTTGCAGATTCTGTTGGGAAAGGGTTGAAATGAATACATGCAAGTTTTGTTTCAGTACTAAAAGAGGGTTGATAGAATTTCACATTGAACTAGTGTTGCTCACAATGGTGAACTTTTACACAAGTCCCATTAACAAATTTTACAAATACTAAGGATGTATTTTTACTCCCTGTTTTCCTCCAAATAAAAGTTTAAAAGTTGTTAATTTAGTAACAGTGACGCGATAATAACATTAGGACGTTGTTTTATACTATCTTTACTATCAATATAAAGACGTACTTATTTTGAAAAAATATAATGACAAATAAGACTCTTTTTATGGAACAGATTGCAGACTCAATATGCCACATTTTAGTTTCAATCTTGACAATTTCTGTATGAAAAAAGTAGACTAATGGTTTTTCAGATATTAGCTAGTGTTTAAGAAATTTTAATCTACACTAGGAGTTTGTTTTGTTCTACAAATTTTGAATTCATCTCATTCAAGTTTCTACTAGCCAGAAACTCTCATGGTTAAAGAGCGAAAGGAAAGGCGAAACCTGGTAAAGGCACAAGAATAACTCAACTATATCAGTTAACCAACGCAAAATGATCATTTCATACTATTTTAGAGTACAAGGCCATCACTGTCCATTGACATATTCACTTGTATACAGTATACTTGTTCTATTTCTTAAGCTAATACACTATTTGGATCTTTGCCAATATTGAGCTATGGTATAACAAGCTTATCACTTATATTTAGCTCCGCTATATATATACAAATTCCTATTCATCAAGTTTCTCCATCTGCAGCTGCCAAAGCCTATGTAATTCGGCAGCTTCAGAATTTCCTTTCCTTCCCTTCTGAATTCTCTGCTGTAGTGTTTTTCTGTGATCGTGTATCTTCCAGAGGCCGTGACCGAGTATTACAGTTGAATAAATGCCACGTGTGATAATAGGTGCCAGAATATTATTTGTCTGTCAAATTGAATCATCAGCAGACAATTAGGTCATTGAGTCTCACCTCATGATTGTTATTCTCATAAAAAGAGCATTTAACTCTGATCCTAGTTAATTTACAAAATCTTAAAATTCAAAAATTGAGATGTGAATTTATTTCAATTTTTGAAATAACAATTTAGTACTCCGTTTGATTATACTTTTTAAATAGCTTTCAATATTAACTACTGTCAAATAAATCACGTCTAATTTTATTTTTTTTAAATGACAATTCTTTTCGTAGAAACGGGGGAGAATTTCACAAAATTGAGATACCTGGATCCATTCAAATCCAAGATAAAGGGCTAGGAATCCTTCCAGCAAGGGCGAGTACATCTTTTTCATTTTTCTCCTCTCATACCAAGCTGCAGAATGTTGGTCACAGTTAGATGAGAAAAATTATTCAAATGGAAGCTTAGTTTTATATACAAAAAAACATAAAAAATTGCTATTGCTTATAAGCCGTCAAACATATTTAAAAAATAGAAATGTTTAGTAACCTGCTGCTTATTAAAACTACTTATATTCACTTTTTAAGGAAATAACAAAAGCACCTGCTTCTAATTATTTGCCAAAATTCATAGTTGTCAAAATCATACAATACGCAATACGTATCGTACAATATGATACGGAGACAATTCGATACGTATCTCAGGGTGAATCGAAAATATTATCGTATCATATGATTCAATAAGATATAATGCACACGATACTTTTTAAAGTTAGCAACCGATTTTTTTTAATTTTTTTTATGTATATCCAAAAAAATAAAAGCAAAACTTTTAAGCCTTCTACTATTTAAATTGAAGAGCTTTTTTAACACAAAAATATTTTATATTGCTTGATGAGCCTTTAATCACTTTTTAGAGTTTTATGTCTTCTTCATAATATCGCTTTATTTTTCTCATGTTATTTTCCATAAGCAGATAATCTGAATACTTTTGTCAGTTTGTTTCTCTACTTCATTTATGAATTCTTTAAACTTTTCAAACGATTCAGAATTGTATTTCATCAAATACACATATCCAAATCTTGAATGATCATCAGTGAAAGTAATAAAATATGAATACCCTTCTCGTGCATGCGTTGTCATAGGTCCACACACATCTGTGTGTACCAACTCTAACAATTCTGTAACTCTTTTTCTTTTTCCACTAAAATGAGATTTAATCATTTCACCCATAACTTATGATGTAATTTAATATAATTTCATGATGTAAACTTTTATGTTAAAATACGTAATGTAACGAGATATGTTATGTAATGGTAAAGGTTCGCGTAACCTGAGACTAGATTATGATGTTTTGTAAGGGTAATGTAATTATACTTGTGATATTAAGTGATAGCTAAGTAGATAGATGTGGATGTATGAGGGTAAATGTACTCGGATTTAGGGGCGTCATAGATATACATCATATATATAACTGAACTTTACATATTCTTATTGTGACGACCCCAAAATCCGTCTCCAATAATCCCGGATCTGGTCCGTCAAAAGTAACCTCAATCTTGAGTTTACGTCATTATACGAACAACCTTCTCATAAAAATCACAACATTTAAATAAAATCATGTTGCTAAAAACTCAGTAAATTTAAACCTTTATAACATTTACTTAACCTTGTCTTAGAATCGAAATCTTTACATGAATTCTACACCTCAGATCATTTATATTTTTTGACCTAGTGTATTACAACCATTTTGAGCAATAAAACTTGTAATTTAACATTTAGTCGATATGACTATTAACTAACTGCTTTTAACTATGCGAGTTGGCAAAACATTAACACTCGCCTCAATACACAACTGCCTTTCATTCTTATTACATGGCTTTAAAATCTTAAATGATGCCTAACGGTAATTATTCCCTACCAATACAATTTAAACTTTAAGCAGTTCTAGTAACAACCTTTATTTATGAAATAAACTTCGCACATCTTCTTTGCGATTACCGGGATCTTCACATTCCTTGCTCTTCGCTGAAAATGTTTATTATAGCAAGAATGAGCACGACGGCTCAGCAAGTCCAACAGCTAACACGTAGTCACATTTAATTCATGCTTACCATGCATGTCAACATATCCAGGTTATATAACTCATATAACACAATTCAACTCATAACATTAATTATATGTCAGCTATTAATCACATATGACTGTACTCAGACATATTTAGAAATCAGCTAGCACATACAACAAGTGCACACATAATACTTTATGCACATAGCACATAGCACTAAAAATAACACATAACACTGTTAAACTTGACTGATATGCGCATTGACTTACGCTACCAGTATGAAGTCTGCGTTCCATCACTAACGCTTATATGAATCGAATTACCGCATCTGAAAGCCTTAATACGCTTGTCTGCCAATTCGGAAGGCGCATAAGAACTTAGTTGTCATTCACAAAAGAATTGACTCTACCACACAGCAGTTCCTATTTATTAACTCAAAATTTATTAGACAATATTATCCTCCTTGGATAATATTTTAAATTATCGATTAATATTGTTATACATTAACAATACATTACTAAATTACGAACATTTCTCAAATACTGAACAATACCTCGATTGGTTACAAATATTATTAAACCCTTAATAATATTCTCTCAGTCACCAATATTATTAATCCATTAATAATATTTTATTACATACCATCAATTATCAATCCTTTAATGATAATTTACAACCTTGGTAATAATTAAAGACTCCAACAATTATCCGTCAATTGTTTACACTTTATTACCCTTAATTTTCTCACATTATTTATTTAATATTAATTAAATAAATAATTAATTCAATTAACTTTACTTGTTTCTTTATCTTCACATAAGCAATTATTTCTTTAATTCCTTAACATGATTTATTAAAGAAATAATTAACTCAATTGCTTCTAAATTGTTATTTAGCATTACATAACAATTATCTTATTCATTCACATTATTTATTTAATATTAATTAAATAAATAATTAACTCAGTTAACTCTACTTGTTATTTAACATAGCCATTATTTCATTGACCTTAATTCACTTTAATTATTATTTAATATCATTTAAATAATAATTAATTAATTAATTATCCTCAATTCCTTAATGATTATTAAATAACAATTTCGTAATAATTTCTTAATTGATTACCCCCATTTATTATTTAATATTTATTAAATAACAAATGATAATCTCCTTTGTCTCCCTTTAATTATTATTTAATACCCCTTAAATAATAATTAATCACCCTTATTTAAAATAAATAATTACCTTATTATATTCCTCATCATTTAATTATTATTTAATATCCTTTAAATAATAATTAAATAATTAATTGTCCTTATTCGTTATTGAATATAACTCCCTTTAATTATTGTTGTACGATAATTAATTAATTACCTTGTTTCAATTACAATTAAACCATAAATTAAATTCCAAATTAATTAATGAATTATACTTATTATTTAATATTAATTAAATAATAAGTTTACAACCTTCATCCCTTTAATTATTATTTAATAGCCCATTAAACAATAATTAATTAAATATATCCACCTTACCTATTACCTCAGTCTCAGTTAGTAATAAGTAATTAGCTTAATAATTTTAATCATCCTTAATTATTATTTAATATCCCTTAAATAATAAATAATTAAATAATTATCCTTATTTATTATTTAATATAATTAAATAATAAATAATTATTTTATTAACTTCATATCATCCTTTATTTATTATTTAATAATAAATAATTAGTTATCGTATTTATTTGCTTTAATTATTATTTAATATCAATTAAATAATAATTAATCATAAAAATGGCTTTTATTTACTTTATTTATTATTTATTATATAAATAATAAATAATTAATAAACTTGGGTCCCAAATTAATTACATTAACTTTTAACTATTTTGACCCATTTTGACTCAAAACGCTCCGACCCGACCCGTTAAAATTGGCCCGACCCGACCCGGATAAAAAAATTATTTTTTTTCTTTGAAAAGGGACTAGGGCCCCGACCCTTGTTTTTAGTACAAAACTAGGGCCCCGGCCCTAGTGTTGCAGAAACATTTTCCAAGTTTTGTCTGTCCGACCCCCGCTCACTCCGACGGCCATAACTTTCTCATTTCTTATCCGTTTTGAGTGATTCAAGCGCTCACGCGTCCGTAACTTCTTCCTTTACAACTTCTCTTTATATCATACTTTCAAATTCCATACGTAACTAGACTGAAAACAGCAAAGACATACAGGGTACAAACTAGATTCATGCATTCTTACTTCCGGTTTTCAAGCTTCCGGAGGTACTTTGGTTCAAACATTTTTAGAATGAGCTATACACCTCCAAATCATGCAAGGTCGGATTCTATGGATTACTAACTTGATCCTCAACACCCTAGTATTTTTCAAATAATTTTTCAGAAACATTAAGTATGGAAATTATCAAGCTACTCTCAATCGTACCGGAAAATGGACTGATTTGGTAGAAAAACCATAACTAAATGTATACACCATAACTTTTAGTGATTCAAATTGGATTCTCTTCTAAACTCATAGATATATCAAGGAAAAATAATAACCAACACCAATAAGTTCAAGATCTTAGATGTACAAGGCCTTAAAGCACACTATCTCGCACGGTTTTTTCGAAAATGAAGATTTCATGCATTCTTCCAATCTTACCAACATAGACATGCATAACTACCCATGACAAGCTCATTAAAACATATATTTACTACTCTAGAATGAGTGTGATCACTTAGAGCTCTTATTTTAGCTTTCTACCACATAATACACCAAGCATGACCATAGAAATACAAAACTAGGAACTTATAGGTGTTTAATACCTTGATGACCTTGTTGCTTGCTTCCTCTTCCTCCCGAAGTGTGTGACAAAGGTATTGGACATCCAAGAGCCTTCCTTGAGTTTCCTAGATCAAACACTTAAGAGTTACTTTGTTATTTTCTCTCTTCTCTCCCTATTTTGCTTCTCTGTTTTCTGCTTTCTCTCTCTGTAAATGGACGGGAAGGTGAAGGAAAAATGGGATGTCTGATGTTATAAACTACTCCCTTAGACTTGTACAATCTCTGCCCTAAGTTGCACTCTACAGCCCCCTACAGCCTGCCTTGCTCCTTCTTTTTCAGCAAGATGCTGCTTTCTTGGGCCAATAATTCTTGCGCATGCGCTGCTTTCTTTCTTTTTCTGTCCCAAAATGGTTGGCACATTTAATTCCACCGGGTTGAGAAAAAGAGCTTGGCTGGGCTGCTTCTTGTTTAGTTAATTGAACAATTGGTGGCCCAAATTGGAACTTATGTTGCAACTAAGCTTGGGTTGTTGAAAGGTTAATCATTTGGGCTAATTTAAAATACCCTTTACCATTAATTAATAATTTTATCAATTAATTTACATAAACCAATTATATTTGCTATATTCAATTTAATAGAATATTTAATTAACCCGCAAATCCTATCAATTTATTGATATTAATAATATTAGGTTAGTCCACTAATGTAATTATCCCTTAGTTGGACTTCCTTTAATTTTATTCCCATCATATCATAATTTACTGATTTAATCGCATCAAGATTTAAATTAGTTCATAAAATATTCATTACATTAGTAAATAAATTCACAATTTATTTATAATGAAATTCAAAATTTTGCGGACATTACACTTATCATTTTGTAGTCTAATGATGATGCACGAGTAATGCAAAATGAAGCGATAATTGAGAATAAGGATGAAATTCAACTTAGTGGAATCGAGATTTATGACGTTGTTCACAAGGTATCCAAACTCTGTCAAATAGAGGTTTTTGTAGATGTACAAAAGTTGATGAGAAGCAGCAATTTTCAGGAGTTTGATCTTTTAAAAGCGCTACTTGATGAGGAGAAGGGGGCTGGATTTTGTTTCTTATCGAGTGATTTGGAACACGAGTAGTTTTCTCGTGTGTTGACCAACGAGTTCAACTCAAATGGCGGCATACCCTCTTTTACATGGATTTCGATTTTAGGTGATTTAAATTGGACAGTTTCCTTTTTTAAGAATCCTATAAGAATAAGTTACATTTGTATATATGAGAGTTACCATTGTGTGATACTTGAATAACAAATATCATTAGAAATGCAACTCTCTGCTATATCAATGCAACTTGTTTTTATAGACTACGCAAATGAATTGCTCATTTCAAATTATTAAACATCTAGATCATTTTTTAAATGTATGAGAGCGGTCACGGGTTTAATAAGACTCTTTTATAGCCTTATGGCTTTATTTATAGTTTTAGCTTGTTTGTAACGTCATGCAAAGTACTATTTTAACATTTCAGTCCCCTACACTAAAATGTGTATGTGGGTACTTTGATATGTGTACAAGAGTTCTAAATTACTATCAATAATATCTTTTTTTATGACTTTTGGGGTAAGTTTGTGGTGGGCTAAGGCAACCGAAAGAGATACTATTGGGACAGTGAGTTTGGACTTGCATGCGATGTGATTTGATTCAGATCACAAATTGACCCTAGTCATTACTGTAAGAGTTAACTCTCTAAAACTCAGGTCATCCAATCGGGTAATAGGACACAAATATTGTTTATATTATCCACAATGGATAGATGATCAAAGGTGGAGATACGAAAGTCATTGATATTATCCCACAATAGTTAGAGAAACAATATTTTGGGTTTTGTCGTATTTTTTAGCATGACAAGGATCTCGGGCATTAAAGTAGGGGGGTTCTTAACAACTCAGTTACACACATTAACATGAGTGATACTTTGATATGTATATAAGGGTTCAAAACTATTACTTGTAGTACCTTATCTCTTCGAAAAATTACTAGGTGAATGGGTCATAAATTCAACCAAATTGTTGATCCGTTACTGAAATATTGATGCATAAAAACATAAAATAATTATATTATTAATAATTAGTAAGATTTTAAAACATATTATTATGTTTATTCATAATTAAAATAATTACTGTGTTAAGAAACAAATTTAAGAAAAGTACAAAATATTAATGTTATCTATTTGTATAATTTGACTGTAGTCTGTCGAGTGGGTTTTTCAACTACATCACTTTGGTCGACTGGTTAAGGCGCTTGCCTGCTAAGTGTGGTCTCCCTGCGTGAGTTTGAATCTCACAAGGCAACGCTTGAATTTTGTTAATGGCTAGTTGGCTACTAGCCGATCGGTAGAACTTATTTTAAAATGACTTATAAGTTATAGTTTAACTTATAAGTCATTTTAAGTAGGAACTTATAAATAATGTTTAATATTATTTTGATTTATAAATTAGAAATTAAGTTAAATAAAATGTGAAGGTGTTTAGGCTAAAATCTTATAAGTTAAAATAATTTGTAAAAAAATAGCAAAAAAGAAAAAATAATATGTAAAAAACAATTAAAATAAGGACAAAAGAGTCTTTACATTTATGGTCAAACCTACTTATTTTAACAGAACTTATAAGTTAACTTTTTAGAAATATGAAATTGCTACTTCTCAAAAAATATTTATAAGTCAGTGTATAAGTTAAAAAATAAGTTATAACCAAACACTTAAATAGAAGAAAAAAAGAAGAAGCTTATAAGTTCGTTGTGGCCGAACATGCCATTATTCCGTAACTTATAAATATAAACAAAAAATATTATAATTAATAATTAATACTACTCTTTCAAGAATTTATAACATTCTAAGTATATAATTACAATGTTTTGTTGTTAAAACTTAAATCAAACATGTTAAATTTATATTTAAAAAAAAAATAATATTAATTTTACATTTTGAAAGGTGGTAAATTAATTTGGGACTCTCGAACAAATAGACAAATTAGGTGAAAAGGTTAAATACATTAAGTGAAATGATTTATAATTCGACAAATTTTGTGATAAATATGAATTGTAAGTAACGTGAAATTCTAAATGATTTATATGTTGACAAATTTAATGATAAAATTGAATTGTGACCGTCTTGAAATTCTAAATACGATTAGTGTATAACCATTCTTAATTCTTTCATATATCATATATGCATATATGTCTTAATTCCCTTTTATCCCACATATCATGACAAAATTAAATTACCATTAACGTGTAATTCTAAGCAACAAAATAAAATAAATTAGTGTAAAGTCCTTCATAATTTTCTCAAATCTCATGTATGCATATAGGTCTTAAATTCCTTTATATTACACACGCATATTTAAGAAATTAAAAAGAGATATTTCCAATTTATCAAAATGATAATTTTTTTCTACATTCATATGCTCTGGACAAAAAATTATGATCTTATTTAACAAGACTCAAACACCATTAGCCCATGTGGCAGAGGTTCGTTCCCTACATGAAAAAATTGGTTGCTAATGTAGGTACTCTTTATTACACTTCTTTTTTAATGTCTCTTAATATATATATATATATATATATATATATATATATATATATATATATATATATATAGAGAGAGAGAGAGAGTGATCCATAGCAAATACCTGTTATGGACTAAAATTGGGCAAACACTATCTAATCCCTGAATTTTAACAACCAACAGACAGGATTTAAGAGGGACAAATCGTCGTCTACTAGTATTACTAGTGGACGGAGTAAACTTTATTTTTGGACTAGTTTACCCATTCACTTTTGCCAAGTTAGAAGTTAACACCACGTCCGCTAGACATACAAGTGGACTTGAATTAAAGTAGTTGATACACCGATTCCCCCTAATGGCACCAAAAGGCGAGAAGAAGCAGACAGAGAAGAAATTGAACAGAGAAGAAACCGGTGAAGGCCGAGAAAAAGATCCCAAAAGATGTTGAATTTAGGGGCATTTTTAGAAAAAATCCGTCTGCTAGTATTACTAGTGGACGGCGATTTGTCCCTCTTAAATCCTGTTTGTACGTAACAAATACTTGCTATGAATCGTCTCCCATATATATATATTAAACACAAAAAATATTTTAAATGACAATATATATAACGTAATTATTTTTAATAAATTTTATTATATTATTAAATATAATATTTATATCGCTGAACGTTTATTACGCAAGAGAAATTAGAAGATACGCTTAATCAACGCATCCTAACCCTGGCCCAAAGTAGGCGCCCCATTATTTCACTAACGAATGCTGGTTTCGTTAGGTATCTGTGAAAACCCAACGGCAGAAAAGAATGAAATTGCAGAGCTGCGAACTCCTCCGCATAAACTCAACTCAATCTCACCATTCTCACGTACATAAACCACACAAATATATAAATCATTAATTCTTCTTTGTTTTTTCTCTCGAAATCTAATCAATTTAAACTCTTTCTAAACTTTTGAGATTCTGGGTTTGTGTTGAAATTTGAAGATAGCGACGAAATCGGAGTTCGGGTTTCATTGGATTTCCAGGTCTTATTGGTGATGATGAGTGGTGACCGAGTTTATAAAAATGCTTCAAAATTGCAGGTATGTATTTGTATATACGTGTGTGTGAATTTCATTAAAATTTGTTAGGGTTTAATTTGTTTGGATTTATCTTCGTTTTTGTTCATGAGTAGCCAATTTCTGTTAAAATGAGAAAACTGAAGCTCAGTTTTGAAAACCTATCTTTGGCACCCTCCTGCCGTCCTGCACAGCCGTGAGTTACCCGACCCATTACCTAGGATTGTGAATGGGCCGTTAATTTTCTCCTAAATTTACCTATATGGCATGTTGCTATTAGAAGTTGTAGAACACTAGTTTTATAGACCATCCTTATATAACTTATTATCCTATAAAAATATACTTACTCTATAGAAATATTATAAGCATGGATCATGTTGATAGCTCATGGTGTTTTAAAATAGTTGCTCTATAGAAATATTAAAAGCATGGATCGCGTTGATTGCTCATGGTGTTTTAAAAATCCCTGCTAGGACCACTTAATCCTTGCCTAGGCACTAGAAAATCTTTTACTGCCTCGATTTGGCTGGAAAATCTACCGTATCGATTTAATAAAGGCTTTGAAGCTCTACAATACTTAAAATGAAATTGTTTAGTCTTAAAATATTGTTCTTTTAAGCATTTTTTCATGTAAAATTTAAGAAAATTACATCTATATTATTTGTATAGTACAATAAGTATACAATAGAAAAATAAATAAATGACACCGCTGAGAAAAAGGCCTAGGCGCTAGACACCCCTTTGCCGCCTAGCAATTTTTAAACACCATTTGCTCATATATTGTATATAGGAATAATATATTACTGAAAACATTCTCGCTTTTTTCTTCTTCTTCAATTTATTCCCTTTTACATTTATTTTATTGAGGATGTCTTCTTTGGTTGGTGTCTTCACAGTCAGGCAGTTGTTCATTTTGGTTTTGTGGAAAAAAGAGATTCCATAATCTCAAGTGATGCATCAATCAACAACTTGCAAATAAGGGTTTTGGTCGGCCCACGAACTTTGACCACTGTTTGACCACCTTGAACCGAAAAACCTGCAAAAAAGGTCCACCAGAGTCGGAAAACTCCGGGAGGACTATTTGATCCTTAAGTCAAAGCACTGATATGGAGGGAGATAATTAGTATTAAAATGAATAACGTACCTTGAATGTGCTATAACATCCCTTATTTATAGCATGAGAGTCCTCTCGTTTAAGAGTTAGGAAGTAGAATCCTACATGATTTTAGAGTTCTTTCAGGTTGCTAATCCTTAGCTGATCAAGCTTCATGGGAATTCTATCCTTTCTTGGATTTAATATGTTTCTAGAATACTCAGCGAGAGGAATTACCACATTACCCTTCATTAAAAAATCCTAGAAATAACACGTGGCAACTTACTTACTATTGGTGGGTTATTTTTGCTCACATCATTTGCCCTCTACTGCTTCAAAAATATATTTTTAAGGGAATAATTAAATACTCCCTCTGTCCAAGTTTACTTGTTCTTGTTTGAAAGTACATGCCTATTTAGAAATTTTTTTATCTCTAAAGTACCCATCTTAACTATCTATTATCATCTTTTTTATTATATTTAATCTCGCAACTCTTTCTTGGAACAATAAAATAGAGCACAAATAGGGGGAAAAATTAAAGAGTGTAATTATATTTCCAATGTCAAATTTAATAGTATTACTTTTTTTCAATGTATGCCATGTTGTTTTCAGTAAAAAAAAATTTAAGTTAAATGAGGGTAGTATAGGAAAAGTAAAGTCAAAAATAAAATAAACTTACTTCTCAAGTCTCGGGCTCACTTAGAGATGTCATAGTAGAAGCCCGCTATGAGGTTCCTTCTCACTCTAAATTAGAGGCCTTTGTTTACGAAACTAAATTTAATTTTTAAAGTGACAGATGAATATAGATTTTGTATTCCTGATCCCCTTTCTATGTGTTACAATCCTACCAAAGCTGATCATCCCTGCAACGCCACTGAAGATTTATATGTATTTAAGGAGGCCTTAGAAGGTGGGCTTAGGTTCTTGTACATTCCTTCATTCATGATATTCTTGCTAATTTTAAAATTCATCCTGCTCAACTTCATCCCAATGCATGGCGAGCTATTATTTGTTTCATGGTGTTATGTAAACAGTTGGGTTTTGAGCCCATTGTTAAGAAGAAAAGAAAAAAAGGCGGGGGATCCTTAGCTTCATCAATTAAGCCCCACTTCTTGCCAGTAGGGGCACCAGAGCTAGTTGTTGGCCTGGGGGCAGAAGGAGGAAGAAACCCAGAGGAAGTCTCAGTGGTCTTGCTTGTTTTTTTCTGGTTTCTCTTGACTGTGGCTTTAGTGCGATGCTCCTAGATCTTGTCCATGGCAGTTAAAGCTGAAACTAACAAAGAAGTATTAGTGCTCTAATAATAAGGAAGATAAATATATAACTAAATGACGTTTAAAAGAAATAAAGGGAGTACCATTTCCTTGACATAGGCTCAACCCACACTTTACCAACATTCTCTCATTGAGCAGGTAGGCAAAGTTGGTCTGTCCTTGGTTAGCCTCCAGGGCCTCTCTAACCTTCTCCTCTTTAGGGCTCAATCCCCATAACTTAAGGGAGGAGTTGTCAGCAAAGCCCCAATTGTGGCGAAAGAGATTAGATCATTTCCCATCCTTCTTTTTTATATGAAAGAAAGTTTCTTTCTGGCCTGAGATAGAGGCTGGAAACGTAGAGGTATCTACTATATAGCCAGTATTAGCCCGGTGATTGATGTTGACCCAACCAGGGTGATATGTGGTGTTGTTTTTTATCTGAATAATCTTTTAAAGATCTTATTGTTTACGTCCCACCATGCAACAAATAATCGCCCACCATGAAGGAATATGCCAGAAACCTAAGCCCAACTTCTAGGGCCTCCTTAAAGACACATAAATTATCGGTGGCATTGCACGGACGATCACCTTTTTTTAGGAAGGTGACATATATGGGGGACCAGGAATACAACATCTATTAGCAAGTTTATCAATCACTTTGGAAATCAAATTTAGTTTCCTAAACAGAGGTCCCTAATTTAGAGTGAGAAGGAACCTCGTCGCTGGCTTCTCCATCACATCCCTAAGTGAGCCTGAGGTTTGAGAAGTAAGTTTTGGGCCTTTCTTTAGCCTAGAAGAGGATTTAACAGGAACAATGATAGATGGGTTTGGGTCTTGTTAGGCCGACCCAGGAGGGGCTTCTCTTTTTATAACATTATCTACAAAGGTGGGAGGAGGAGAAACGGATTCATTAAAGTTACCTGATTTGGGCTCCATGACAACAACTTGAAGAAGTGAGAAAAATAGATCAAAGCTTTGATATTTGAGAAGAACTTGATGAATATCCACAAGAACGCGAAGAACACCTTGAATATATGTGGTGCAGAGAGGCAGCCGGAAATTGCCTTATGGTGGTTAGCGGCAGCGGGACGTGAGTGGAAATCTTCTTCAAACTCTTTAATGAATTCTCTCAAAGTATAAAAAGTAGTGAATGGTGAAATGTGAAAATGAAATTCACCCTTACCCCCTATATATAGTTAGGTAAAAGCCATTTTAGGGGAAAAGTTTGAAATTTGAATTTTAAAATTCAAAAGTAGGAAGGATTGGAAGATTCTAGAATTGGGATATGAACGTGGCTAGCTGATTTTTGAGGAAAGTTTTGAAATTTGAAATTCAAAAGTTTGGAAGTTGAAAAGATTTTAAAGTTAGAGACTTGAAGTTTACCAACTATTATTGGAGGGAGAGAATTTCAAATTTTCAAAGCATGTTGGCCGCATTTGATGCCGAATAAAGTGGACACCACGGAATTAACGCCTTGGGCACAACATATTAATGTTGTAGGCACAATATAAAGAACGCCATTGGGGGTATAAAAATAATTATTAGGCGCTGAAGTCGCCCAATTAAAATGCCATTGGCGTTGATAAAAAAAAGGTTTTTTGCACAGACGCCGCTCAAGCTTTAACGCTATAGGCGTGGATAAAATAAAAAACGCCTTAGGCGCTACCAAATTAATGCCACAGAGGCCTCAAAAGAGCACCATTGGCGCATGACAAAGTAAATGCCATGGGCGCATTAAGAGCAATAATGTTGTGGGCATCCCCAAAATTAGTACCATGCATAAAAAAAAAACAAAATAAATGTTGAAGCCACCTAGTTAAAATGTCATGGGTGCATTAATGAAAACAAACACCATGGGTATTATATTGTAAAAAACGCCAAGGGCGCAAAAAACAAAAAAGAAAAAGAAATCAAATACACACACACACACACACACACACACACTAAGCGTCGAAGCCGTCCAAACGCAACGCCATAGGCCCAATATAGATAAAAAGCACCTTGGGGTGTTGTTAAGCCGAAAAACGCCATAGGCCCCAAAAATAAAAAACGCCAAAGGCGTTAATAAAGGCAAAACGGCACCACCAAGCATCAAAAAGCAAGCTCAAGAAAAGCGTCGTGAATGTTTTAAATATATATATATATATATATATATATATATATATATATATATATATATATATATTAAGGGAATGATTCATAACACTGAGTTTCCCAAGTGAAGATCTCTCTCAAACCCAAATTTAATCGTGAGCCATGTATTAGTTGGCCATGCACACAAAATAACATCCCACAAGTTTGATTAATCCCACTTCTCGCAAACACCCCTAAAACACTTGATAATGAGATGGATTCTACATGAATACCAATTCTATGCATCCACCTAAACATTTTAAAAGCATCCTCAACTTGATTGTCTCTGCCAACCCCCCCATTATTGTCGTAAAAGAAACCTCATTAGGTTCGGGCAAATCTTCAAAAATCTTCATAGCATCACCAATTAATCCACACTTGGCATACATGCTTAACAAAGCATTACCCACAAACATTTCCGTCAAGACCAATTTTAATAGCAACACCATGGTAACCCACGCCACAATCTTCATTCACCAACATACCACGTGCACTCAAAACACTAGCCAAGGTGAAATGAGTAGGCATAAAACCTTCCCATTTCATCCTACAATAAACATCCAGCGCTCTTTCTGCAAACTCACTACGAACTAAAGCACTAATTAACGTGTTCCATGACACCAGATTTCTCTCAGGCATTTCAACAAAAAGTTTATGCGCTTCTTCTAGCTTATTAGCTTTACAGTAAGCACTTAACATGGCACTGCAAGAGTAAATGTTCTTATGTGGCATTTTATCGAACATGTGGCATGCAGTGTTTATTTGATTACAGTTGTTATAGAGCTCAATGAGGCGGTTTGAGAGAAAGTGTCGGCAAAGAGACCCATACAGAGAATGTGAGCATGGATAAGCTTGCCAGATATGTGGGATTTCTTGTCTATGCAAGTCTACAGGAGATTTGCCAAATAGGTTGGGGTCTTGCTCCCCATTTTTGGCGGGTAAATTGGGCCTATAAAATATAAAATGCCCCCAAATGGCTTTTCTTTCTTCCTGAAGAATTAAGGGCACCTCTTCGACTTTGAACAGAGTTGGAGACTGGCGGCACAATTTTCGACGACCGTGAATTACAGAACCTTGAGAATATATGAGAATAACGTATTAGCTTAAATTTGTTGTTGAAGCTACTGAACTATACAATTGTTCGTGCTAGAGAATCTTAAAAAGATGACCAAGGCAGTAGTAAAAGGAGAGGTATAACGGAGTTCCATTTATTTATATCCATATCTATAAAACAGAGTGGTTTAAATCCCAAGGTTTCAACATCCAACAGCCTCAAATTAATTTAGGCTTCAACATCCAACAGTCTAAAATCATTTGGGACTTCAACATCCAATGGTCACTAAGCTATCTCTCATTTTTCCCCTCAATTCAACATCTTTTTTTTCAAAAATCTATCCACTCACATTTTCCGCTAAAATAATAATAATAATTATAAATATAATAATAATAATAATAATAATAATAATAATAATAATAATAATAATAATAATAATAATAATAATAATAATGATAATAATAATAATAATAGTAATAAAAATAGTAATAATAAGAATAGTAATAATAATAATAGTAATAATAATAACAATAATAATTATAATTATAATAATACTAATAATAATAATACTAATAATAATAATAATAATAGTAATAGTAGTAGTAGTAGTAGTAATAATAATAATAATAATAATAATAATAATAATAATAATAATAATAATAATAATAATAATAGTAGTAGTAGTTAGCGTTGCACAAATGGCCCGAGGCATGCGGCCTGGCCTTGATCCGGCCTGGTCAAAGTTCGACCTGGTCAAGGCCTGGACCAGGTCAGGCCCGGCCTACAGGCTAAGAATAGGCCATGCTTTTTTTCATCATATCCGGTCTGGCCTGGCCTTCTAAAAAGTCTGGACTGGCCTGGCCTTGGGCCTGGTTCGGCCTGGCCTTGTCCAGTCTACTAATGCCAGCCCAGTTCACTACTCTAGTCCACTTCTTTCCTAACATGCTGCTACTACGGACCAAGAGTCCAAGTGATAAAAAAAAATACATACAAAATTAAGATACCCATATGCAATTTCGGGTTGCAGTGTTGCACCATTCCTTTTACTCTTTAGACTCCATCTCTAGTTCTCCACCGAGAACTGCTATTGGCTTATTATATCTCCGCCCATAATTTTTTCATCCCTTTCAAAAACAACAAAATTTATCTTATATACATCTACAAAAATTGGGTCTTCAAATCCTTGGGATGGAATGCTCCCGTCGGCGAACAGTACCAAAATCCTTTATTTATTTTCTATTTAAAAACCCCAAATTATCATATTGAACTTTGAGTCGCAGCACACGGTGAGTTGATTTGGGGCTTTGATCTATGGGGTTTGTTATTGTACGGAGACCGGAGCAGCAGCAGTGGAGAAGAAGACAGAGACGCCGATTGGAGAGCCGCCATCGATTCCGTCACCAGTGCTTCTTTTAATAACGGTTTAGTTTCTACAACAAATTCCATTACCCATCAAATCCGAGAGGATAAACTAGTGGACAACAAAAGAGCTCAAGAAATCAAACACTACCAATTGAAGGTCATTCCTCCTACTTGCTAAACTACTTTTGCTTATTAAATTTTCTTTTTCCTTTAGTGAGTCCAGAGTGCTTCATTTCATAGTTCATTGTTGTCTGTTATAGAATACTAATTATCTACAATTATTAGCTTTTTTCCGTGGAAATATAAGCTTGTTTACCAATGTTTGTATTCTGCAAATGGCGTTCCTTCAATTTGTTATGTGCAAATTGCAATGCATTTTTGGTGCTTATTATTCTTTGTGAAACATAGATTGGTTTAATTGTTTATTCATTCCACCAGAAAAGAATGTTCTTCTCCTTTAGTTTAAATGAATCATCTTACCTTTATATCTACAAATTTGCAGTTTTGGTAGCCAAAGTTTGGTTGAATACATGGAGCAATATCAATATGTAGAACATAATTATTCAAGGCCAGGCCTGGCCTGGCCCGGCCCAAAGCCTCAACAGGCTACCATTTCATGCCCCAAGCCTAGCCTAGCTTGGTCAACAGCCAAGGCCTGGCAGGGTCAGGTCGGACTAGGCCAGGTCAACCTGTTATGCATCACTAGTAGTAGTAGTAGTAGTAGTAGTAGTAGTAGTAGTAGTAGTTAATAGTAATAATAATAATAATAATAATAATAATAATAATAATAATAATAGTAATAATAAAAATAATAATAATAATAATAATAATAATAATAATAATAATAATAATAATAATAATAATAATAATAATAATAATAATAATAATAATAAACAATAATAATTATAACAATGGTAATAATAATAGTAGTAGTAGTTGTAGTAATAATAATAATAATCGTGACGACCCCAAATCCGGGTTCCATAACCTCGGATTTTGTTCTCACTGATCAATACATTACTAGTAATTAAATACATACATTGCATTTAAACTTAGCGGAATAATACATATTGGTTCCTTACAAAAAGGTTACAATACCGGGGTCTATTAACCTTAACATAAACAGTTCCTATTATAAGAAATTACAAAAGATTTATCAACAGTAAATACATATTTAAACATCTAATTAGCATACATAAGTTAACTTAAGCTCTGACCTTCTCTTTTCCCTTATCCTTCTTTGAGCAGTCAGGTTTATCTGAAAAATGGTTCATGATATAGCAAGAATGAGCACCTAGTTTGCTCAGCAAGTTAAGAACAATCATAGAGATTTATTATATCATGAATGAATGAGAAATGTCATCAATAGTTTCAACAATAGGTATAACAATTGTGAATGAAACAAGACTCAAATTTTATTAAACAGAATATTTGAATCTTAAAATGCTGAGTGGCCATTAAGGACCCTGAACTAACGAGGGTATAATAGAGTTTATTCTGACCCTTTTAGTAGTTTTGGTTTTCAAGGGGATCAGCCTATTCAACCCGCTGTATATGCATTACATTTAGTCAACTGGCGCCAAAGTCGGTTTCCCGACACAAAATTCCCTAATTTTGGGTTGTTCAATTCTCAGACTTACTATAAGAAATCCGCACCCAACAATGGTTTGGATAAGCTTTTAAAAGTATTCAAGTTATTGAATTTAGAAACGCAATGTCTAGCTGAACTATTAGCTTTAGACATTTTTAATATAGTTCATGAATCAAGAACTATTAAGCTTCAAATGCACTAAGTGGGATTTTATAAACAATATGGATGTGGGATAATTTTAAATAATTAAACCACTTCAAGCTCTGACAATAAATACAAGTATAGAAACTTGTTCAATAATAATTGAGTAGGGTAAGAGAAACTTGCAATAATAAATACAAGTTAGAGTTAAAGAAAGCTTGCCTTGTTCGTACAGCTAACAAATTCAACTAATTCCCTTTGAATAGACCTAACAATTTAATCACGTTGATCTTTAAATTAGTATCATATACACGTAGGTATGATGACCTTTATAACTCTTACAAACCACATAATTTATTATTTATGAGTAATTAAACACTTAGAAAATATTATCACTACCTGATAATATTTCAAACACAAAGAACCTATATTAACTATTTAATATAGTTCATGCAATCGTCTAATATTATTAACAATTTAATAATATTTTATTAACATTGTAGTATTATTCATCATTTAATAATACCTTATAAATCTTTTAAGATTAACTAAGGGGGTGTTTGATAAAAATTGAATGAGCTGAATCTGAATCTGAATCTGAATCTGAATGAGCTGAATCTGAATCTGAATGAAAAAAGTTATTTGATAATTACCATATCTGAATGATCTGAATGACATATTTTTAATATTTTACCCCTTTGAAAAAATTCAAAGTTGTTGTAAATTTATTTAATATTACATAATATATTTTTTTTTATTTTTTTTTATTTATTTTTTATTTTTTTTCTATTTTTTTTCTCCATTCAGCCACCATTCAGCCCATTCAGCCACAAATTCTGACCTTAACCATTCAGCCGCGCCATCTGACCGATTCAGCCATTCAAACGAATTTTTTTCCAAACAAACGCACTTAACCATTCAGCCACTTACCGATTCAGATTCAGACCCCATTCAGACTCAAACAAACAGCCCCTAATATTCTTAATCATTTAATAATATTTTATTAATGATCTAATATTATTAATTATTTAATAATATTTTACTAATTATCTAATATTATTAATCATTTAATAATATGTTATTAAGTATATAATATTATTAATCATTCAATAATATTTTATTAAGTATCTAATATTATTAATCATTTAATAATATTTTATTAATTATCTAATATTATTACTCATTTAATAATATTTTATTGACTTTAAAATATTATTATGCACTTAATAAGATTTTAATAATTTTCTAATATTATTATTTATTTAATATTATTTTATTACCTTTATTATATTATTATTTCAATAATAATATTTATACACCTTTAAATCATTAAATCCATTATTTATATATTTAAAAATATATTTATTAAGTCCAAAAATACTAAAATAATTTTTGGAACATTTTTCATTTTCTGACCCGAACTAGACCCGATCCGACCCGGCTAACCCGGCCCGACCCGGTTCGGATTTTATTATTTTTCTGAGAACAGTGCACTGCGCCGCGGCGCAGTGATTAACACTGCAACATTCTGCAACACGGCGCCCCAGCGTTGTACTGCAGAATGTTGACACTTTTTTGATTTTTTTGACAGTTTTGATACTCTTTGATCAAACCTTGATAAAATGAAATCTACACATCCAAATAACACCAAATCAGTGTTGATGTGTTCCTAACTTTTTGTTTTACGATATTCCATTGTTCGATCGTCTTTTTGAAAACGTTATATACGAAATTTACGGATCGAACCACTTAGGGTTTAAAAATGACATCTTTTGTGGTAAAAGGTATAACTTTTTTGTTATTCAATATTTTTGAAAGGTTCAAAAAGGGTTTTTCTTTAAAACTCATAGATCTAGCTTTCTAGCCATAAAAATCCAATTTCTGATTTGTACATTTCAAAATACAACATTAAACATAACATGTATCGTTAGAGTTTTATCAATAAAAGGTGTTATAAACATTTCTACAACTTTTATGCATTTTTCACATACCAAATTATGTTATAAACACATAGAGCTATGAATATACATATATTACATAGTTAAATACTTCTAGACTAGCAAAATGAGTTTTGATCGGTTAAAAATAGATTTTAACCGTTCAAAATCATTCTAGATTACAAAAATAAAATTTAAGAAGAGATATAGCACTTTTAAACCTTGAGGTCTTGGATGCTCTTCTTCTTCTCCTACCAAAGTATGTTATGAGGTTATTGGACATCCACCAAGCACTAGCTCTAGCTTTTTCTCTCAACACTTAGGTGTTTTCTCTTAAATGCTCACAAATGCTCTCTATTTTTCTTTCTAGCAAAGCTTCAAATGAACTAACAAACCAAACCAAGTGTGTAGAGTGTCTTATTTATAGTCATTCACTAACCTAGCATCAATTCACTTAATCAAGATATGTTGGTGAATTTAGTGTTAATTAGGATTACTATTCCATTGAATGACCAATTGATTGACTAGTTGATTGACTAGGGTGGTTGAACTACTATGACATGGAGTGATTTAGAAGCAATATAACAAATCAAGCAACCCCTTGTGGCTCCCCATGTTGGCTAGCCAAATGGGCCTATTTTGGCACCATTTTTGATTTATTTTTCATGCTTTAATGTGCATTTATACATACATACATACATATATATATATATATATATATATATATATATATATATATATATATATATATATATATATATATATATATACATGTGTTCAATTGTTGACCAATTTTGACTTCTTATTGGGCTCCATGTTGGACTTTGGAATTAAATATATTGGGCTCATCCATTGAATTGGTTTGGGCTCAATTTAATTAACACATTGGGCTAGCATTTAAATAACTATGCTACCTTTAATTAAAATAAGCATTGGGCTTGTTTAATTAATTATATGGACTAGTAATTAAATTAATTATATGGGCTACTAGGTTAATATCTTTGACCTAGTTTATCAACTCATTTGGATTTAAAATATAATCCAATTAGATTTGCTTTAATTAATTAAACACTTTGCTTTCATTCTTTAAATAAATATACACATGCATAAGTACATCTATTTAATTATCTAATGCACCATTAATTAGTACAAAATTTTAAATTCATTGTTAATTATATATTAATTATAATTAGAATGTCTAATGGAATTCGTGGTCATTACAATAATAATAATAATAATAATAATAATAATAATAATAATAATAATAATAATAATAATTAAGTAATAATAATAATAATTAATATAATAATAGTAGTAATCATTAAATAAATAAATAAAATTTGCACGTAAACAACGTAGGTCATCCTTTTAGCATTGACGCCCTTTTCCTATTTTTCGGGTATTGCGGTCGTTATGTTTCCACATGCAAATTGATTTGGGGCGAAAAATCACAGAGACGGTTCAGATTCATTTTAATTTATATCGGACAGAGGACAAAAGAAGATTATATAAACATTTACTCAAAATCTCACTTACATATTCTATTTCCATTATTTTCTTTTACGGAATATCATGTCACATCATGTATGAAATGCATAACACTAATTATACATTACAAAGAAAAGAAAATAATGCATAATGTCAATACTTTTATCTGACAGTAGCAAATTAAAAATATTTATGTTTCATAATTTAAACAAAATATTTAACTAAAACAAAAATAAATCACAATACATATGATATAATGTGAACACAATTAAATAAAATCACAATACATATGATATAATGTGAACAAAAGTTCAATAAAATCACAATACCTATTGATATGATGTGAGCACTTTGTAGTGTGGTCTGACTAGACTTTTGTAGTATGCTTTGACTCATGGTATGAGAATCTTTTGTCCAATTTTAAGAAAAAATATAGAGGAAGAAATGTTATGATGATGCGATTTAGTTGGTATTATGACAATACTTTTTTGTTTGGACTTAGAGAGCTCATTTTATACTTTTGGGTATATATGCAAAAGTCTTTTTTTTGGATTTTTACATCTTTTTTTCCCTCATTGGATCTTACCAAATGGCTTGTAATACTACCCTTTTTTCACAGGAAATACTGTTAATGGATCATATTGATCGATGGTTAGAGATACTAGAGGCAAATAAATGCTGCCAAACTTCTCATTCCGTTTTGTCAATAAAGGAAAAGTGTGTGGGATACCCGAAAACACTATATTACACAAATTTAAGCCCGCTATCGTCAATCAATTAATTGCTCTATGACTGAATTGAGTATTAATCTTTTTGTATTAATGGTTGGCCACAACAGTTTTAGATTTTTTAATCTAGAAATATTGGATACAGTGCTCAACTGTTATATTAGTTGCACTGTGCCTTCAGGCATGGGTTATCCCTAGTATATATATATATATATATATATATATATATAAGGGAATGATTCATAACAAATGGTTGTTATGAGCACTATTTCAGTAAACACATCTTACACCGTTGACATGATGATCTAAGGGTTTAATTTGAAAGCAATTTTTTTGCCAGCCACTACGTTACTAAGAGTAGCGACTGGGAGGGCCAATTTTTTCCCACCCGCTACTCTTAATAGTGGTTAGTGGGAATTACATTTTTCTCCTTGCCCTAGCCACCACTAAGAGTAGCGACTAGGAGAAAGAAATAAACGACGTCGTTTAGCTCTTTCTCCTAGCCACTACGTCGTTTAGTTCTTTCTCCTAACTGCTACTCTTAGTGGCGGCTAGGGTAGGGAGAAAAACCACATCGTTTTGAACACTTTTAACATCGTTCATAAGTTTTTTCATAGTAAATTGCAATTGATTCCAATACGTTTTATTTGTTCATGAAAATCAGGTTGTATTTTGGTTTTTGCAAATTCAAAAGAGGAGGCGGGGAGTAACCTAATAGCGCACAATAATATATAGTAAAGTGAATAATAAAAATACAATTTTTATTTAATTTGGATTTCATAATCTTTTATCTTTAATCTCCGCCAATATCTCAATATAAGAAATTTGAATATTTCATTTGAACTACCCTCGAATAGAAAAGAATGAATTAAAATTTCCTCTTCTTGTCACTATCTGAATATAATGAGATAGTAACATGTATGATTTATATAGTTAATGTTAACGTAAAATATTTTATTGCAGTATTCAATCATAATGGCATGACTAGAACTATCTTGCAAATTATATGTTTTTTCTTTTACATTTTTTCCTTGTTTATATTTGGGGTCCAATTTTAATAATTAATTTTAATCTTAACTATCATGACCAAGACTATCACTGTAGTGGAGGTATATGGTTACTTGTTCACGATTTTGCTCTTCAAAATCTTGCTCAGTATAGCGGTAACGAATATGCTTTGTACATAGTTGTTCATTTTCCTATACAAATAAAACGTACAGGAATCCATTGCAATTTAATATAAAAAAACTCATGAAAGAAGTTAGAAATGTTCAAAACAACATGGTTTTTCTCACTGCCCTAGTCGCTACTAAGGGTAGCGGCTAGGGCAGGGAGAAAAACCAATGAAGATGTGCATGGAGGAGAAAAAACGTAATTTCCACTAGCAGCTACTAAGAGTAGCGGGTGGGAAAAAATTAGCCCTCCAACCGCTACTCTTAGTCGCGGCTAGTAAAAATTTGCTTTAAAATTGGACCTAGATCATCATGTCAACGGTGTAAGATGCGTTTGCTGAAATAGTGTCCATAAGAACCATGGATCATTCTGCATATATATTTGCGAAATATAGATATAGATATAACGTTAAAGGCTTTAATAGCAAGGCTTTGGTTTACTAATTTGGCTTTGCATGGTTGTTGCGCACACCAACCAAATGACGCCAAGAATGCATAACATGTATGGCTGTTGCCTTTGCCACATAAGCTATTCCAAGGCTTTGGCAGCACAACTGTGACGTGCAGATCACATAATATGCATGGTTGTTGGCTTTGCCACATAATCCAATCCAAGGCGCCATAGCTAGTTGTTGGTCTAGGGGCAGAAGGAGGAAGAACCCCAGAGGAAGTCTTAACGGTCTTGCTTGTTTTCTTCTGGTTCCTCTTGGCTGCGACTTTAGTGCGGTGCTCCCAGATCTTGTCCATAGAATCTGATGCGTCAATCAGCAACCTGCAAACTAGGGTTTTGGTCAACCCACGAACTTTGACCATCTTTTGACCGCCTTGACTCACCAGAAAACTTGTAAAAAGGTCCACCGGAGTGGGGGAGGACTCTTCAATGCTTAAGTCAGACCACTCATATGGAAGGAGAAAATTAATATTATAATGAATAATGTACCTTGAATGTCGCAAGCACCCAAAAATAAAATCTTACTTTGAAAAAATATTAATGTAGTAGTGCAAGTAAGAGTCGATCCCACAGAGAATGATTAATTTAATTTTATGTTTTCAAAAAACAAAAGTTGGGGATTTTGTAATTAAAGAAATAATTTAAATAAAACTAATTAAAATAATCATGCAAGAAATAAATAAATAAAAAAAACCTTGGTTTAAGTCAATATCCCACCATCAAGAATTTACAACTGATCACTGATGCAAAAATAAATCAATTAATATTTTAAAGATTCACCGTAGAAAGAACTACTCGCAGGTGGAATAATTTTTCTCCTCTCTCCTTAATTTTAGATAAGTAGAGCCACTTGGTCTAAATACCCTTACTAATAAACAACCTCCGGCACTTGCTAAAGATTTAATTTAATAGCAGCATAAAGAATTAGAGAGATCGTTGAACTAAACAACACAAGCCACTTGTTTGCATTTAATTTAGATGAATATTCTTCCTAAGATAAAATAATCTTTTGATCTGCAAAAATAATTATTAAACTTAGTTGCTTCATTAATAG
Source organism: Hedera helix (assembly GCA_947179155.2). Classification (NCBI taxonomy): domain Eukaryota; kingdom Viridiplantae; phylum Streptophyta; class Magnoliopsida; order Apiales; family Araliaceae; genus Hedera; species Hedera helix. Next base: position 4,422,569 of record OX359282.1, on the reverse strand, counting down.
CAGTAGATTAATATGAATAATAAACTAGTAGGCCTCCTAGCAATTAAACAAATCAATCATAAAATTAAGCATAGAAGAATATTCAATAATCAAAATATAAATTGAACAATTAAAATAAATTAGATCTCACAGTGTATAAATCTTGATGGCTTCAATCACTTAAACTAAGAAAAATAAATTAACTACTCATAATAATGGAGAACACTAAATAATAGAAGGGAGAATTTTTATTTTAATGAGAGTTGTATATTACATTGTGTTTCAAGCCCTCTATTTATAGGCTCCAAATTCCTCCTAACCCTAGTAGGAAGTACAATTTCCAAACCCTAATAGGATTTAAAATACAAATAAAAATAAAAGAAAAAGAAAAATAATTATTATCCTAACCCTAGTTGGAATTAAAATCCAATTTGGAATCAAAAAGTAGCAAAAATTCGAAATAATCTCGTTTCTGGCAATTAACGCGCAAACAAACACGCCTTAGTCGCCAGCTTTGACCGGTCAACGCGGAACCGCGTGTAGTGACGTCAGCATGTCGCTTGCGCATTGCGCGGTTTTACCTGTCTGCTCAATACGGCGTCGTTTCCTTCTCTCGGCGCCTGCTTTGTCAGCTTCTTCTCGCGCATTGCGCGGATGCCGTTAACTGATGGCCCAAATGGCGTCGTTTTAATTCCGGTGCTGATTCCCTATACGCGCGCATTGCGCGGTCTGCCGTCGAAAATTACCATCATGCCACTAGATGTTTGCAGATTTTACAAATTTGCCCCCCAACTTTATTTTTCCTACAAAAATAAATATAAAATTAAATAAATATAATATAAAAATACTAAAAATCCTAAAAACACATAATAATAAATAAAACACCTAAAATACTAAGATTAAATAAAAACACATAAATTAGATCTCAAAGTGTATAAATCTTGATGGCTTCAATCACTTAAACCAAGAAAAATAAATTAACTACTCATAATAATAGAGAACACTAAATAATAGAAGAGAGAATTTTTATTCTAATGAGAGTTGTATATTACATTGTGTGTAGCCCTCTATTTATATGCTCCAAATTCCTCCTAACCCTAGTAGGAAGTACAATTTCCAAACCCTAATAGGATTTAAAATACAAATAAAAATAAAAGAAAAAGAAAAATAATTATTATCCTGACCCTAGTTGGAATTAAAATCCAATTTGGAAACAAAAAGTAGCAAAAATCCGAAATAATCTCGTTTCTGGCAATTAACGCGCAAACAAACACGCCTTATTCGCCAGCTTTGACCGGTCAATGCGGAATCGCGTGCGGTGACGTCAGCATGTCGCCCGCGCATTGCGCGATTTTACCTGTCTACTCAATACGGCATCGTTTCCTTCTCTCGGCGCCTGCTTTGTCAGCTTCTTCTCGCGCATTGCGCGGATGCCGTTAACTGATGGCCCAAACGACGTCGTTTTAATTCCGGTGTTGATTCCCTATACGCGCGCATTGCGCAGTCTGCCGTCTAAAATTACCATCATGCCACTAGATGTTTGCAGATTTTACAAATTTGCCCCCCAGCTTTATTTTTCCTACAAAAATAAATATAAAATTAAATAAAAATAATATAAAAATACTAAAATTCCTAAAAAGACATAATAATAAATAAAACACCTAAAATACTAAAATTAAATAAAAACACATAAATAAAAAGTAATATAAAAATACTATAGAATTACCTAAATTAACATAAATTCACTAAAATCCTATAAAACCTATTAAAACCAATATGAGCTCAATAATTAAACATTTAAGCACACAATAAATATAAAAACTAAGTATTAGGGAATAGAAATAGCATATAATTCAACCTTATCAGTACTAGAACATCTCTTATTTATAGCATGAGAGTCCTCTCCTTCAGGAGTTAGGAATTAGAATGCTACATTGTTTTAGAGTCCTTCCAAGTTGTCAATCGTTAGTTCATCAAGCTTCATGGGAATTCTATCCTTAATTGGATTTAATATATTTCTAAAATACCCAACGAGCAGAATTCCCACATTACCCTTCATTAATAAAGTCTAGAAATAACACGTAATAACTTATCATTGGTCGGTTATTTTTACCTACGTCATCTAGTGACAACTCTGTAATTGTCCAAAGGTTTAATTACTTTTACATTACTGATCAGTTATATATTGCTCTCTCATTCAGTTGTTGCAAGCATTGCTTCCTTTGATTCCCTCTAATTGTCGCCATTACATGGTCATCATGTATATAGTAGTGAATGTTAGTAAACAATATGTAGCCAATCTTTGTGAGAAATTAGATCTTAACATAGTACGCATATAGTTTGTGACTTAAATTTTCATCTATTCGAGTAGCCGCCAGCCTATAATTTGTTTGGTTTTGTTTTTGATAGCTTTCTTATATCCTTGTAACTCTTTACTTTTAAAATCCATTTATCATCGTTTGTAGATAGATTAGATATGTTATGATATTTGGCTGTAATTGATCATATCAAATGTTTTTATCCCATTTAGAGACTAAGAAACTCTAGTGCAACTTTTTCTGGCTTTGTTTGTAAGTTAGTGTCATTCATACTAATATGTTGACTGTTCATTATCCCCAGATAGCTAATGCTGTTAATGTATAGAGTAATTTGTGTTCATTATTCTTGATGACATTAAACTTGCTCTGACCTTTTGTAATAACCAAGAATTTTTAGGTCATTGAAAATAGATATATATAAAGTTCAATATTAGTAATATTGAAAATTTTGTGACATCTAGGGAATGATTATGTGACTACTATATAAATTATATCCTTGTACACTAACCCTAGAGATTTATTTTATACATCCCAATTATTTAATTTTATAACTTGAGTAAATAAAATATGAATACTGATGTAAAGAGTTTATATAATAATCCAATTAGTAATTTATTAGTGGACTAGTTCAATTGATTTAAATAATTAAGCCCACTTAATTAATTTATTGTGGACTTGAATGATTAGTGAGTAAATTTAATAAATCAGACCATTTGAATTTTATTAACTAACCTATTGGGAGCCCATAAATTGTTAAGCTAGTAGCCCAATAATGGTGATAATTAAATTTGGTTACTAGTAACCCAAGTTGGTAAGTTCAAGCTCAAACTAATTAAATTAATGGCCCAACTTTTGACCCACTTAAAGATGGACTTTTTATTCATTTTGTAAGTAAAAAAATAAATGGGACAAACCCCATGGATATTCGGCCATGCATAAAAAAAATAAAAAATTTAATGCATTTTCTTTGGACTTATCATTGAAGGCTAGGTGTCAACTCCCTATTTTCTCTCACATGTTATATTAGAAGGTAAGGGATAAAGATGTAGGATAAGGATAGAAAAAGATAGAAAAATTATTAAACTAACTCATTTATCCATTTCATTTCATTACCTTACTTCTTGAAAGCTAAAAGAGAGAGAGAGAGAGAGAGAGAGAGAGAGAAAGGGGAGGAGCTCACGGATTGGGAAGAAGGAGAAGAAGGGGAAAACCTAGTTCATGCATCTTAAGTTCACATCATATTTTGGAAAGAAAAGAAGGATTGCAACCAAGAGGAGGTAAAGGAAGGAAAAGATTTTCAAGTTTTAGGTTATGTTTGATGTAGTTTTGGTACTTTTATTATGATCCATGAAGTTTTACGTTTTATGTGGGTTAAACCTTATGATAAGGTTATATATTGAAGTTATGTTGTCTACCTTGGGAATATATGTTACTTGATGTTGGAAACTTTGGGAAAAGTTAGTTAATACATTTTTCCGGAAATTTTTAGTTAGTAAGTGGAAGCTATGTGGATCATTTTCAAATTCATGAACGGTATTTGTGATTTTATTGTTTGTGTAGACACCCAAATTTTACACTTTTGTACTAACCCTGACAAGAGGGCAAAATCGTCACTTGACCCGACATGCGAAAAGGAAGGTGGACCCCGACACAAAGCCACCCCAACGACTTACGATCAAAGCTATCACAACGAACAATGAGCATCAGGTTACTTGAGGTAAGGCAAACAGTTGATCCAGAAGAACCTGATTTGATCACAAAAGACGACTAATGGCCACTACGCTTACGATGTTCGGGGGTTTCGCTCCCCGGTGAGCGAGCGGCTGCCCAGCTTACCGATGAGCTGGCGGGGGTGGAAGGGGGCAGCGCCCCCTGGAAGCCAAGCACAAAGCGCGATTTATACATCAGGTAACAGTCTTCCGCAATAATACAACAAAAAATGATGATTCAAGACTGCGTGACACAAAAATCGAGAAAAGGAAGCCGGGCAGCCGCAGATGCATCTGCGGCCGACGACACGTGGCATTTTTTGTGGCTCGAGAAAACGCACGGCAGCCAAGGTTTCGGCGCGGACGGCCATAGCAGGCAGCCGCAGATGCACCTGCAGCTGCCTCCAGGACACTATACATCGGCCATTTCTGCGTCTAAGAAGAAAAAGAAGAAAAAAAGAAAATAGAAAAGAGAGAGAGAGAAAGTGAGGTTTTAGAGAGAGAAAGCTTCGGGTTAGGCATATAATGGCTTGATTTTGTCTTCCTTTTACTCCAATCTCTCCCATATCTTGTGTATTACCTTGTTATTGAAACATCAAAGAGTTCTTGAGAGCTTTGCAAGGTTGAAATCCCATTTTTATAGCATTTTTATTATGTTTCCTAATATTGATTTTGTTGCTATTGGATAGATTAAATGTAGTTTTCTTAGCGGGTTTGCATAAATCCTTGGATTAGGGTGATTAGCGAGGGTTCCTAATGAACGATGTGCCCTCATAATCACCCGAGGATGTCCATTTTGCGTTATTTGGGATCTATTGTTAGTTTAGATTTCCATTATCATTTATTATCATTTTGGGTGTTAAACTAGTTTATTATGTTTTCCCGTTAGATTTATTGTTATTGCTTGCCTTGTGACGTTTTTTGGGTTGTGAGCCTAGGAGATAGATCATTTTGATCAAATTCCGAAGATGGACGATTTTGAGCTTATGTAGTCATAGCGATGCATTTGTATTGTAATTATGTAATATTAGGGCCTTAAAACGATGTCAAACCGTGATCGGGTTAAGGCCCCGTAATAATAAAATATGTGATTGTGGGTGTTTGGGGTTATTTAGATGGCTCACATGCCCATGGATAGCCCCGACACGTTTTGAATGCTTGTTTTGATTTACGACACAAAAAACGGTTTTCCAAAATAAGACAAACGATGAAGATTTCCTAAAAATGATCAAAGTAGGATATTAGATTCACGAGGTTTAAAAATTAAGAGTTTTGGCGAACTTTGACCCTTGTTTGACGAAAAGGCTCCATGTGGTTTTGAAAGGTCATAAAAGATGTTCTTCGTAAAAAATAAATAAACGTTTTCATTAAACTTTGTGCATAGGGTTAAAGAGTTCTAGAAGTTGCCTTCATTTTATTTGAATTTACTGTTAGAAGGCAATGTATAGTCTCGATTCCTATTTGACAAAAGTTTAAAAACTATTATTTTCTAAAAATGACATCTAATAAAAAACCCTCCTTGTTTTCGAAATTAAAATCAATTTTTATTATAAAAAACGAAGCCTTGTCATTTGGGTCAAAAGACGTCTAAACGTTTTTCCGACAAAACACATTTTGCCATATAAAATCAAAGCAACTTTTATGCAAAAATTCACCACAAACATTTATTTAGGCACACACGCACACACACGCGCGCACCCTCATTTTAGGATTTAAAAGGATAGAAAAACATCGAGATTGCGGTAACCGTGTTTCACGGAAGTCGGGGGGTGCCTGACACCTTCCCCTCGCTTAAGCAAGCCCCCGAACTCTATGAATCTCGGTTCACGGGCCAATTGAATCGGAGTCACATATGAGCCAGCGATTACGAAAACAAAATTCGGATGAGTTGGTACATCCATTTCAAATATACCAACTGACGACTCTGGTCAATTGGCTCATCATAAAATCGATCTTTCAAACCCCGTCGACACTAAGCCAACCCTTTTCAAAAAATCGCATCTTAATCTAAAGGCTAAAATTGGAAAGGGCTTTTAATATTAAAAAACGAAACGACGAAAATCCCAGCGTCGACAGTTTGGTATACTTGACCTATGAGTTATGAGCACAAGCCCTTTGGAATGACCTTAAAACATGTTAAAATGAACAAAATATGGAATTTTGAACAAAACACATCTTAGTTGGAAAAAAATCAAAATAATTATTTTCTGATCAGCTACTTTAACACTAATTTCCGAGACCTTAACAGTTCTAAGTGAAGCGTATGATAAATGAAAATTGTAGTTCAAGAAAAGACGAGTCCAACGCCTCCGACGGATCCAAAATCGTAGTTGTAGATTTCGTTTTGCAAGCGTTTCCGTAAAGGACCCCAAAACTGGAAATTGGACGAAAATTGTTAAATAATAGGAATTAAAAGGGAGTAAATAATGATTATTATTTTCATTCATATTGAAAAATGTTAATGTGTAACTAAGTGATATTACGTAATAAAAATGTAATTACTTAATTACATTAATAAAATAATTGTCTACTATTTAATTTAATAATAAGTTAGTATAAATGCTAATTAGTTATTTAATTTATGAAAGATTCATGAAGTAAATAAATTATTTATTTTTCAGGTATAAATAACTGATTAATTATTTATTATTTAATGTTAAGTAATAAATAAGCTCAAATGCTAATTTACTATTCTTTAATAGTGAAGAGTGATTAAAGACAAATAAAGTTTATAATTTGATTACTTATTATTTAATTAACCTTAAATAATAAGTAGATGTAATTAGTTATTATTTATGATAACTAAAGGTGAGTAATTAGTTACTATTTAACTATTACTAAATAGTAATTAAAAGGATACAAAGTTAGTATATATTATGTAAATATAATTCGTTACCTAATTACTATCTAACTAACATTAAATTGTGTTTCAATGCTAACAAAGTTAATTATCACACTAATTAATCATTGATAATTAATTGTGTAAAAAAATTCTATAAGCGTTTAGCACTTAAGAAAATAGTGTTATCTAATTAAATCGCTATTCTAAAGTCTAATAGGTATCTAATGGACTTAATAATAATATAAATACTAACAAGCGATGTGTGTCGAATAAATTGCTTGTATGTGCTAGAACTTATATATTCACCTGTATGCTATCCTAATTGATATACCGACATTATTGGTGTTAGGTCCATCGAAGAATATTACTTAAAGCTAGATTATTGTAACTCGTCAAACATGCAAGTTCCCTAACTCAACTGGAGTTATTATTTTTCAAAGCATGCTAGTGATTAGTTATTGATGATTATTCACATCTGAAATGATTATTGAGACTCGCTCTTTGTGCTATTAAAATTTCTGTTCTATTATTATTGAGCTGTGAATTATTTAAAATTCTTTCATTGATGAACTAATTATGAGTTTGATCTATGCTAATTGTGTCAGTTAGATCATACGTGTAAATTTGATAAACTCAAATAACTTTTAAAAAGCTAATCTAACCAATCGATTGGTATGGATCCTTCGACTGGGTAAGGAACAATGTTACTAAAGCATTAATTGGAAAACAATTATTGCTCGATTATTAAGTGTTTATGCATAAATAACCGGGTATGAAAGGTTGATCCCCTTGATTACCAAAACTTATTAAAAAGACCAGCTTAAATACTGACAACATTCGCATATGTTCATGGTCAATTATGACCACTCTGTATCTATTATTCAATCATTGAATCTTGTTAAATGTTCTTTCAATTGAAGTTCATTGTTGAACATCGATAGATAAATTCTTTCTAATCATGATATATCTCTTTTGTAATTAAACTTGCTAAGCAAATTAGTTGCTTACTCTTGCAATATCATGACATTTATTTCAGTTAAGCCTGAAAGTTTGAACGAGAATGACAAGGGCTTGGGCAAGGGCAAGGTTCAGGACTAGATGGCTATGAATAGTTTAATATAACTATTTAAGTGATCTACTTTGTTATATAAATTGTATGTAAACCTTTGGCAATATTTAAGGGTATGTTTAGTTAAGGTTAAAGAGAACTGGGGTATGTTTTAGAATATTATTTAAATGAACAATGTATATTTATTTTCCGCAATAATTGATAAAATGCTTATGTTGTTGGATCGTGAGCACCAAACCCGTTGTTAGAGAAATCGAATTTGGGTGCGTCACAGGTTGGTATCAGAGCTGTAGGTTATAAACATTAGGAATGCAAGACTTAGGTTATAACCTTATAAGAAAACTTATATAGAGTATGTTAGGTGATGGATTATGGAAATTCATTTAGTATAGATTGTACATGATAAAATATCATTTCATTTTATCAATGAATATATTTTATTGTGATACCAATGCTATTCTTTGTTTGTGTGTAGGATGGCTAATGAAGTTCAAGGTAGTTATTCAGTGGACCAGGAGCCTGTGCATAATGAAATGATAGAGGATACTTCACAAGATATCCTTCTTGGAGACTTACTAGCTAGGAATAACGAGCTGGAACAGCGGGTAGCGAAGCTAGAGGTAGAGAACCACACCCTACAGTATACGGAACAACAGTATAAGGATGTAGCTTATCAGGCAAAGTTAGACTTAGCACAGTCTCAGGAAAGTCTCGAGCTGACCAAGACTCAACTAGAGGAGGTAAAGGTGGAGAATCAAGCTCTTAAATTTGAGTTTGATTTAGAGATCGCTGACAAGATCTAGATTGAGGAAGCATGGGTGAAGGCAGCGAGGCTGGTTGATCAGCTACGAGAGGAGTTAGTTGCTAAGGAGGTGAGGATCGACACGTTGGGATGAGCCTTAGACACTTCTTACATAAGCCAGAGAGCTGGAGTGGTGAGGCTGCACTCTGAGATTGGCGAGTCTAGTCGATCTGTTCGACGTCGAGTTGATGCGGGTGCATGCCAGACTCAGGATCATGGGCATGATGATGGAACTTTTTAGGGCAAGTAGTGTTGTGTGGTAGTTAGGTAATGTAGATAGATGCATTAGTACCCTTTTGTGTAATAGGGTTATATATTTGCTAATGTGAACCTTAGATGGTGTGAGGTATTATGTAATTATGGCATATCCCCATCTTATGTGTATATATAGGGGAGTATATTTTGGTAGATCCCATGCTTTGATGTTAAAATGGGATAATTGGTATTTATAGAAATATGCCAGGCATGTATCTGTATGACACTAAGATTTGGTATATGAATATAAATGCTGTATTATAATTACATGTTTGATCAGGTATATGAGATTTGAGAATCTAGTTGGTATGCTGTTTATAAAAAAATAAAATCCAACATTATGATTATATAAGTTTAAAGTGTGTGGTAAATTTTAAAAGCTAACACTAATAAGATATGGTATAACATGAAATTTAATGAGTAATTTAAAGTTTTATTTAATGTCAGAAAATGCCGCCAAGAAGAGAGCAACGACACCGAAGGATGGATGAATTCAATGATGATGAAGGAGGTCAAGTAAACCCAATTCAATACTTTGTCAACATGTTAGCACAAGCAATGCAGAATCAAGTACCCCCAACAGGGAATCCACCAGGAAATCAATTGGCTAATTTTAAGGACTTTAAGACAGTAGGTCCGCCAGAATTCAGGGGAACAACAGATCCAATAGAAGCTCAAACCTGGATAAAGGAGATGGAGAAGGCTTTTATTGTTGCAAGAGTTGAAGAAGAGCAAAAGACAGCTTTTTCTACATACTTAATCAAGGGTGAGGCTAATTTTTGTTGGGAATCAAATCAGAATAGGGCCAGAGAAGGAGTGGTAACCCGGGAAAGATTTAAAGAATTGTTTTCCGAAAATTATTTTCCAAGAAGTATGCAAGGAAGAATGGAAGTGAAGTTTTTGGAGTTAAAACAAGAGAATATGTTAGTATCAGAGTACGCAGCTAAATTTAATGAGCTAGCAAGGATTGCACCACATCAGGTAGATACCGAGGAGCGAAAGGGAAGAAGATTTGAGAATGGGTTGAAACCGTGGATATTCAGCAAAGTAGCAGTATTTCAAATTGATTTGTTTGCGACTTTGTTAGAAAAGACAATCATTGTAAAGGGGGGAAGCGAGGCAGTATCAAAGTACAACCGAGAGAAGAGCAAGAAGAAGATTGAAGGTGGAAATCAGAGTGTCAGCAGTGGCAGTAGCAACAGTAAGAAGCGTAAGTGGAACAGCGGTGGCAGTAATCCAGAGAATCAGCAAGGGAATGTTCAACAGAAAAAGTAAACATGTGGAAAGTGTGGAAAAAATCACTCGGGGGAGTGTATGAAAGGGAAGAATGTCTATTACAATTGTGGTCAGGAAGGTCATATATCACCAAGTTGTCTTAAGCCAAGGAAAGGTGGTTGTTTTTCATGTGGAGGGACGGGGCATAGATTTAAGGATTGTCCCTTGAAGAAGAATACTGATGGAAGAAGTGGTAACAGGGGTAATAATACCAAACTAACCATTGGAGGGCCAGCACAGCAGAGCAAGCCAACAGCTAGAACCTTTAACATGACTGTGCAAGACGTAGTGGCCTCCAAGAAGATGGTGTTAGGTATAATTCCGATCAATAATATAAATGCATATGTGTTATTTGATTCAGGAGCTACCTGTTCTTTTATATCTGATGAATTTGCTAGAAGGTTAAACTTACCTCGTGAAAAATTAGAAAACCCAATGAATATAGAAGTTGCAAACAAAGAAGTAATCCCTGTTGAGTTTATCTATAAAAATTGTGGTATGGAAATAAGGGGACATAAATTAAGCGTGAATTTAATTCTGATACGTTTAGGAGAATTTGATGTTATCTTAGGAATGGATTAGTTGTTTAACCATGAGGCTGTATTTAACTGTCAGAAGAAAAGCATACGCCTTAAGACACCAAATAAGTCTAGGGTTGTATTTTGTGGTAGCAAGTCGTCAAGACAAACAAATGGTCTAACGATGATGCAGGCCAGGAAGATGTTACGAAAAGGATGTGAAGGTTATTTGGCTCATGTAGTGGATACACGAATGGCGAATCCTGAAGTAGGGCAGATACCTGTAGTTAAGGAGTTTGGGGATGTCTTTCCAGATGAACTGTTAGGACTTTCACTAGATCGAGAAATAGAATTTGTGATTGATTTAGTACCAGAAACGACGCCAATATCGAAAGCACCATATAGAATGACTCCAGTAAAAATGAAAGAGTTAATGATTTAACTGCAGGATTTGTTGGATAAGAAATACATTCAACCTAGTGTATCTCTATGGGGGGCACCAGTGTTGTTTGTAAAGAAAAAGGATAGATCGATGAGGTTGTGCATGGATTATAGAGAAATGAATAAGGTAACGATCAAGAACAAATATCCGTTACCGAGAATAGACGATCTGTTTGATCAACTTAAAGGAGCAAAGTATTTTTCGAAGATTGATTTAAGGACTGGTTATCATCAATTGAAGGTAAGGCCAGAGGATGTACCAAAGACAACATTTAGAACTCGTTACGGCCATTATGAGTTTCTAGTGATGTCGTTTTGACTGACGAATGCGCCAGCTGCTTTTATGGACTTGATGAATAGAGTATTTAAACAGTACTTGGCTAAGGTCGTGGTTGTGTTCATTGACGACATTCTGGTGTATTCAAAGACTAAAGAGGAGCATGTCGAGCATTTGCGGATAATACTAGAGACATTGAGAAAAGAGAAATTATATGCAAAATTTTCGAAATGTGAATTCTGGTTGATAAGAGTTCAGTTTTTAGGACATGTTATAGACCATGAAGGAATTTATGTGGATCCAGCAAAGGTTGAAGCGATGAAAAATTAGGGACAACCGAAGACACCTACAGAAGTCCGAAGTTTCTTGGGATTGGCAGGATATTATCGAAGATTTATTCAAGATTTCTCGAAGATAGCGACGCCATTAACAAATTTGACAAGAAAGACGGTTAAGTATGTGTGGACTGAGAAATGCGAGCAAAGTTTTTAGGAGTTGAAGAAGTGACTAAGTGAAGCACCGATGTTATCCTTACCAGATAGTACGGGAGGTTTTACAGTGTACAGTGACGCGTCACACAAGGGATTGGGCTGCGTGTTGATGCAGAATGGTAAAGTCATTGCGTACGCGTCACGACAGCTGAAGGACTATGAGAAGAGATATCCTACCCATGACTTGGAGTTGGCAGCAGTAGTATTTGCCCTTAAGATTTGGAGACATTATCTCTATGGAGAAAAGTGTGAGATATACACAGATCACAAAAGTCTGAAGTATATCTTTATACAAAAAGAATTGAACATGAGGCAGAGAAGGTGGATAAAATTGATCAAGGACTATGATTGTGATATTTTATATCACCTAGGAAAGGCCAATGTAGTGGCAGATGCTTTAAGCAAAAAGAGCAGAGAAAAATTATTTGTATTAACAGAGCAAGAAGAATTAGTAAGAGAAATGGAGAAAATGGAGTTGGAGGTGAAAAATCCGAAGGATTCGGAGAAAGTAATAGAAATGGAAGCAAGTCCGACTTTATTAGACAAGGTGAAGGAGGCTCAGAAAAATGATGGATAATGTGGTAATATTAAGAAGCGGCTATCTGAAAGTGAAAAGTTGAGGTATAAGATCAATAGCACTGGATTATTAAGATTTGAAAATCGGGTTTGGGTACCTTTAGTACCGGAATTAAAAGAAGAGATTTTTCAAGAAGCGCACAGTACAAGATACTCGATACACCCAAGGAGTACAAAGATGTATTAAGATCTGCATCAACATTTTTGGTGGCCGAACATGAAAAGAGAGGTTGCAGAATGTGTCGGCAGATGTTTAACTTGTCAGAGAGTCAAGGCAGAACATCAACGACCTGGTGGACTATTGCAGCCGCTAGAGATTCCTGAATGGAAATGGGAGCATGTTACAATGGATTTTGTGGTGGGGCTTCCAGCAACACAGAAAGGTTTCGACGCCATATAGGTGATAGTGGATCGTCTTATAAAGTCAGCACACTTTTTGCTGATTAGGAGTAGGTATAACTTGGATCAATTAGCCAAATTGTATATCAAGGAAATTGTTTCAAGACATGGAGTGCCAATATCAATTGTATCTGATAGAGATATATGCTTTACGTCAAACTTTTGGAAAAGTCTTCAAGAAAGAATGGGGACACAATTAAGGTTGAGTACCGCGTATCATCCACAGACCGATGGGCAAAGCGAAAGAACAATTCAAACCTTAGAAGACATGCTCAGAGCCTGTGTGATGGATTTCAATGGAAGTTGGGAGGATCATCTTCCATTAGTTGAGTTTGCATATAACAACAGTTATCATGCAAGTATTGGAATGCCACCGTATGAAGCACTGTATGGGAGAAAATACAGAACGCCCTTATACTGGGACGAAGTAGGAGAGATGAGACTATTGGGGCCAGAATTGGTACAGCAGACGGCAGAGATCATCAGAGTAATAAGAGCTCGACTAGTAGCAGCTCAAGACAGACAAAAGAAATATGCAAATTTGCATCGCAAGAAAAGATATTTTGAAGTGGGAAGTTATGTGTTTTTGAAAATATCTCCCTGAAAAGGGAAGATAAGATTTGGAAAGAAAGGTAAACTGAGTTCTAGATTCATTGGACCGTTTGAGATATTAAAGAAAATAGGTGAAAGTGGCGTACGAGGTAGCTTTACCTTCTGAACTGGAACATGTGCATAACGTGTTTCATGTGTCAGTGTTACGACCATATAAGCCTGACTACAAGCATGTGATATCGTACGAACCAATTCAAATCGAGAAAGACTTATCATACGAGGAAGTTCCTGTTGAAATTTTGGATAGGAAAGAGCAGAAGTTAAGAAGCAAGGTTATACACTCTGTAAAAGTTCTGTGGAGAAATCACAATGCTGAAAAAGCTACGTGGGAACTCGAGGAAAAGATGAGGAAAGATTATCCGAATCTTTTTGAGTAACCTTATGTGAAATTCCGGGGACGGAATTCTTATAAAGAGGGGAGAATGTAATAACCAAGAATTTTTAGGTCATTGAAAATAGATATATATAAAGTTCAATATTAGTAATATTGAAAATTTTGTGACATCTAGTGAATGATTATGTGACTACTATGTAAATTATATCCTTGTACACTAACCCTAGAGATTTATTTTATACATCCCAATTATTTAATTGTATAACTTGAGTAAATAAAATATGAATATTGATGTAAAGAGTTTATGTAATAGTCCAATTAGTAATTTATTAGTGCACTAGTTCAATTGATTTAAATAATCAAGCCCACTTAATTAATTTATTGTGGACTTGAATGATTAGTGAGTAAATTTAATAAATTAGACCATTTGAATTTTATTAACTAACCTATTGGGAGCCCAATAAATTGTTAAGCTAGTAGCCCAATAATGGTGATAATTAAATTTGGCTACTAGTAACCCAAGTTGGTAAATTCAAGCCCAAACTAATTAAATTAATGGCCCAACTTTTGACCCACTTAAAGATGGACTTTTTATTCATTTAGTAAGTAAAAAAAAATGGGACAAACCCCATGGATATCCGGCCATGCATAAAAAAAAATAAAAAAATTAATGCATTTTCTTTGGACTTATCCTTGAAGGCTAGGTGTCAACTCCCTATTTTCTCTCACATGTTATATTAGAAGGTAAGGGATAAAGATGTAGGATAAGGATAGAAAAAGATAGAAAAATTATTAAACTAACTCATTTATCCATTTCATTTCATTACCTTACTTCTTGAAAGCTAAAAAAAAAAAAAAAAAAAAAAAGAGAGAGAAAGAAAGGGGAGGAGCTCACGGATTGGGAAGAAGGAGAAGAAGGGGAAAACCTAGTTCATGCATCTTAAGTTCACATCATATTTTGGAAAGAAAAGAAGGATTGCAACCAAGAGGAGGTAAAGGAAGGAAAAGATTTTCAAGTTTTAGTTTATGTTTTATGTAGTTTTGGTACTTTTATTATGATCCATGAAGTTTTATGTTTTATGTGGGTTAAACCTTATGATAAGGTTATATATTGAAGTTATGTTGTCTATCTTGGGAATATATGTTACTTGATGTTGGAAACTTTAGGAAAAGTTAGTTAATACATTTTTCCGGAAATTTTTAGTTAGTAAATGGAAGCTATGTGGATCATTTTGAAATTCATGAACGGTATTTGTGATTTTATTGTTTGGTATACTAGACCTATGAGTTATGAGCACAAGCCCTTTGGCATGACCTTAAAACATGTTAAAATGAACAAGATATGGAATTTTGAACAAAACACATCTTAGTTGGAAAAAAAAATCAAAAAAATCAAAAAAAATATTTTTTGATCAACTACTTTAACACTGATTTCCGAGACCTTAACAGTTCTAAATGAAGTGTGTGATAAATAAAAATTGTAGTACAAAAAAAGACGAATCCAAAATCCAAGTTGTAGATTTCGTTTTGCATGCGTTTTTGTAAAGGACCCCAAAACTGAAAATTGGACGAAAATTGTTAAATAATAGGAATTAAAAGGGAGTAAATGAATGATTATTATTTTCATTCATATTGAAAAATGTTAATGTGTAACTAAGTGATATTACGTAATAAAAATGTAATTACTTAATTACATTAATAAAATAATTGTCTACTATTTAATTTAATAATAAGTTAGTATAAATGCTAAGTAGTTATTTAATTTATGAAAGATTCATGAAGTAAATAAATTATTTATTTTTCAAGTATAAATAACTGATTAATTATTTATTATTTAATGTTAAGTAATAAATAAGCTCAAATGCTAATTTACTATTCTTTAATAGTGAAGAGTGATTAAAGACAAATAAAGTTTATAATTTGATTACTTATTATTTAATTAACCTTAAATAATAAGTAGATGTAATTAGTTATTATTTATGATAACTAAAGGTGAGTAATTAGTTACTATTTAACTATTACTAAATAGTAATTAAAAGGATACAAAGTTAGTAAATATTATGTAAATATAATTCGTTACCTAATTACTATCTAACTGACATTAAATTGTGATTCAATGCTAACAAAGTTAATTATCACACTAATTAATCATTAATAATTAATTGTGTAAAAAAATTCTATAAGTGTTTAGAACTTAAGAAAATAGTGTTATCTAATTAAATCGCTATTCTAAAGTCTATTAGGTATCTAATGGACTTAATAATAATATAAATACTAACAAGCAATGTGTGTCGAATAAATTGCTTGTATGTGCTAGAACTTATATATTCACCTGTATGTTATCCTAAATGATAGACCGACATTATTGGTGTTAAGTCCATTGAAGAATATTACTTAAAGCTAGATTATTGTAACTCGTCGAACAGGCAAGTTCCCTAACTCAACTGGAATTATTATTTTTCAAAGCATGTTAGTGAATAATTATTGATGATTATTCACATCTGAAATGATTATTGAGACTCGCTCTTTGTGCTATTAAAATTTCTGTTCTATTATTATTGAGCTGCGAATTATTTAAAGTTCTTTCATTAATGAACTAATTATGAGTTGGATCTATGCTAATTGTGTCAGCTAGATCATACGTGTAAATTTGATAAACTCAAATAACTTTTAAAAAGCTAATCCAACCAGTCGATTGGTATGGATCCTTCGACTGAGTAAAGAACAATGTTAATAAAGCATTAATTGGAAAATAATTATTGCTCGGTTATTAAGTGTTTATGCATAAATCACCGGGTATGAAAGGTTGATCCCCTTGATTACCAAAACTTATTAAAAGGACCAGCTTAAATACTGACAACATTCGCATATGTTCATGGTCATTTATGACCACTTTGTATCTATTATTCAATCATTGAATCTTGTTAAATGTTCTTTCAATTGAAGTTCATTGTTGAACATCGATAGATAAATTCTTTCTAATCATGATATATTTCTTTTATAATTAAACTTGCTAAGCAAATTAGTTGCTTACTCTTGCCATATCATGACATTTATTTCAGTTAAGCCCAAAAGTTTGAACGAGAATGACAAGGACATGGGCAAGGGCAAGGGCAAGGTTCAGGACTAAATGGCTATGAATAGTTTAATATAACTATTTAAGTGATCTACTTTGTTATATAAATTGTATGTAAACCTTTGGTAATATTTAAGGGTATGTTTAGTTAAGGTTAAAGAGAACTGGGGGTATGTTTTAGAATGTTATTTAAATGAACAATGTATCTTTATTTTCCGCAATAATTGATAGAATGCTTATGTTGTTGGATCGTGAGCACCAAACCCGTGGTTAGAGAAACTGAATTTGGGGGCATCACACCTTTCACTTGAACACCAGGAATATGAATAATTCTCATTGATATTTATTGTTTTAAATACCTGCAGGAATTTATTACATGCCTAACTCTATGTGAAAGCCAGGGATAAAATGCATAACTCAGTGAGGAACTCGGTAGCATAACTCGGCACCATAACTTGGTACCAAAATAGGTTGGACTAAAACTAAGTGCGATTTTAGTCGACTTTAGTTAATTAGTGATTGATAGTTGATTATTTGAAGAAAACTAGCTAAAACTGACCATGTACACCACTAGTCCTAAGTCTAGAACCAAAGGTTAGGAAATTTAGAATTCTCTCTTCATTTGCATTACTGTCTATAATAGCAATTAAACATATATAACATGCCCATAAAATCTCTCATTCCTACTCTTACACTTAGATAACTCAACCAAATCCAAGCGCATATTTCTAAATCCCCAAAACCTCACACTTTAAACATACTATTACGTTCCTTTACACACTCAACCACCCCACAAAATGCCCTAATTCTTTACAACCAAATGCTCCACCACCCAAATTCCCACAACCATTTCACATTCACCCATGCCCTCAAGGCATGTTCCCTACTCCATGCCCTTAGAAAAGGCTTAGAAATCCAAGCACATGTACTAAAAATCGGACATTTTTTCGATGTTTTCATCCAAAATTCCTTGATCCATTTTTACATACTTGAAACCAACGTTGCTTTGGCTTGTCAAGTTTTTGATGAAATACTTTACCCTGATGTTGTTTATTGGACAACAATTATTTCAAGGCTTTCTAGATGTGGGTTTGAAGAAGAAGCCATTGTTAGGTTTTCGCCGATGAATGTAAACCCTAATAGCACTACATTTGTTAGTGTTATATCTGCATGTATTAGTATAAGAGCTATTAGGATTGGTAAATCTGTTTTTTGCTATAGCTTAAAGAATTTTAATGATGATAATATTGTATTAGATAATGCAGTATTGGATTTTTATGTGAAATTTGGGTATTTAGGGAGTGCACGATACTTGTTTATGAATATGCCTAGAAGAGATGTAGTTTCTTGGACTACAATGGTGGGTGGTTATGTACAAAGACGATTTTGGGAAGTTGCAGTGAGGGTTTTTCAAGAAATGATGGAAGGAGGAGAAGTTGAGCCTAATGAGGCCACTATAGTTGGTGTATTATCGGCATGTTCTGCACTTGGGGCCCCCAATTTGGGTCAGTGGGTTCACTCTTATGTAAGTACGATACATGATCTTATAATGAGTGGAAATGTGGGGAATGCTCTAGTGAATATGTATGCGAAGTGTGGGAACATGGTTATGGCTATACGAGTGTTTAACATGCATAAATTCAAGGACATAGTGTCGTGAAATACCATGATTATCGGCATGGCCATGAATGGCAATGGCAAGCATGCTTTGCCGCTCTTCTCCCTCATGTTGATTGATGGGGTTTCTCCTGACGATGTAACTTTATCGTTCTGTTATCTGCTTGCAGCCATGCGGGGTTGGTTAATCAAGGGTTGATGTTCTTTAAAGTCATGGTTGGTGTATATGGGATTTCCCCCCAAATACAACATTATGCTTGTGTTGTTGATATGTATGGCCGAGCTGGGCTCTTGTAGGAAGCTGAGGATTTCATTAAGGATATGGTTGTGGCAGCAGATAGATCAGTTTGGGGAGCATTACTCAACGCTTGCAATATTTATGGGAACAAAGAGATGTTTGTGCGAGTCAGACAGTCTCTTTCTAAGAGTAGAGGTGTGAGCATTGGAACTTTTGCTTTGTTATCAAACACTTATGCCAGTTCCAATAGGTGGGATGATGCTAACAAGGTTTGGGATACAATGAGGTGCACAGGTTTGAAAAAAATTGTTGGATGTAGCCGCGTTGAGGTTGATTAAATATGTTGCTGCACTCTGATATATATCATCTATGATAGTTGAATAGTTGATGAACTGGGTTGGTGTAAATTAATGCTTGCCAGACTAAAGGGTTGACAATCTAGTAAAACAGAGCCTGAAATGTCAACAAGCTAAATCTAAAGAACTTCAAGAGGCTGCATATAAAATTTTGCTAAATGGAAGGAAGAAGAAGAGCAAAAGAAAAGACAAGAAGAAGAACGTACAAAAGAAAAGACAAGAAGAAGAGCAAAAGAAAAAGCAAGCAGAGGAGCAAGAGATAAAGCAAGAAGAACAAGAGAAGGAAAACGAGGATGTCCACAATTCCGGGGTTATAAACAATTGTGACGTATCTTTGGAAATTCCAGAAGCTACAAAGATGGAACCAACAATTGTGTGTGAACCACTTAAGACTACAGACAGCTGTGACATGCATATGGAGATTATTGAAGTCTCACAAGTTGAACTTGAGATTGTGTGTGAACAACAAACCAAGGAAAATTTTAAAGTTGCTTTTGAGTTGCTTGTTACCGAAGAAAAACGAGAGATTGATCACATCCAAGTTGATCACGTTGAGTTCGTCATTCCAGATAGGCTACTTCGATCGCTTCAGAATCCAAAAGTGGTGCTCTCAACAATTCTCTTTCTGAAAGTTTTTGAATCTTATCGCATGAAGACATTATACATTCAATTAATTATCATAATAAATCATTATACATTTTTTTTATAATAAACCATTATTCATGATGTACTTTCCACGGGTCGGTGAGTTTGTATAATTAAAAGCACTAATTTGATTTCACATTTTTTGACTTAGCTTTTTCTTTCCTACTTAAATTAGTTCAAGTACTATCTAAATTTGAAAAAAGTAAATACTTTTCAATCTCTTAAAGAATTCAAAAAAAAACCTAATCTGCTACGAAAAAGGAAAGTGTTTTTTATTTTTATGTCTCAAATAGAAAAATTATCTTTTAGAAGAATTTTTATTTTTACATCTACCAATTTTATTATAAACTTTTTCTATCACAATTTTATTTAAGATAATATATTTTAACAAATTTTATGAAGGATAATTTTATTAAGATATAAACAAAAAATCTTAATAAATCATGTAATTTGATTACATTAGTATTAATCATGAATTTTATTATTAAATTAATATTCTAAATAAATTAAATTTTTTAAAACTTAAAATTTTATCAAATCACATGATTAATTTTAATGATAATAAATATAAATTTTTATTAATAGCTATAAATTAGTTTAAAAAATTATGGTGAATTCATTACTAATTAATTTTCATAACTAAATTAAATTTATTAAATCTTAAGTTTCATAATTATATTTGGATTATAGTTTTGACGAATTCAACCAATCTAAATAAAATTAAAGTAATTACTTTTTCATAATCATAACTAAATAAATCTACATTCTATTCAAAATGTTTAGTTTAATAACTGATCGAAGGAACCTATAATATATAATTCAACAATTTATTAACTAAATAAATATTTAATAATTTAATATATATATATATATATATATATATATATCCTCATCAAAATAGTAATTCCGATATGATAATCTTTCGTGGTAGAGTATTAATATTTTTGTTGTGAAATTAAATAGTATATATGATATTAATATTGTATATTATTTACGATGCTTTAGCACCTCACACCTATTCTCTTTAATCTTTAATCTTTTAATTAAATTTAAAAAGTTATTATTACATGCGATGCATGGGTCTTGTTACAAAATTATTATACTATTCATATTTTAGATAGAGTAATTATTTTTTTATAGTTTATAATTAAATGATATAATTGGTGTTTTTAGTTTCCATAACCACAACAACAATAATAATAATAATAGATTAATATTTAGAATTTTCAATATAATTGTTTTCAATAGTAAATAAATTTAAATTTTTTATAATAATAATTCATCTATTCATATAATTAAAGTTACAGAATATTCATCTATTAAATTAATGAATAACCTATATATATTCATATATTTATTTGGAATGATAAAATCTTACTCACTTAAACTCGAATAGTTATTAGATTTTTAGATTTAAGGATGTTATTAATAATATCTTCAATTATAAATAATTTTTGGGTAAATTTGTGATGAATTAAGATAACTAAATAATTAAAATACTACTTATATAGTGGAATGAGGCTCAATCCAATTTGATTTGATTTAGACCCGAAGTGATAATATCTCTTACATGTTCTTTTACTTTTTGTTTTTATCATGAATAAAAGGGAAAATTCAAAAATAAAATAGATATGTCACATCCACCATAAAATCTGATAAAAAAACATATCACACATAAAATAACTTATGAAGATAAAATCATACATGCAATGAAACTTGAGTTTAGTATTTTTTTCTCCCATCCAAACAAACTTATTTAATAATAATAATATCTTATGGAGCTAAAGTCATCCGGCTGGCTTGTCCTTGTTAGTTAAATCTTCTCATTTATTTTTTATGTTGTGTATGTCTTACCTGCAACACTAGAATTTAGAAATGGCTCAATATGAGTATATACATACGCGTCAATACATGACAGGGAACTGATATTTTTATATATATATATTTTAAATATTTTTATATGATTATTTCTCATATGAGTATAAAGAGGGTACCACCTTCATATAAGAGAAAACTATGTAAAAATATTAAAAAATACATCTGAAAATAATTCTCGTATGTATGATAGTGTTAATGAAAAGGAATGAAAAAGAGAAACTTACTGTTGCTAAACTTGTGGATGCTTAGATTGCAAACAACCCTTGTCACAATCAGTGAGCCAAGATGGGTTTACAATACCAATCGGGATACACTGCACAATACATTCGCGTAGACATTTTTCATTATTGCATGCTGCTTCTACTAAGGAAGTTCCTCAATACCACAAAAAGAGCTTTGACACCTTTCCCTTCCATATTATTTTTTCTAATTCAAAATTATCGTATTGGATTTGATTATATAGATCCCTTTGAGGTCAAATGTTGTAAATGTTCATTTTTTTTATTAAAAATTTATTTTCCATACTTGACAACAATATACTTAAAGGTGCTTTAATATGATTTACATGCATTTATCCGGAAACTAATTAATTAGTATAATGGGATAAGTTTTGAGAAATCTACTCAAAAAAAAAGGGGGGGGGGGGGGGGGAGTCCTATCCTCATTTATGTTTATTATCTATTATATATATTAAAACGCAGTACACTTTAAGCACAGGAGGTGGAAGGCAGTCATATCCTCATTTATGTTTATTATCCATTATATATATTAAAACGCAGTACATTTTAAGTACAGTCTGTCATATGTCAAGCTCACATTAACTCAATTTCTCACCAGCATTTATTGCCAATTACCATCACGGTTAGAGGAACCACTAATTACTCTCGCTTTTTGATTTTTCTTACAATTGAATAATTATCCAATATTTTAATTTTTATTTAAAACATTGTAAATGTTAAATATGACTCTCACACAATATTATGGTATTTTTTTATGAGTAAAAAATATTATTACCTTTTTTTATATCCTAAGATTAATGCAAATCCAAATTGATTTTATAACGCATAATTTAACCCTTCCCAAATTGAAATTATCTCAAATTTATTTCTAAACACGTTTTAATTTATTAAACCCATATATAAATTTATAATTAACAGTCCTGTAAGAAGTAGGCTCATACAGGATATTAGATATATTTTTAATAAGATAAAATATTCTTCATTTAGTTACGAACAAGATTTGATCCCTACGCCTCTCTTTGTTAGAGGATGATTGACTACTATGTATGTATGGATAGTTTTAGACCTACCAAAATATTAAGCAATCAATACAATAATGATAGACATGTTATAAGTATTATATTAGTATATAGTGCATGATCCTTTTTAAAAAATAAATAAATTGTTGTTATAACTTTTTTTTTATAAATATTTAATAATTTTTATTAATATATTTATTATTTTTTACTGACATAATACATATATAATGTTAATAATTTGGTTTAACATATTCTACTACAATTGAAAGGAATTTAATTACTTTTAATATTACGTGATTAAAAATTACAAATTAATTATTAAGAAGAAACTTTTCATATTTCTATGTCCATAAATTGAGATAAATTAATTACGTTTATTTAAGTAAAATTATATATAACTTTTAATATTTCAAGAAGAAACTTTTCTTATTTTTCATCTATAACTCAGGTAAAATTAATTGCAATTATATATTATACCACATTAAATATAATAGTACCATTTGAGTTAACTCATTGATATCATTCGAGTTAACTCAATAATTAAAATGAGTTAACTCATTTTAATTAATAAATTAATTTAATTAATTATTCAATTGTTCTCCTCTTATAACTTTATATTATAATATAAATGTGTCTCAACTTGATCTCACAAAAATCACCTTTAGATTAAAGCAATAATGTTGAATTGTATTGTTTGTAGTGAGTTATTATTTTTATGTGTTGTCTTGTTATGGGTTTAAAAATTCAAAGCTACTTTAATTAGAACCACCACCTCATTCATTTGCTACAGGCTATAAGCGTTGTGTGAAGTTTATTTGTAACTCATCGGTTCAAAGATTTATTTTTATTTTATTACTATACATATAATACATTACATATATAATTAATGTATTATTATTATACATGAAATATATCCTGATTATACATATAATTAATATTTTATCTTAATTATTATTAAAAATTAGTAATACTAATCAATTGTTCTTATACCACAAAATATCAAATGTTATTCACCAATAAATAATTAGTTACAACATAATTTAATATACTTTTAGTTAATAATAATGTATTAATATTGCCATACATCATATTCAATTTATTCTAATACATTATAAATAGTATTTTTATTAGACATTAAATTACACCAAAAAATAATTCGTAACATTTCTCCAATAAACTTGCACGTACATAGTAATTTTTAATTCCCTAATATGTGATTTTTAAAATTTACCAGTGCTTTTGTAGGTAATTAAGCTTGTTTTATTATTAAATAATTTATTCGTTATATATATATATATATATATATATATATATATATATATATATATATAAATAAATAAATAAATAAATGGAACTCCGTTAAACTTCTCCTTTTACTACTACTGCCTTGGTTATCTTTTTAAGATTTTCTAGCACGAACAATTGTATAGTTCAGTAGCTTCAACAACAAATTTAAGCTAATACGTTATTCTCACATATTCTCAAGGTTCTGTAATTCACGGCCGTCGGAAACTGTGCCGCCAGTCTCCATCTCTGTTCAAAGTAGAAGAGGTGCCCTTAATTCTTCAGGAAGAAAGAAAAGCCATTTGAGGGCATTTTATATTTTATAGGTCCAATTTACCCGCCAAAAATGGGAAGCAAGATCCCAACCTATTTGGCAAATCTCCTGCAGATTTGCATAGACAAGAAATCCCACATATCAGGCAAGCTTGTCCATGCTCACATTCTCCGTATGGGTCTCTTTGCCGACACCTTTCTCTCAAACCGCCTCATTGAGCTCTATAACAACTGTAATCAAATAAACAGTGCACGCCACATGTTCGATAAAATGCCACATAAGAACATTTACTCTTGCAATGCCATGTTAAGTGCTTACTGTAAAGCTAATAAGCTAGAAGAAGCGCATGAACTTTTTGTTGAAATGCCTGAGAGAAATCCGGTGTCATGGAACACGTTAATTAGTGCTTTAGTTCGTAGTGAGTTTGCAGAAAGAGCGCTGGATGTTTATTGTAGGATGAAATGGGAAGGTTTTATGCCTACCCATTTCACCTTGGCTAGTGTTTTGAGTGCATGTGGTATGTTGGTGAATGAAGATTGTGGTGT
This sequence comes from Hedera helix, assembly GCA_947179155.2. NCBI lineage: Eukaryota > Viridiplantae > Streptophyta > Magnoliopsida > Apiales > Araliaceae > Hedera > Hedera helix. Next base: position 4,397,501 of record OX359282.1, on the reverse strand, counting down.
GGGTTGCCATGGTGTTGCTATTAAAATTGGTCTTGACGGAAATGTTTATGTGGGTAATGCTTTGTTAAGCGTGTATGCCAAGTGTGGATTCATTGGCGATGCTATGAAGATTTTTGAAGATTTGCCCGAACCTAATGAGGTTTCTTTTACGGCAATAATGGGGGGGTTGGCAGAGACAGATCAAGTTGAGGATGCTTTTAAAATGTTTAGGTGGATGCATAGAATTGGTATTCATGTAGATTCCATCTCATTATCAAGTGTTTTAGGGGTGTTTGCGAGAAGTGGGATTAATCAAACTTGTGGGATGTTGTTTTGTGTGCACGGTCAACTAATACATGGGCTCACGATTAAACTTGGGTTTGAGAGAGATCTTCACTTGGGAAACTCATTGCTTGATATGTATGCTAAAAATGGGGATATGAAGAGTGCTGAAATTGTTTTCGCTAATTTGCCAGAACTTAGTGTTGTTTCGTGGAATGTTATGATAGGTGGATATGGCCAAGAATACCAAACTGGAAAAGTCTTAGAGTTTATGCAAATAATGAAGAGATATGGTTTTGAAGCTGATGAAGTCACTTATATTAATATGCTTGCAGCATGTGTCAAGTCTGGGGATGTTGAAACTGGGCGTCATATATTTGATAACATGATGTGTCCAAGCTTAACCTCATGGAATGCGATAATCTCAGGGTATTTTCAAAATGGAAACCATAAGGAGGCAATAAAGCTTTTTAGGGAAATGCAGTTTCGAAATGTCCAAGCTGATCGGACGACTGTAGCTATTATCCTCAGCTCATGTGCTGGTTTGGGGCTTTTGGAAGGCGGAAAATCGGTCCATGCTTCCTCCTTCAAGGGTTTGTTTCACACTGATATATATGTGTGTAGTGGACTTATTGGCTTTTACTCAAAGTGTAATAAGGCAGAGGTGGCAAAATGTATATTTGATAGGATGCCAGAGAAGGATATTGTGTGTTGGAATTCTATGATAGCAGGTCTATCACATAATTCTCTCGATAAGGAAGCTTTCAGTTTATTTAAGCAAATGATTGGAAAGGGAATGTTTCCTACTCAGTTTTCTTATGCAACCGTATTGAGCTGTTGTGCCAAATCGCCATCTTTGCCTCAGGGGAGGCAGGTTCACGCCCAGATAGTGAAAGATGGAGTTGTAAATGATGTATTTGTAGGGAGTTCTCTAATTCATATGTATTCAAAATGTGGTGATGTCCATGGAGCCAAGCAATATTTTGATATGATGCCCTATAAAAATGCCATTACTTGGAATGAGATGATACATGGGTATGCACAGAATGGATGCGGAGATGAGGCCGTTCGGCTCTATGAAGAAATGATTCAATCAGGTGAAAAACTGGATAGCATAACCTTTCTGGCTGTTTTAACCGCCTGTAGCCATTCAGGATTGGTTGATTGTGGAATTATAATATTCAATTCAATGGAACCAGAACATGGAGTGCAGCCCCTTTTGGATCATTACACTTGCATTATTGATTCTCTAGGGCGTGCTGGTCGGTTCCATGAAGTGGAAACAATATTAGATAAAATGCCATTTAAAGATGATCCAATTGTATGGGAGGTTTTGCTTAGTTCTTGTAGGGTCCATGACAATGTGAGCTTGGCAAAAAGAGTAGCAGATGAGCTTTTTTGTTTGGACCCAAAAAATTCTGCCCCTTATGTGCTTCTAGCCAATATGTATTCATCTTTAGAAAGATGGGATGAGGCAAAGGATGTGAGAGAAATGATGATTGAGAATCAGGTTGTTAAGAATCCAGGTTATAGCTGGCTTGAGCATAAGAATGAGATGAAAGGATATATGGTTGATAATGACATTGATATGGAGGAACATGAATTTGAAGCAGTGAGTGATCAGTCATCTTGCTTATTTAGAGCAAATTGATAGGTTACTAAATGTTGCTAAGGGAATATTAATCCAATTAACTGCAACTCGGATTATTACCATTGCTTCTTCTTGACTGTAAAGAAAGATGACTGAAGCATAATAATCGGAGTTGACTCTAAAACTCTCTCAGTTCTAAGATATTTGACTCCCTTCTCTGGCAATGGATTGGCTTGAGATTTCATGGGATGAATTACATATCAAGGAGCATACCTGAGCTGGTAATTTTTTTGCAATTTTTTATTGGCTATTTTTCCTTGAATCTATCCAAATTTTATGTTTTCAAAACAGTAGTGATAGGTAGTATACATTTTGCTCTCCTTTCACAGGTTCTTTTGAAACAGTTGATCGTGCTGAATGGCATGGATTGGTTAGTATTATATCATGGCTATTTCACCACTGATTGTCTTTATATATGCAGGAGATTTTTGTTTATTAAACATGGCACGTATTGGTTGCCTTTGGTAACTTGTAGAAGCCTTCGATAACAATTTTTTATTTTTTTTATTACAATTGAGCCTATTTAAAAAATTGAGGGGGTTAATGTATGATTTTAGTTTTAAATATTTTCTTAAAAAGTTCTTTTACAAAAGTTGTTTGTAGTACTAATACTTATTTTCCATGCACCTTCCACCTAAAAGTCAGAAGAGGTCAATTTGCTCCTGTTCTTAAATGACTTCTTGTAAATAAGTGATCATTCGACCATTTTCAGTAACTAATGTAGGCATGTAGCATAGTCAGATGAGTAATGGAAGATTTGTGACCTATGGTTTTTGATTCATACTTTGGGATGCACTTCAATGTGTTTGCAGCAAAATTTCCAGTCCGGTACAACTCCATGACCTCTAATATAATGCAATTTATTTTATCCATGTCAAGTGTTGCACTACATTGAACAATTTAGAGTGGCATCTGTTGGAGAATATAACTTTAGTTATATTCCTCCTAATATTCCCTCTTATGTTCCCCACTTATGTGTACTTTTTCCTTTATTTATTAGGCTAGGTTACTCCTCCTATTTGTATAAATAGGTACCTCTTTGTACATTCTAAACAACTCAATATATCTGAAATACAAGAGTTCTTCTTTCTAAATGTTCAACATGGTATCAGAGCTATAAGGTTTTGGGGTGCAGCTGCAACTGTTCTGCAGCTGTAACCAAGGTTATTCTACAACTGCTTGCTTCCATTACTGCTGCCTTTATTCTTGCAGCTATCCTGCCCTTGTTGCAGCTATTCTTGTAGCTGTTCTGCAACTATTTTGCAGCCATCTTGCAGCCATTCTGAAACTGTTCCGGAGCTGCACCTATTCTGTTTGCTGCTACTATTCTGCAGCTTCCATTGCTGCCTTGTATTCCTACTTCTGCTGCCCTTTAATTTTGCAGCTACTCTGCAGCTATTCTAATGCTTTATGAAGCATCCATCATCTGCTACTTTTTATTCTTACCCTGCTGCATTTGTTCACCCAACTGCAGCTATTCTGCTGCTTCCATAGCTGCCCTTGTTCACTTTTCTGCAGCTATTCTGCTGCAGAAAATTTCCTGCAAACTTCTCACTTTGGTGCTTGATAGAGTTAAATTATACGATATTTTTATTCTCCAATACTTAGTTTTTATATTTATTGTGTGCGTAAATGTTTAATTATTTAGCTTATTTTAGTTTTAATAGGTTTTATAGGATTTTAGTTAATTTAGGTAATTTTATAGTATTTTTATATTTCCTTTTATTTATGTGTTTTTATTTATTTTAGGTGTTTTATTTATTATTATGTGTTTTTAGATTTTTAATATTTTTATATTATTTTTTTTTATTTTTAATTAATTTATATTTTATTTTGTAGGAAAATAATCTTGGATGACATTTTTGTAAATTCTAGAAGAAGTTGATGGCAGGTTGGTAATTAAAAAGCACGGAGGGGCAATTTCGTAACTTCCAAAAACTGAGCTCCAAGCCATGCACCTGCTGCGATAACTGGCATGAACAGGAGGATGACGCCGTTTCATGCTGGAATACAAAACAGTCGGCCACGCAATGCGCGGGAGGGGCACACTGACGTCATCCGACGCTGGAGCGCGTTGACCCGGTAAAAAAGCGCGTTAGGGGCGTGTTTGTTTGACGCGTAATTGCTGGAAACATAATTATTTTGGGATTTTGCTACTTTTTGATTCCAAATTGGATTTTAATTCCAATTAGGGTTAGGATAATAATTATTTTATTTTTCTTTTATTTTTATTTGTATTTTAAACCCTATTAGGGTTTGGAAAGTGTACTTCCTATTAGGGTTAGAAGGATTTTGGAGCCTATAAATAGAGGGTTTGAGACACAATGTAAGATACAACTTTTCTAATAAGAAAAATTCTCTCTTCTATTCTTTAGTATTTTTTATGTTTATGAGTAGCTAAATTATTTTTCTTGGTTTAAGTGATTGAAGCCATCAAGATTTATACACTGTGAGATCTAATTTATTTTAATTGTTCAATTTATATTTTAAGTATTGAATATTTTTCTGTGTTTAATTTTATGATTAATTCGTTCAATTGCTAGGATGCATACTAGTTTATTATTCGTTGAAATCTACTGTTAAATTAAATATCAAATCCGTAATTGTTTGGTCACTTTAATTTGTAAAGCAACTAAGATTAATAATTATTTTGCATATCAAAAGATTGTTATATCTTAGAAAAAATATTTATCTAAATTAAATGCAGACGCTTGGATTGTGTTGTTTAGTTTAACGATCTCTGTATTTCTTTATGCTGGTACTAGGTTAAATCTTTAGCGCTTGTCTGAGATTATTTAGTAGTAATGGTTATTTAGATCGCTTGTTTCTTCTTAATTAAAATTAAGGAGATATAGGAAAATTATTCGAATGAGAGTAATTATTCCACGTTAAATATTTAAAATATGAATTGAATTATTCTTACATCAGTGATCAGTTGTAAATTCTTGATGGTGGATGTTGACTTAAACCAAGGTTTTTTTCTTCTTATTTATTTCATTAAATTACTTGCATATTTATTTTAGTAAGTTTTATTTAAATTATTTCTTCAATTAAAAACCCCCCAATTTTTGTTTACGAAAACATAAAACTAAATTAATCATTCTCTGTGGGATCGACTCTTGCTTACACTACTACATAAATATTTTTCAAAAGTAAGATTTTATTTTTGGGTGTTTGCGACATCACACTAAATTTTGGCGCGTTGCCGGGGAATGATTTTAATTTATTTTTGTGTTTTTGTAAACTTTATTTTAATTTAGTAATTTTTCTTAGATTTTATTTTTTTTTATAGTTTTTCCTAGTTTAATTGAGTTGTGCAAGTAAGAATGGAAGTTATGGATGATTATGTCAATGAGGTAACTATTTCTTCTCTTGAACAACAAATTGATACCCTAACTTCTCTTATTTATCAAATGGTTGCAAGTAATGCGCAACCAATGGAAACTTGTAGGATTTGTGCGGCAATAGGACATCAAACTAATATGTGCCCCATTCTTCAAGAGGAGTCCTATGAACAAGTCAATACAACAAGTGATTTCTCTAGTCAACCCCAATGGAGATATGATCCATATTCAAACGCGTATAATTCAGGATGGAGGGATCATCCTAATTTTGGCTATGAGAATCCACAAATGAATCCGTTTACAAATCAGAATTTTCCAAGTTATCAACAATACATGCATTCATACCCCCAACAACAACAGGGGCAATCATTTAATTCTGATATGTCTTTAGAGGATATAGTTAAACAACTTAGCACTAACACTTTGCAATTTCAACAGGAAACAAAGGCAAATATACAGAATTTGGAAAAACAAATGGGCCAAATGACAATCGCACTCAGTCAATTGGAGGAACAAGATTCTAAGACATTACCTTCTCAAACGGTGAATAATCCAACGAATAATACAAGTGTACAAGTGTTAAGAAATGGTAACGATATAGAAGATCTAGAAAAGGCAGTCCCTCCATCACCAAAGTAAGAGAAAGCGAATAACATCAATGAAGCGGACAGTGTTCATATAGACAATGTTGTTATTTTTTATGATGACATGTCTAAGTTGGCGGAAGTTGTTGAGCAAATAAACTAGGAAAAGTTAGAAATAGCAATTACCAACAATTTGAAGTTAGAGGAAGAAGAAGAAATTGAACTGACACAAGATTTGAAGGAGGATGAAACTCCATTAAATTCTTTGCCAATGATTGTTGATAATAATGTAATTATTTCTATTCCATTACATGTTACTATAGTTTACATTGCGGACAATGTAAATTTTAAGTGTGGGGGAAGGGATTTAGGATTTATTTTTAGGTCAAATTTTAAATTTTTTTTTTTTTTGAAATTTTGGAATTTTGTGGGTAAATTCACTATAAACCCTCACGAGACAAAACTCGTCCACTTGGGGTAACTTTGGGGTTTAAAGGCTTGTTGCACATGCTAAGTGTAACCGTGTTTCCTACGAAAATGGGGTAGTTTTTTATTTTATTTTTAGGATGTGTCACTTGAGCAATGAATTAATTGGATTTTAAATTTTTAGCCAATGATAAAATTTTGATTTTTATTTAATAACTCTTGGAAAAATAATAAATTTTTGCTTAGTCTGAATTTTGACTTATTGTTACTTATTACCTTGTTTGAGATCATTTAAATTTTTATGCACTTATATCCATTTGTTTGAACTAATTTTAATTAAGAGAAAGTTTATATGGTTAAATGCTTATGGAAGATATTTTTGAACTTTATATCTTATTTGATCATTAGTTGAAGTGAAATATAAGACAAAATATAATTTGGAGGAGATGATTTAAGTAATTTTTCTAGGATTATTATTGAAGAAGGAAAAAGAAAAATCTTGTGGTGGGTTGAGATGTAGCGTAAAACGCACTTACTCATAAACACATGAAAAAGTGAGATGGAGCATAAAATGCACTCACTAAAGAAGAAAAGAAAAAAAGAGAAAGAAAGAAAGAAAATGGGATTGAGCATAAAATGCACCCGTTAAAAGAAAAAAATTGAAAAAATATTTGAAAAATTGATATTAATAATCCTAGTGTGCCTAATTGTTTAAAACCTTTTGATCTTCTGGTATATATTTGTCTGTATTAGCTGAAAGTGATAAGAGAAATCAGTATATTGAGTTTTGTTGTATATCTTTTATAAGGTAATTAATGACCAAAGCTTATCTGAGTGTTGATTAGTTTGATACATTTGGATTCACACACACACAAAAGATCTTGAGTAGAGTGAGATTAATAAATATGTTAAAGTTCTAGATTTTGCATGGTTTTGAAATTTTGTTTGAGTTATCATTTAAAAAAATCTTTGAAGCTGATGTTGAAATTTATATTGATCTGTTGCTCAAGTAAGTTGTTTGGTTATTAGTTTTAATTTTATAATTTTTGTTCTTATTTTGTCTGAGTACGAGTAAAAGCTAAGTGTTGGGCGGGGGGGGGGGAGGGGGGGGGGGGCAATTTCGTAACTTCCAGAAACTGAGCTCCGAGCCATGCGCCCGCTGCGGTAACTGGCATGAACAGGAGGACGACGCCGTTTCACGTTGGAATACAAAACAGTCGGCCGCGCAATGCGCGGGAAGGGGACGCTGACGTCATCCGACGCTGGAGCGCGTTGACCCGGTGAAAAAGCGCGTTAAGGGCGTGTTGTTTGACGCGTAATTGCTGGAAACATAATTATTTTGGGATTTTGCTACTTTTTGATTCCAAATTGGATTTTAATTCCAATTAGGGTTAGGATAATAATTATTTTATTTATTTTTATTTTTATTTGTATTTCAAACCCTATTAGGGTTTGGAAAGTGTACTTCCTATTAGGGTTAGGAGGATTTTGGAGCCTATAAATAGAGGGCTTGAGACATAATGTAAGACACAACTTTTCTAATAAGAAAAATTCTCTCTTCTATTCTTTAGTATTTTTTATGTTTATGAGTAGCTAAATTATTTTTCTTGGTTTAAGTGATTGAAGCCATCAAGATTTATACACTGTGTGATTTAATTTATTTTAATTGTTCAATTTATATTTTGAGTATTGAATATTTTTCTGTGTTTAATTTTATGATTAATTCGTTTAATTGCTAGGATGCATACTAGTTTATTATTCGTTGAAATCTACTGTTAAATTAAATATCAAATCCGTAATTGTTTGGTCACTTTAATTTGCAAAGCAACTAAGATTAATAATTATTTTGCATATCAAAACATTGTTATATCTTAGGAAAAATATTCATCTAAATTAAATGCAGACGCTTGGATTGTGTTGTTTAGTTTAACGATCTCTGTATTTCTTTATGCTGCTACTAGGTTAAATCTTTAGCGCTTGTCTGAGATTATTTAGTAGTAAGGGTTATTTAGATCGTTTGTTTCTTCTTAATTAAAATTAAGGAGATATAGAAAAATTATTCGAATGAAAGTAATTATTCCACGTTAAATATTTAAAATATGAATTGAGTTATTCTTGCATCAGTAATCAGTTGTAAATTCTTGATGGTGGATGTTGACTTAAACCAAGGTTTTTTTCTTCTTATTTATTTCATTAAATTACTTGCATATTTATTTTAGTTAGTTTTATTTAAATTATTTCTTTAATTAAAAACCCCCCAATTTTTGTTTACGAAAACATAAAACTAAATTAATCATTCTCTGTGGGATCGACTCTTGCTTACACTACTACATAAATATTTTTCAAAAGTAAGATTTTATTTTTGGGTGCTTGCGACATCACACCAGTGCTGATTGGTGTGAACTTTATTGATACAAAATGCTGCACATGTTTTCTACTCAGTTTTGCTATACGTAATGATTCATACAATGGTCCTTTGTAAAATGGTGGGTCCCATAGGGCAATTAAAATATGGGACTCGGATTGCATTCTTTGTTGCTGGCTGCACCTCTTTATGTTTCTGCAGATTTGTGCTAGATGAACTCTATGTCTGCTGCATTTTTCAGATTGTTGGCCATGATTGAAACCAAAGAAGCCAGATCCATGGTTAAACCCAAAGGGCCTTTATTGCTGAAAAATCTTTTTCACTGCAGCTTTACCAGCCTTTATTGTTGGTCTCTTTGTTCTTCCCAGCCTTCACAGCTGTCATCTTTCCCAGCCTTCATGGCTGTCGTATTTACTAGTCTTCATGGCTGTCCTATTTACCAGCCTTCGTGGCTGTACTTCCTTGGGTTATCAGTCCTTCTTCTGCCTTCATTGCTGAATCTTACTGATGTATTGCCCTGTACTTCCTTGGGTTATCAGTCCTTCTGCCTTCATTGCTGAATCTTACTGATGTATTGCCCAGCCCTTTACAGCTGGATTTATTCTACTGAGGATATCGTTGTTGTTCTGCAGACTTTTATTCTGCAACTAAAATATGGGTCATGGTTGAAACCAAAGAGCCATTGCCATGGTTGAAACCAAAGAGCCATTGACATTGCCCAACCTTCATTGCTGGATGTTTTACCAGCCTTCGTTGCTGGAACCTTTACCAGCCTTCATAGCTGGAAATTTATCAGATTTCTTACCAACTGCCTTTTATCCCAATGGTTCCCTTCAAGGGGAGAATTGAAATGAAGAAAATCATTGGGATCCTTGTTTGGGTTGATTTGTCTGTTGTCAAGCTCCCTCCATTGATTCATGGTTCAGTTGGATCTTCTCTCTGCCTCGATTGTTATGGCTTGTGCAGCTATTCGCCAGTTGTTCTAAAGCTTTATGAAGCTTATGCCTTTACTCTGCAGCTGCTACCTTTTACTCTTGTCCTACAGCTGTTACTGATCTGCTGCCTCTTTTACTTCTGCAAACTGCAGCTGATTGGTTGCTGCTCTGCTGTTCTTCTGCTTCTGTTTCTGCATAAAATTTCCTTATTGGTTCTGCAGAAATTTTCCAGCAGAAAAAATTACAGCTACTAATGTTAATTCTGCTGCATTGATACTAACCTCATAATCTGCTGTGTTGTTGCTACTGTTCCACAACTACTCTGCTTCAATTGTTGATGCTGCTGCTGTTATGTAGCTGCCTAGCTGTTGTTCTGCAGCTCCTCTGCTTCCATTACTACTGATCTGTTTTTCTGCTGCTGTTTTGCAGCTGCTCTGGAGCTTTTCTGCAGCTATTGCTGCAGCTTCTGCAGCTAGTTTCCTGATTTCTAGCTATTTGTTGCACGATGGGTGCAGCTGTTTGCTGTTTCATTGCTGAATTTCTGCTGTCTTTTCAGCCTTCATAGCTGGAATTATTTCCAGCCTTTATAAATGGATCTTTACCAGCCTTTATTGCTGGTTTCTTTGTTATTTGCCAGCCTTCATTGCTTTCATATTCACCAGCCTTTATTGCTGGATCTTGTTACCAGCCTTCATTGCTGGAATTTTCTTACCAAGTCTGTTATCCCCGTTACTCCCTTCAGGGGGAGAGTTTTGTCTTTCATATAACCTAAACCCGCAACTTTCAAGTTAATGCGAGCCACTGCCTGAGCTACTGCCTGAGCCATTGAATGAGCCTGAGCCTGAGCCTGAGTTTGAGCTGTATTTTTCCTTAGTTGTGTTGGTTGTATGGTTTAGAGTATTGTATCCAAGCTGGTAAATAGAAAATATCTATTCACCAGCTTGAGGGGGAGTGTTGGAGAATATAACTTTAGTTATATTCCTCCTAATATTCTCACTTTTGTTCCCCAGTTATGTGTACTTTTTCCTTTATTTATTAGGCTAGGTTCCTCCTCTTATTTGTATAAATAAGCACCTCTTTTTGTACATTCTAAACAACTCAATATATCTGAAATACAAGAGTTCTTCTTTCTAAATGTTCAACAGCATCAAATGAAAGAAGAGATTAATAAATTGATGCTTTCATGAAAACATACAGACTGATTAGCATCTCAAGAAATAAAATGGCGATGAATGCTTGAAAATTACAGGACACATTACTGTGAGTACATCCCAGTTACTCTTCATCCTGCTACGAAAACTTTAGAATGATATCTCATTCAGTTAGGATCTTGCTTAGTGTTCTAATGATCATTCAGTTTACATATATACTGTGCCCCAGGGGTTACGAGTCTAAACATGTTTGCAGGTGTTAGTAGAAGGCTCAATCGTGTTCTCTAAAGTAGCTATTCACTTTTCTTTCCATCTATTTTAATTAGAATAATGGATTCTTGAGCAACTCTTTTACAACAACTAACAAGCTAACTTTTGTATCATTTTCTCTTCTAACAATAAAAAGATGTGTATCTGATATATGTCAGTGCCTGTATCAACTATGATATTGCAATACGATCAAGTTTTACGCCATTGTACTACTAACTAATTCTGTTTTATACTGTTATTATTGCAGGATGTTGTGGTCAAGGTTTTAAGCATTCAGGATTTTCATGATGATCAGCTAAAAGAATTTTCGAGGGAGGTGTGTATTATGTTATACAACTGTTTTATTGTTAGCTCTTCATATTTTAGTTTTATATATATATGTGTTAAATGTTAATTCTTCTTTTAATGTACTTACCCCCTTGAGGATGCAAGATACAATTTGACTGCCATGATATTGATAGATATGTTCTTTTGCTTATAAAATACCCCCTCTCCGGAGAATCCTACTTTCTTTGTTGTTTCCTTACCAATATTTAAGGTTTTCACATTTGTCACTTGTATAGCTGTTGTCTACATTAAACTTTATAGACGAATATTTATTATTGGTTAAATTATTCAAAATGGTTGTCTAAAAAAAGCCGTGAAAATAGTAGGACTCTTACCGGATGGAGAAGGGTGGATTTGGCTTATAGCCAGCTATGGCAATTGCCATAGCTGAATTTTTGCAAAATATTATTAGTATGTATTAATATTATTATTCAAAAAGGATGCATAGGGGCTTATATTATGGCATAGCTTGGCTTGTAGTAGTGTTTTATTATCAGTTCTACAAATACTTCAGAACTCACATACAGTTTGTAAACTAACCCGGTTCTTCAACATTGGTTTAGCTTAAAAGAACCTTCTGAATTTTATTTATCTCGTTGGAATTCATTTTTCACTACTTCTTGCTGGTGGGCGGCTGACTTCTATAATACAACGCGATGACTTCTATATTCTTTCTATATCTTTATGATCTCTCACTTCCTTTCTTTCTCATATGGTTGACCTTACTTCTAATAGAACCAGGGAATATTTATATACATGGGCAATGATCTATAACAAGTATTTATTATGGTGCAAAATAGAGCAAATAACATTTATACCATCCATTATAGAGACCAACGATTGAGATTAAAAATTAAAACCTGTCATCCGCTACTATTAGTCATGGATGTTACCGCTAATAGTAGTTGATAATGGTATTACATCCGCTACTAATAGTAGCGGATGATGAAGAGATTACATCTTCTACTAATAGTAGTGGATGACGATTTTTTTTTTTAAAATTGCAACCGTTGCTTTCTAATTTGGACGCTAGAAATTGTGTTTGTCCTATTTTGATCCATAACAAATACTTGTTATTTGTTATAGATCATTTCCCTATATATATATATATATATCCATCGCCACAATTGTAAATTTAAGATTTTCTTTACAACAGATCACAGTCGTCCAATCGGTGATCTAACGATGAAAAATATAACTTGTCCACACTTTAGTTTGGGAGTGCCCGCACTTTTAAAGTGCGGATTGAACATGTTGTTCAATTTAGATTTATCTCCAGTCATATGCCTTGAACAACCACTATCGAGATATCATTTACTTTTAGTAGATTGTGGCGCGAGGTAACCTTTGGAGATAACAATAGAGGTAAAGTAATTGGAATTGGAAGTGTTGGTAATAAATACATAACAATTTCAAACGTTCAATTAGTTATGGGACTCGGGTATAATCTTCTGTCTATTAGCCAACTATGTGATAGCAATTTTAAAATAACTTTTAGTACCCATAACTGTTCAATATTTGATCAATTTGGTAAATTAGTTTTATTGTGTCCTAGAAATCAAAATGTGTATACATGTGACCTAGATGCATATTCTCATTCAGATAATGTTTGTCTAGTTTCTGCAAATGATGATCTATGACTTTGGCACCATAGATTAGGTCATATTAATATGAAACTAATTAACAACATTGCTTCTAAGGAACATATTCATGGTCTTCCAAAAATAAAGTTTTCAAAAGATAATATTTGTAAACACTACTACAAAACAGTAAAAAGATAACACCTAAAAAACGTTGTAATTTTCTCCCAGAAACGTCGAGGTTAAGGGTGTCATCTATTTGACACATTTTATACAATGTTTTTAAAACGTTGTAGTTGGCTCATAATACAACGTTTTTTTTTATTAAAAAACGTTGTACATTGTCTTTAAATAAATACTAAGATGCTTGAAAACGTTGTAGATGGTATCATTCCACAATATTTTCTGGTATAAAACGTTGTAGTTTGATACATCACACAACCTTTAGTCTAATTTATACAACGTTTATAAGATGTCATCTATTGTAGTACGTTTAGACAACGTTGTACCTGCAATGTTGTACTTGTAGAACTGCTAATATTAATGCAATGACATATAGGTAAAAATACTATAAATTCTCATTTAAAGCTAAAATGTATCAATCATTCTCAGTTTCAAAATACATCTAATAATACCATACGTTTACAGTTTCAAATTACTACATCCACAAAATATACAACTATCCACAAAAAATATATAAAGCAGCAGCAGGGCAAAGGATAAAACATCCTATAAACTAATTATATCATTCTGTAGCTACTACACATCATGTAGCTAGATTTCAAGTACTAGCGAAATTCTCAAGGCAGCTAAAGTCTCCAAGTCTGCTACATTTCCTTCGAATGGTTTCCTCCTGCAAGTCATGGTCTGCCATCAATTTTCTTATTATGTTTGAAACAAAATGTAGTATATATATACATGAAAAAAATAATTGTTTTAATTTATACTCGGGGACTAAGGTTATAGAACATTCAATTTCCTTAACATAGATGAAAGAGATAAGATTGAGTATTTGACATGAGTATATACCTTTTGAATTTAAATGTAAATCAATAAATAAAAGTAATATTAGTTATGAAGGTAAACTAACATATACAAAGCATGAAAGGGACCTGCTGCTTTGTAGGTTTTCGGAAGCTAAGAAGTAAGCAGTATAAGTTCACAAGACTCCAGCAGACATTCCATCAACCTCATCCACAATCAGTACAGTTTTTTGATGCTTCGAGCTGATATAAAAAAAATTGACTGTGTTAATAAAAGTCCTTGCATAAAATAAATAACTACAAAATCTAATTTGCATAAAACCTGAGTAGTGAAAACTCATAGCTTCTTTCATATCAATTCCACGGAAAAGTTAATAGCAGGTCTACATGCATGATGCGGACATCCATCATCAACACAGGTTGACACCTTGGGTGGACATGGCTTCAGCTTTCCAGTATACAAATAGCTTAAGAAAATAAGGAAAGGCTCATATCCAACACTACCATATGGCAACAAATCACTCATGCAATATTTTGGTTTACTTTCCTTCTCCTCCATAGAGCCCTTGTCTTTATTGAAAAGCTCTTGGAAAAATTTACTCCTAGCAGATAAATTGCTCAGAGACAGATGAGGCAGATAAATTGTAGCCTGTGGAGCCATTAGATACAAGGGAAGTTGAAGTAAAGCTAACTGATGATGATGGTTCGGTAGAATTCTCCATTGCTTAAAAGTTTGAAATTATTCCTATTTTTGAGTTATAATACAATTCGAGATGGGTAAAAAGTTCAACCAATAGATGAGTACTAATTTCTAGGGCTTATCAAACTATTGAAAAACAATTGTTCAATCCATTTCTCAGGAGCAAAAGTATAATATATGATCAAAATCAGAAGAAAATTGCAAACAGTGTGTAGTATGGACAACTTCTCACCTCTGTGTTCCAAACTAATCCTTTCTTCCAATACCAAAACTATATATGTACTAGAGAAAATGAATCAAGCCATGAACCCTTTTGGTAACGTTACCATAACCCATTATAATCAGCATAAAATAAAGGAAAAAACACATACTAAAACAAGAACTAATAATACTGCAAACAGATAACAGAATTCCAAAAACACAACCAGATCTCAGTTAAATTTCCACAGCATACGGAATTGAGTTGCTCACACAAGTCGCATCAAAACCCAAACAAATTACCAGTCAAAACTGAACAATTTCATAGAAAGCTTCAATCTTACAGCCAGATCCAAGAAACCCAATAGGTGAAAGCTAAAATTCAATCAATAAACAGCAAAGTTGAAGAAGTAAAAGGGAACAAAAGTTAAACTTTCTAATTTCATGGGAAGTTTCCTTCTTTGTATGGCAAGAAGTGGGAAATTTCCTTGTTTTATTCTAGACAAAGGGAGAGAGAAAGTGCTGGGGTTGGGGCCATGGGTGTTGGTTTTACCTGTTGTTTATTGTTGGGTAGCTGAAGTCGTTTGGGTGACGCTTGCTATGTTGTCACGATTGTTTGCTGGGGTTTGCTTCCGCTACAATGGCGTCACCTGCTTAATTTGCATCCATGAATAATCAAACAAAAGTCTTAGCAAGAGAGAGAAAACTTAAAATGGCAGTCTTATCTTTGAATAATTTTCTTTGGAATGGTTGAAACTCAGTGATTACACCTCCGTAGTCACTACCTCCGCCATATCCACCCTCACGGTGTCCACCGCCTCCACCTCCACCGCCTCCGCGAGACTGCGCCTCGTTGACGGTGACCAGATCTACATATCAAACAATAAATTTCCATCAGATCTGACCAGATCTACACCAAACAAACAGTATACACAAACAAATATACATATAAAGACCGAAATTCGAAAATCAATCAATCTTCGCCTCGTGAAAAAAGAGGAAGATGTTCGTACCGTTTTAGATCAGTAAAAGTAACATTAGTAACAGTTGTAACAAACAGTGACAAAAGTTTAATGAATCAAAACCATAGTAACAGTAGTAGTAAAGAACAGAATCAGGAGGAGGTCAGATCTGGCGTCCATCGCCGTATTGAGAGAAAGCCTCCTCTAGTGATTGATCAGTGGTAGCCATAGAGACGTATAGAGAGAGAAGCAGACGTCGGAGGAAGAGGATAGTTACCATAGATGGCTTTTGAGCGAGGATATCTAGATTGAATGAGAAGGGGAGAGAGCTAAGTCAAGGATGAGTGAGGTAGATGACTTCGATGGAAAATGAGAGAGAGCTGTTTCACTTGTGAGGATGATTGAGTTCCGTGTTTTAATTTCAAGTTTTCACTTCCGCGCTATTTTTTTAAGCTCCGTGTTTTTTAAATAGATAACGTTTTTTTTAAAAAACGTTATAACTTTAAAACTAAATATTACTCCTTATAAATACATAACGTTTTTACATATGTATCTATAACGTTTTTTGAAAAAACGTTATGAAAAAAAATACTACAACGTTTTTTATAAAAACCTTGTTGTTTAAGTGTTATCTTTTTACTATTTTGTAGTAGTGAAAGCCTGTGAATAGGGAAAACAACTACATGCATCTCACAAACCCAAACTCACACTGTCAACCTCTCAACCTCTAGAACTCTTGCATTTGGACCTAGTAGGACCTATCCCTAAACATAGCATGAGTGGTGATGTATACATTCTAGTTTTGGTTGATGACTCCTCTCAATTTACATGGGTTGATTTTCTGAAATTTAAAAATGAAGGTATAAATTCTTTCTCTGTTTTGTGCAAGAAAATTCAGAATCAACAGAGAATCTCTATTGTTTATATTCGTTCTGATCAAGGAAAAGAGTTTGACAATTTTGATTTTATTATGTTCTGTGATGAGCACGGTATAAGTCATAACTTCTCTGCTCCTTACACATCACAATCAAATGGTGTAGTTGAAAGGAAAAATCGAAACTTATAG
Source organism: Hedera helix (assembly GCA_947179155.2). Classification (NCBI taxonomy): domain Eukaryota; kingdom Viridiplantae; phylum Streptophyta; class Magnoliopsida; order Apiales; family Araliaceae; genus Hedera; species Hedera helix. Next base: position 4,380,698 of record OX359282.1, on the reverse strand, counting down.
GAAATGGCTAATACTATGTTAAATGAATATCTTCCTAAATATTGTTGGGCTGAAACAGTGGCAACGACCTGTTACACTTCAAACCGAGTTTTATTAAGACCAATTTTGCTCAAAACTCCCTATGAGCTTTATTATAAAAGAACTCCAAAAATAAATTATTTTCTTATTTTTGGGAGTAAATGCTTTATTTTAAATACAAAAGGACATTAGCCAAAGTTTGATCCCAAATCTGATGAGAGAATATTTATGGGAAATTCACTTAATAGTTTTTAACAAAAGAAGTTTGGTTGTTAAGGAATTAATGAATGTAACTTTTGATGAGATTTACCAACCTCCCAAATACAAAGAGTTTGTGGACAATGACATTGTCATTGAAAACATTCTCAGAAATATGGAGGAACCAAAACTAGATAATGCATCTCCACATGTCAATGAAAATTCTCTTGAAAATCTCAATCCTCAGTTAAATGACTTACCTAAATACTCACATATTGTTAAGAATTATCCTTTAAAAAATGTGATTGGTGATTTGGATAAAGGAATTCTTACTAGATCACAAGCACACAACTTGGACTGTCATTTATCTTTCTTATCTCAAATTGAGCCTAAAAATATAAAAGATGTCTTACTTGATGAAGATTGGATAATTGCTATGCAAGAAGAACTTGAACAGTTTACCAGAAACAAAGTCTATGAGCTAGTTCCAAAACTCGAGGATACCTCCATTATTGAAACTCGGTGGATTTTTCGAAACAAGATTAATGAAAATTGAACAATAATACGTAATAAAGCAAGGTTAGTTGCACAAGGGTATAATCAACTGGAAGGTATTGATTATGATGAAACTTTTGCTCATGTTGCTAGAATTGAGTCTATGCGTATGTTATTAGCTTTTGCATGCCATAAAGATTTTAAACTGTTTCAAATGGATGTCAAATCTGCATTCTTAAATGGTGTTATTGAAGAATAAGTTTATGTTAAATAACCGCCTGGTTTTGAAAATTTTGATCATCCTAAACATGTTTATAAACTGCATAAAGCTTCATATGGTTTAAAATAGGCCCACAGAGTATTGTATGAATGATTAAGTAAATTTTTGCTTGAAAATGATTTTAAAAAGGGTGCGTTGATATTACTCTCTTTACTAAATACAAAAATAATAATATTCTTATTATTCAAATTTATGTTGATGATATCATTTTTGGTTCTACTGCCATTACTATGTGTAATGATTTTTTTGAAAGCATGAGTAAGGAATTTGAAATGAGCATGATGGGAGAATTAAACTTCTTCCTAGGTTTACAAATCAAATAAGGTAAAAAAAGTATTCATATCTCTCAATCTAAATATTGCAAAGACATGATTAAGAAATTTGGTTTAGAGTCGATAAAATCTTTAAATACTCATTTGTCAACTACTGATAAATTAACTGCTGATGAAAATAGAAAAAATATTGACACAAAGAAATATAGATGAATGATTGAAAGTCTGTTGTATATCATTGCCAGTAGGCCTGACATTATGTTCAGTGTCTGTAAATGTGCTAGATTTCAGTCAAATCCTAAATAATCACATTTGGTTGCTGTAAGAAGAATTTTCAAATATCTTAAAGGAACCACATACTTAGGACTATGGTATTCTATAGGTCAACCATTTAATCGATTCTGCTTTTCAGATTCTGACTATGTCGGTCATCATGTTGAAGGTAAAAGTACAAGTGGCACTTGTTTCTGGGTGGTTGTTTAGTTTCTTGGTTCTCTAAGAAACAAAACTCAGTATCTATTTCAACCATTGAAGCAGAGTACATAGCTGCTACACAATGTTATGCATAGATATTATGGATAAAACAGACTCTTGTTAATTACAATTTAAAATTTGATTGTGTGTCTATATTATGTGATAATACAAGTGATATTAATTTAAGCAAAAATACTTTGTTGCATGCTAGATCAAAACATATAAACGTCAGACATCATTTCTTACATGATCATGTAAACAATGATAACATTAAATTAGATCATATTGATACAAATTTAAATATTACTGATATATTTACAAAGCCATTGTATTCTGATAGATTCTGTAAATTACGTATAGATTTAGGAATGCTAGATTTTGTCTTATAAGTAATTATGCATTGTGGTTTAAGAATTATTAATTCATTTTAATGCATAAATACATACTCACAACATTTTAAAAAAAATTACTTTTAAATTTAAATATTTATATATACATATACATATTTTATATACTTATTTTAAAAAAATATTACATATTTTTAATTATGTAATTATTAAAATTTATTTTGCTATAAATATACATAAATATATATCTATATATATACATATATAACAATATTATTACATATATATATACTGTTTAATCCAGACCATCCATTCAATCTTGGTTCAATCTGGCGGTTCAATGACTTCAATCCTCTTCAACTATATTAGATAAATCACAAGAGAGTACACGGATTAAAAATTCTCAATCCAAGTTCAGAACAGATATCATCCATTAGATCAAAAAGTCAACTGGTCAAATCAAAAAAGTCAGATTATATTTCAACCGTTGATTAATTCAGAGGTTAATTTGAGCCATTGAATCACTCAGGTAAAATCCTAAATATAAATACCAAAAATCCTTTTTTTTATTTCATTTTTGTTCATTCTATCTCTTCTGCCCCATTGCTTTATCTCTCTCTTCCAAAACACTCTTTAATTCTAGATTTTCAAAGCCTCTTAGTTCAATGTTCACGTGGTTAAACCGATTAATCGGTTTATTGACCTCCTAAACATATTTCTTCTGTTTGATCTTCTTAAAAAATTGTTTCGGTTCAAGCTATTTGGAAATCTCGGGTTTTTTTTTAAAATCCAGGTCAGATTTTCTTAAAGCTTCATTTAAAAAAAAAAATAAAATCAGATCTGTTTTCATATGTCTATACTTTATGTATGTATGCATTTTTGGGGGCTTCCGATCTGCTATAATAAATACTTTTATTTTTCAATTTTTTTTAAAAATATTTTGATGAACAGATCTTTTCATATTTGTGTTTACCCAAATCTGTTGATTCTTTTCGGTATAAATATATATACTCTATATTTACACAAGTACATTCCGATTATCAAAAAGTTTTTTTTTTCTATCTACATTCAAGTTCTGCATACTAATCTGCACATAGATTTATCACTACACTTATATTATATATGCATATATTTACTTTATATCCATATATATAAATATCTTTTATATATACTGTATACATATGCTATTTATTTATATCTTATATATACTATAGCCTATATATATACATACTGAATACATATTTATAATTCATATATTGCATATTTATCTATTTTTTTATTACGTGCCGAAGATTTGGTTGTTGCTTGTGAGTTGCAGGTTATGAAAAGTATTTATATTCTTTCTTCCCGTCACTTTTTGTGATGACAAAAGAGGAGAAGAAAAATATTATATTGGACAACAAACTGCATAATATTATATTGGACAACAAACTGCATGCTAACTTCTGCCAAATAATCATATATGTTGTTATGAGAGTTTCTCAAAATTAAAAATTTCTTCAAAATGCATGCATAAATTTAGGGGGAGCATTTAAAATATTTTTATATAATTGTCATCATCGAAAAGGAGAAAATTGATGGGTCTCCAACTTTTAAGTCTTATTTATTTTGATGGTAACAAATTAAGTAAATAAATCAATTAAAATTAGAATCCTCTCTATAGATTAATATTATTATTTTAATTATCTTATTTACTTTGACCAAAAATATTTTATTAAAACTTATTAAATTAATATTTTATTAATCTTGATAACTAATATCAAGTGTTATAAATATTTATTTATAAAATAATATTTTTTAAGGCAAGGAAACTCTTATTCTTCCTAAATGATTTTTATAAACTAAAGCTTTCAAAATATTATATTATATATTAAAGCTATTTTTTTAGTATTAAGTAATAAATTTTAATTAGGTGAGTTTTAGTATAGTAGTAAATTTTAATTAGGATTCTATTAAAGTAGAAAATATTAGTGGGAGATTGTTTCCTTTTTAAATTAGGATTTTGACTTAATCCTCAAGTATCGAGTTTTCTATTTAAGTATTGTAGTACCTCATTATTTTTCAGATTATGAAATATGAATTGATTTGAGATTAAAATTTTGTGCTCGTTTGTTTCTTTACCGATTATCTGTGGGGATATGTATTTTATTCATTCTTTCCACTTTATCCTACATCAAATGGAAGCTTCAATGGCCTTTTATTGATTTCGTGCCCTGCCATGTAGAAAGATACAAATAATCAAACACAGAACTTCAAAATCCGTTGAAAAATAAATATTACTAGCTGAAAATTTTGAAATTAAAAACTAAAGCGGTAGCCTCAAGAACTCACAAAAAGAATCGAGTGGTGATTGGAACTCATAGAAATCGTGGAAAAGAAAGGAAATCGCGGAGGAGATACTCAACCCATGGAGGAGGGATAAAGACGGTGATGGAGATTTGGGGGTTTAGGCGGAAGATCGGAGGATACAGATTTTGGGATTTGGTGGAAAATTTTGAAGGATCGATTTAAGGGAAAAAAGAGAGGGACAATATAGGCACCAATAATTTTAGGCAATTTTATAATTTTTTCTATACAGCTACGGCCAAGGCAACCCTACCTATAACCCCTTTATACATACCTATACTATAACAATATACAAATTCCCAAATATTATAAATTAATAAGTTATTAATAGAAATTAAATGTTTGAATGTGACAAGTGTTTTGGGACAAGTCATGCATGGAGTATTTAATTATGGAATTTAATTTCAAGCTTAATGAAACAAGTTTGGATAAAAAAGGAGTTGAATTGGATCAAATTAGAGCAATGTATGGATTTTTGGGAATTAAAATTTCCTAGAAATTAGGGATAATGACCATATTACCCTTATCAATTTGGAAAATAACATGTGTGTCCTAAGTTGGTTTAAAGTCCATTATACCCTTGTTTAAGGATGGGAAATGGCTTGTTTAACCTTAACTAAGCTTGAGTTAACTTAACCATTCATGGTTAAGTGTTGGAAGATTAATATAACACATATATGTGTATCATACGTATGTAGCAAGTGTTCATTTCATTTTCCAGCAAAGAGAGCTTATAAGAGAGAAAAGAGAGAAGCAAGTCTAGGGTTGCTAAGAAATTGTAAGAGATTCAAGGAAAATAGCTCAAGACAGGTTAAAAAGTTACCAAAGGTAGATCATCCAACACTCACAAGGTTTCTAGCAAGGAGAAGAGTAGCAAAAAGAAGGTATAAATAATGTTCAAGCTATGAAACTTGTTGTTTATGTGTTTATATGTAAGGAAAGATGAAGCCATGCATGTATCTTGGTGATATATGTGATGATTATGTGATTTATGTGTCATATGATTGAATTGTTATGAAATCCTAAGCATAAGTTGGCTAGACAAAGGTGGTACACTATTCATGTGTAGTTTCAAAGTTGGAAAGCATGATTCATGTATGATTAAGGGTTATATGTTACTAGACATGATGGAAATTTGGTTTGAGAGGATGAAGACGTGTGATACATGCATTATCATATATTAGAAAGTATCAAAGAAACCTAGATGGGGTAAAAATTATGTTTTGTAAAGGTTGATTGAATATTAGGCTATGTTTTGTGCCTAAACCAAATTATAATATGTAAAGTGTTTTGGAAGGTGCATGTAGAAGCTACACATGCACACAAAGTTGCTAAATGAGTATGTGTTGACATATATGTGCATGGTGTGCAAGAATTCAAAGTTGGTTTATGAATGAAGTTTTTACAAAGTTGATATAATGCAACCAATGTGCAATTTTGGCTATTTTGTGTGATTGAAGGTAAAATGAGACCAAACATGTAAGTTTAATGTATATACACGTGTTAAAATCGAATTGGAAGTCATTTGATTCGTATGACGACAACTATCCATTTTATACGTTTTAAAACGTTCACCGACGTCCAAAACGAAATCTTTGAAAAAATAAGGTCAAATCATGATTTTTAAATGTTTTAAAGACCCATGCATGTCAAATACATGTTATATGTGTTATATGAAATATTGGAACCAGGTTTTACAAAAAGGCGCAAAAAATAACAAGGATTTTTGAAAGAATTTTTTTTCAGGAAAACCAGTACTGCGCCGAGGCGCAATATTTTACTCGTAGAACTGCGCCGGGTGTAAGACCCCGAATTTTATGAAATACAAAATTTAATTTTTCTTCATATAGATATTTTTTTAAACAGTAAGTGGTTAAATCGATAAAGTTAAAAGTTAAGGATGTTATGTGCAAATTTTATTTTGTCGGACAATATTCGCTTTGTCGGGGAATATTCGTTTGGTCGGGGAATATTCGTTTGGTCCGACGGCGCCGAAATAACAAATTATTGGTGGACCCCACAACGGAATATTTGTCGGATATAGAAAACGACAGAAATAACCTTTTTAAATAAAAATAGTCAACGGAACTGTTAAAATACCGGTGATAAAAGAATAGTAGCATACGGTAGTTATTGGTATTTTCTGTAGCACTCGGTACTCTACAGTAACACACGGTATTGCATAGTGTCTCATATTTTTGGTCTGATAATTGACACCGTAACTGTTACGCATCATTTCATCGATAATTGTCACTGCATAATATTTTATATTATCAATTCAATAATTGTTGTTACACAGTATTTTGCATTATTGATTTAATAATTGTCATTACACTGTATTTTATATCATTGAGTCAATAATTGTTGTTGCACTGTTTTTAAAATTATTGAACCTAATAATTGTGACAGTAACATATGCACAGTAATTCATATTATTGAATCAATAATTGTCATTACACAGTAACGTATGCTTTATTTTACATTATTGTTATCTCTATTATGATGTTATTTAAACAGTTGTATTTCATTAATTTATTGACTTGATATCTAAGAGCTAACTATACTGTATTTATAACAATTAGTCATAATAATTGAATTGATAAAGTTATTTGTTTATAATATAAAGTTAGGTGATTATTAGGTGAATGAAATGAATGGTGTAGATTAAAGTGTGAATTATTGTTGAATAATTGAATTGATTTGTTTATAATATAAAGTTAGGTGATTATTAGGTGATATGAAATGAATGGTGTAGATTAAAGTGTGAATTATTGTTGAATAATTAAATTGATTTGTTTATAATATAAAGTTAGGTGATTATTAGGTGATATGAAATGAATGGTGTAGATTAAAGATAATATAATATTTGAAATGGATGGTGTAGATTAAAAGATGATCTTTAAATGAATGGTTTAGATTAAATGAATGATAAGATTTTTGGCTATAAATAGAAGCCTTAACTTAAGGATTTTTCATAAACTTCCTTACTTGTTCTTTCTTTCTCTCTCTAAATACTTCTTGTGAAAGTTCTATCTAAGTGTGCTTAAGTCATCTTGAGTATTTGTGAAGATCTATAAGTATACGTGTACTGTTCAAGTTAATCAACCTCATTTAAATCAATATCCAGTCACGTGTTACGGTAAGGGATACCATCTTTTTCATCTTCCATTATTCAAACATACTATGGTAAGGGATTATCATTATTTGATTCTCGATAATAATATTGTTTCTTCCTTACTCATAAGACGTGCCTTTTATTTCCATGTATTAAATTGTGGGAATAACCTTACGGAGCGGATTGCCGCCTGTTGGTGAATAACCTTTCGTATTCATTCATTATTAATCTCTGAGAATAACCTTACGGAGCGGATTGCCGCCTGTTTGGTGAATAACTATTTGTACTCAAATTCTATTAAATTGTGGGAATAACCTTACGGAGCGGATTGCCGCCTGTTTGGTGAATAACTCTTTGTACTCAAATTCTATTAAATTGTGGGAATAACCTTACGGAGCGGATTGCCGCCTGTTGGTGAATAACCCTTTGTATTAATTTCCTTCACCTTTTGTTAATCAAACCTGCTACGGTAAGGGATATTATTTTCTTTCATACTCCTAAATCGAAATTTATTATGGAACTATTACTTCTATAATTCCTGAAAATATTATATGTTCCATAATAGTTGAACTTCATTATTTCAACTGAACCTTCCTATTTACGTGAACCTTTCTATTGAATTGTAACCGTTATTCTGAACTGTGGATCTTGAATATCATTTTTAAATTTCACTCCACATCATGTTGACAATTTGGACATTATTTGAATCTGTACAAAGTAAACTTCCGATACTTATTGTTATCCTATTTCTTCTGTTCATCATTTATATCATTCTAATCATCCAAAAATCAAGCTGTTGTGAATATCTGTGGCCGGGGGCACAGATGTGATATATTTGTTGAACAGATGATAGGTTAAAGGCGATATAATAGGTTAAAGGCGATACATCTGTTCGGTGTCTTTTATGGCACGTGGTGAATGTTCTCTTTGGCCCGTAGTGCAAAGATGAACTGTTGTTTGGTATGATTATGACCAAAGGCTGAATCTGGTATAATCATGACCGTTGGTGCTATATTGAATATCTTTGGCCCGTAGTACAAAGATGAACTGTTGATGTGCATGATTATGATCAGGAACTGTGAATTTGTATTATCTTGACTAATGATATTTCAGATGATAAAAGTTGATGATGTTTTTCCTAAAAAGAGAACCGAGTGGACATTATAGTCTGCATTATTCTTCTAATAGATTACTCATTCCGCTGCTATTATTGATCTGAACGTTGTTTAAGAATTTAACTGCAGTTTTTGATATAAACCTTGTAGTCTATTGTATTCTATCAAGAACTCAACTGTTGAAGACTAATGATAATTTATTCGTCATTATCTTAGTCATGATATTCTTTACTGGGCTATTTGAGCTCACCCTTTCTTTTGTTCCATTGTTTTTCAACAGGAGATGAAAACATAACAGGGTCTAGCCGGGGAATGAAGTGAGGGTTCGAGGAATAGTTATCATAGTCTTCACGTTTTGTAAAATAGTGTGGCAATAATAGTGAAGACTTAGTTGTGTATTATTATACACTGTATTGTTGTACGTTGTGCTTTGTTGTAATAATTTTGTTGTAATATTTTGACGACTCAAGTTTGGGCTGTGTGGGCCCAGATTTGGGGGCGTCACAGTTGGCATCAGAGCTTAGGGATATGGTCTTTAATGGCGATCTGGGGTAGAACTAGGAGGGGAGAGACGAATAGAATCAGTCACTAGTGTGTCCTACCTAAAATAGATTTTATTATCTAATGAGTCGATTTGAATGTAGGAACATGAAGTGATGAGTCAGTTTATTTGAACTAACATTTATTTTGTGACCACAGTTTAGTATGACATCTGAAAATCAAGAGGTTAACTATGGAATACCCGAAACAAATGTAGCCGAGAATCAAGAGGCCCCAAACAATCCTCCTGCCAACTCAGGAAATAATGTTCCTGATAACATGATGAACGATGGATTCTTTAGGAATTTCATGCAGTTCATACAGAATCAAGGAAGAGGAAATCCAGTCAATAATAACGGTAGAAACGCTGGCAATTTGAGGATGGTCACTGTTAAGCAATTTAAAGAATTAGGACCACCTGAATTCCACGGGAAGCCTGACCCACTCAAAGCGGAGGCATGGCTGAAACAGACGACAAAAATACTTGATGTCTTACAATGCGCTGATGATCAGAAGGTGCCATTTGCCACTTTTATGTTACGAGGTGAGGCAGACCATTGGTGGGAAGCGGTAAAACGTATTCAACCTTCAGCACTCGAAATGTCTTGGACAGAATTCGAAGAACTGTTTAACGAGAAGTACTTCCCAGAAAGCATCCGCCATATGAAGGAAGTGGAATTCATTAAGCTGGAGCAGGGAAACATGACAGTCTCCCAATATGAAGCCAAGTTTGCCGAGTTATCTCGCTTTGCCACCCATCTTGTGGATGACGAAGCACGAATGAGTCGGATGTTCCTAAGAGGTTTGAGATTCAAAATTCGTCAACAACTTAGCTCTCATAAATTTAGTTTGTATTCAGATGTTGTGGATAGGGCTCAAAGGGTGGAGCAAACAGATGAAACATTGCAACCAAGAGTTAATGAGCAACATAGAGAAAGGAATGACAACAACCACAGGAACGAGAACCATCGAGTAGGTAACCAACACTTCGGTGGTAATTCCACATCAAATAACAGAAGAGGAGAATCCAGTGGGAACAATTTCAAAAGAAAGAGATTCCATAATAATTATGGAAGGGCACCAGCACCAGTACCAACACCAGCACCGACCCCAGTTTCAAGGGGAGAAGATCGACCACCAGTGAGATGCTATAGGTGTGGTCAGGAAGGTCACATCAGCCCAAACTGTACACTGCAGTCCAAAAAGTGCTACAGTTGTGGGAAAGAGGGTCATCTTGCGCGGTTTTGTCCTGCCACAAAATCAAGTCCAGCTGCAATGATGATACCAAAAGCTAGCGCGGATAAAGGAAAATCTGTAGTTCAAGGGAGAGCTTTTGTTGTGACATCCCAAATGGCGCGAAACTCGAACGAGGTGATAACCGGTAAGCTATTCATAAATTCTCGTGAAGTCTACGCTTTGTTAGATACTGGCTCTACCCATTCTTTTATCTCACCTGCATGTGCTCAGCGTTTAAACTTAACTCCTGAAAACTTGGACTTTGACTTATCAGTTGAAACCCCATTAGGAGAAATGACCATTACATCTACTGTCTATAAATCTTGCCTAGTTCAAATCAACAACCTCACATTATCTGTTGACCTTATTTCTTTGGAGATGCGTGAATTTGATGTGATTTTAGGAATTGATTGGTTGACTACCCATCATGCTAAAATTGATTGTTTTCATAAGATTATTAGTTTTCATATTCCTAATCAACCTGTCATGCAAATTCAAGCAACTAAACCATTGAAATCTATAACTGTTATTTCTAGCCATAAAGCCATTCGTTTATTGAAAAACGGATGTCAAGCCTTTTTAGCTCATGTCACTGATTTGAACAAAAATACATCAAACTTGAATGATATTCCCATTGTTAATGAGTTTCCTGACGTTTTTCCTGAAGAACTTCCTGGCTTACCCCCAAACCGTGAAATTGATTTTTATATTGATCTTGAACCCGGTACCAAGCTCATTTCCAAAGCTCCCCACCGAATGGCTCCCATTGAACTTCAAGAGTTAAAAGTCCAACTACAGGAATTGTTGGATACCGGTTTCATTTGTCCGAGTGCATCACCTTGGGGTGCTCCTGTTCTATTTGTGAAGAAGAAAGACGGGAGTATGAGATTGTGCATTGACTACCGAGAATTGAACCATGTCACCATCAAGAACAGGTACCCGTTACCTCGGATTGATGACATGTTTGATCAATTGCAAGGCGCTCAACATTTCTCAAAGATTGATCTCCGTTCTGGATATCATCAGTTAAAGGTTAAAGCTGAGGACATTCCAAAGACTGCTTTCAGAACTCGTTATGGGCATTATGAGTTCTTAGTCATGCCTTTTGGACTAACTAATGCTCCTGCAGCTTTCATGGACATGATGAACCGGATATTCAAGGAACATTTGGATCATTTTGTGGTTGTCTTTATTGATGACATCCTCATATACTCCAAGAGTCGCGAGGATCATGAACAACACCTGAGATTGATACTACAAAAGCTCCGTGAAAACAAATTATATGCCAAGTTGAAGAAATGTGAGTTCTGGCTTGAGGAGGTCGCGTTTCTTGGGCATGTGATTCCTAGTCAAGGAATATCAGTCGATCCTGCGAAGATTGAAACGGTACTAAATTGGGAACAACCCAAAACAGTAACCGAAGTCCGAAGTTTTCTGGGTCTAGCTGGTTATTATCGGAGATTCGTAGAAGGATTTTCTCGAATCGCCACTCCATTAACGCAGCTTACTCGGAAAAGCACAAAATTCATATGGAACGAGGAATGCGAGAAAAGTTTCCAAGAACTCAAGAAGAGACTGGTTTCAGCTCCTGTTCTGACCATACCATCAGGATCAGGAGAATTTGTTATCTACAGCGATGCTTCTGGCAAAGGTCTAGGCTGTGTCCTTATGCAACATGGAAAGGTTATAGCCTACGCCTCTCGACAACTCAAAGATTATGAGAAAAATTATCCTACTCATGATCTAGAGTTGGCAGCAGTCGTTTTCGTGTTGAAGATCTGGAGACACTACTTGTACGGAGAAAAAGTGGATATCTATACGGATCATAAAAGTCTCAAGTATTTCTTTACCCAGAAGGAACTCAACATGTGACAACGACGTTGGCTTGAGCTGTTAAAGGATTATGACCACACAATCCAGTATCACCCGGGAAAGGCGAACGTTGTAGCTGACGCTTTGAGCAGAAAATCTTATGCAAGTACAAGTGCACTGCTGACAACACAAAAGTGTATTTTGTACGACTTGCAAAAGATGGAGATAGAGCTAAAGACACCAGGGACCCACTCGAAGATTGCTCACGTGCGAGTAGAACCAACTTTAATCGATAAAATTAAAGCTGCTCAAGCTACCGATCCGGAACTGATAAACATGATAAAGAAAGTACAAGAAGGTGTCATTCCCGAAGCAAGAATCGACGAGAAAGGAATACTTCGAGTCAACTCTCGACTCTGTGTTCCTAACGATCCTGAATTAAAGCATAAAATCATGATGGAGGCACACAACACGCCGTTTGCAATCCACCCAGGAGGTACCAAGATGTATCGAGATCTTCGACATACATTCTGGTGGAACAATATGAAAAGAGAGATTGCGGAGTTTATCTCAAGGTGCCTAACTTGTCAACGTGTCAAGGCAGAACATCAAGTTCCTAAAGGTCCATTACAATCACTTGAAGTTCCCGAATGGAAGTGGGAACACATCAATATGGACTTCGTGACGGGTCTTCCAAAAGTTTCTCAAGGCTTAGATGCAATTTGGGTGATCGTAGATAGATTGACCAAATCTGCTCATTTCTTGCCTATACGAGAAAACTTTTCACTTGAACGTCTTGCCGGTATGTACATAAATGAGATCGTGAGATTGCATGGCATGCCAGTTTCCATAGTTTCTGATCGAGATCCTAGATTCACTTCACGCTTTTGGATCAGTCTACAAAAAGCTATGGGCACTGAACTACGTTTTAGTTCTGCATACCATCCTCAAACGGACGGACAATCGGAAAGGACGATCCAGACCCTCGAAGATCTTTTGAGACTTTGTGTATTAGACTTCAAAGGAAGTTGGGATAAGTACTTGCCGTTGGTGGAATTTTCTTACAACAACAGTTACCAAGCAAGCATAGGCATGGCTCCATTCGAGGCATTGTATGGAAGGAAGTGTCGCTCTCCAATATGTTGGAATGAGGTAGGAGAAGCAAAATTGTTGGGACCCGAGTTGGTACGCTTGACGACCGAAAAGATCCAAATGATCCGACAACGAATACAGACCGCACAAGAACGACAAAAGAGTTATGCTGATCTTCATCGGAGAGACGAAAGTTTCAACGTCGGAGATCATGTATTCTTACGTGTTTCTCCATGGAAAGGGGTTACGAGATTCGGAAAGAGAGGAAAGCTTAACCCTCGATTTATTGGCCCATTTGAAATCCTCGATCGAATAGGAACCGTAGCCTACAGACTAGCCCTACCACCAAGTATGTCTCGCATCCATAACGTTTTTCACATATCTATGTTACGTAAATATGTGAAGGACCCAAACCACGTCATTGAGTTAGAACCAGACGTTATAGCAGAGGATTTAACATACGAGGAGGTACCTGTTAAGATCCTGGATAAGAAGGAGCAGATCCTACGCTCAAAGGTTATACCTCAAGTTAAGGTTTTATGGAGGAACCAAGATACTGAGGAAATGACCTGGGAGCTAGAATCTGAGATGAAATCTAAGTATCCTTACCTCTTCGATATGTCAGGTACGTCAATTTCGGGGACGAAATTTCATAAGGAGGGGAGGTTGTAAGACTCCGAATTTTATGAAATACAAAATTTAATTTTTCTTCATATAGATATTTTTTTAAACAGTAAGTGGTTAAATCGATAAAGTTAAAAGTTAAGGATGTTATGTGCAAATTTTATTTTGTCGGACAATATTCGCTTTGTCGGGGAATATTCGTTTGGTCGGGGAATATTCGTTTGGTCCGACGGCGCCGAAATAACAAATTATTGGTGGACCCCACAACGGAATATTTGTCGGATATAGAAAACGACAGAAATAACCTTTTTAAATAAAAATAGTCAACGGAACTGTTAAAATACCGGTGATAAAAGAATAGTAGCATACGGTAGTTATTGGTATTTTCTGTAGCACTCGGTACTCTACAGTAACACACGGTATTGCATAGTGTCTCATATTTTTGGTCTGATAATTGACACCGTAACTGTTACGCATCATTTCATCGATAATTGTCACTGCATAATATTTTATATTATCAATTCAATAATTGTTGTTACACAGTATTTTGCATTATTGATTTAATAATTGTCATTACACTGTATTTTATATCATTGAGTCAATAATTGTTGTTGCACTGTTTTTAAAATTATTGAACCTAATAATTGTCACAGTAACATATGCACAGTAATTCACATTATTGAATCAATAATTGTCATTACACAGTAACGTATGCTTTATTTTACATTATTGTTATCTCTATTATGATGTTATTTAAACAGTTGTATTTCATTAATTTATTTACTTGATATCTAAGAGCTAACTATACTGTATTTATAACAATTAGTCATAATAATTGAATTGATAAAGTTATTTGTTTATAATATAAAGTTAGGTGATTATTAGGTGAATGAAATGAATGGTGTAGATTAAAGTGTGAATTATTGTTGAATAATTGAATTGATTTGTTTATAATATAAAGTTAGGTGATTATTAGGTGATATGAAATGAATGGTGTAGATTAAAGTGTGAATTATTATTGAATAATTAAATTGATTTGTTTATAATATAAAGTTAGGTGATTATTAGGTGATATGAAATGAATGGTGTAGATTAAAGATAATATAATATTTGAAATGGATGGTGTAGATTAAAAGATGATCTTTAAATGAATGGTTTAGATTAAATGAATGATAAGATTTTTGGCTATAAATAGAAGCCTTAACTTAAGGATTTTTCATAAACTTCCTTACTTGTTCTTTCTTTCTCTCTCTAAATACTTCTTGTGAAAGTTCTCTCTAAGTGTGCTTAAGTCATCTTGAGTATTTGTGAAGATCTATAAGTATACGTGTACTGTTCAAGTTAATCAACCTCATTTAAATCAATATCCAGTCACGTGTTACGGTAAGGGATACCATCTTTTTCATCTTCCATTATTCAAACATACTATGGTAAGGGATTATCATTATTTGATTCTCGATAATAATATTGTTTCTTCCTTACTCATAAGACGTGCCTTTTATTTCCATGTATTAAATTGTGGGAATAACCTTACGGAGCGGATTGCCGCCTGTTGGTGAATAACCTTTCGTATTCATTCATTATTAATCTCTGAGAATAACCTTACGGAGCGGATTGCCGCCTGTTTGGTGAATAACTCTTTGTACTCAAATTCTATTAAATTGTGGGAATAACCTTACGGAGCGGATTGCCGCCTGTTTGGTGAATAACTCTTTGTACTCAAATTCTATTAAATTGTGGGAATAACCTTACGGAGCGGATTGCCGCCTGTTGGTGAATAACCCTTTGTATTAATTTCCTTCACCTTTTGTTAATCAAACCTGCTACGGTAAGGGATATTATTTTCTTTCATACTCCTAAATCGAAATTTATTATGGAACTATTACTTCTATAATTCCTGAAAATATTATATGTTCCATAATAGTTGAACTTCATTATTTCAACTGAACATTCCTATTTACGTGAACCTTTCTATTGAATTGTAACCGTTATTCTGAACTGTGGATCTTGAATATCATTTTTAAATTTCACTCCACATCATGTTGACAATTTGGACATTATTTGAATCTGTACAAAGTAAACTTCCGATACTTATTGTTATCCTATTTCTTCTGTTCATCATTTATATCATTCTAATCATCCAAAAATCAAGCTGTTGTGAATATCTGTGGCCGGGGGCACAGATGTGATATATTTGTTGAACAGATGATAGGTTAAAGGCGATATAATAGGTTAAAGGCGATACATCTGTTCGGTGTCTTTTATGGCACGTGGTGAATGTTCTCTTTGGCCCGTAGTGCAAAGATGAACTGTGGTTTGGTATGATTATGACCAAAGGCTGAATCTGGTATAATCATGACCGTTGGTGCTATATTGAATATCTTTGGCCCGTAGTACAAAGATGAACTGTTGATGTGCATGATTATGATCAGGAACTGTGAATTTGTATTATCTTGACTAATGATATTTCAGATGATAAAAGTTGATGATGTTTTTCCTAAAAAGAGAACCGAGTGGACATTATAGTCTGCATTATTCTTCTAATAGATTACTCATTCCGCTGCTATTATTGATCTGAACGTTGTTTAAGAATTTAACTGCAGTTTTTGATATAAACCTTGTAGTCTATTGTATTCTATCAAGAACTCAACTGTTGAAGACTAATGATAATTTATTCGTCATTATCTTAGTCATGATATTCTTTACTAGGCTATTTGAGCTCACCCTTTCTTTTGTTCAATTGTTTTTCAACAGGAGATGAAAACATAACAGGGTCTAGCCGGGGAATGGAGTGAGGGTTCGAGGAATAGTTATCATAGTCTTCACGTTTTGTAAAATAGTGTGGCAATAATAGTGAAGACTTAGTTGTGTATTATTATACACTGTATTGTTGTACGTTGTGCTTTGTTGTAATAATTTTGTTGTAGTATTTTGACGACTCAAGTTTGGGCTGTGTGGGCCCAGATTTGGGGGCGTCACACCGGGGCGCAGTGATGCTGGGAAGACCTCGCCGGGGTGAAAGCAGAGAGAGCCGGAGCGCGGTTTAGCCGAGCCAAACTCGCGGTCAGCGCAGTGTTAAGAAGGAAACATGGCGCCGGGGCGCCATGTACTGAAGTTTTAAAAATATTTTATTTTGTTTCCAAAATGCAATATTTTGATATTAAATGATATAAACATGTATGTAAGTCATAATTTGATAAAAATGATTAGTGTGGTAGATGTTAAGGACAAATGAGCAATGTGTTATACGTTAGAGGTTATATAAAGACAAAAGGTAGCTTATAGCAAGTTATCGCATGCATGTAAATGTAACTAATGCATGAACCCATATTATGGTCATGTAGGTTATAAACGGGGTAATATTTTGCCAGTTGTGATAGACGAGGATACAGGCAAGTGTTTTATCAGAACTCTTAATTGCAGTTCCTTAAACAGTTATTCATAATATGCATTCACGTGTTCATGTAAAGTTCATTCATCATTGAACTACTCTGAAAAAGGTCGATGCCAATTTTGATTCCGGCTAGACACATATGATGATATATGTTGTAATCAAATGTTCATTGTTATGTTCCCCAACTCACATTGTCGCGATGTGGATTCTATGATATGCTGTAACAGAACAACTCTGATAAAGGGGAGTAAAGTATAAAATAAAATAATTTTATGGTGTGGTTGCGTCGCTAGATGTTTATGTTGTGCACAATATAAAAGTACGATGGGCTGATTACCCATAGTACACATCTAAATTGAATAGCAGTCTTATGACTATCCTGGGCAATGTCAGTCTTTATGATTGGTATTGTTCTTAGCGAGTTCTAGGTCTTGTGACCGTACAGCAAACAAGCTTCATGTTTTCAACTAATCATGTAAAGTTATGCATGTTCTCATGTTCATACATTGAACTGATATTGGTCAGCTATTGGAAATGATCCATTACATTGTTTGGTTCAGCTTACTGTAAATGACTTATACATTATAAATGATTTTTCATTCGCCATTCTAAGATATCATGTCATCATTGTTTATATACTTGCTGAGCTATTTGATGCTCACTCTTGCTTTTAAACATGATATTTCAGCTAAACCTGAGCAGGTCGAGGGGTCGGGTACAGACAAGGGAAAAGGAAAAGTCAGCAAATAGTTGATGTGCAATGATAGGGTCATGTATATGTAAACTGTATCTTTTTGTAATATGTCAGGTACATATGTATGTATATATAAAGGTATGTAGGACCTGGGATAGTTATGAATGAATGTAATTAAGTTTTATTATTATTCTAATTGAATGAATATGTTCACAGGGTAGAGTAGTATCGTGAGCACCGAACCCGTGGTTCAAGGGACCCGGATTTGGAGGCGTCACATATACCATCGGCTACAGACATGCTGTCAATATATATACAGACTGTTAAAGTGGGATCGTCGCAATATGCCCCTATAGCTACGCTTTCGCCCTTACTGCAGCTATAGATCATCACCTTATCCTCAATTTCTAGTAGTGATTATTATATAAATATATTTAATAAAATAGAATATTCATAGTTAAAATCCACAAATATCCTACTAAATAATTACATTAATAATCAAAATTTATTCCTAAATTATAATACAAAATTAATAACAAATTTTTTTATTTTCTTTTTCCTTTTTGCATCATTCTCCTCGCCTTTGAAAAAAACTCGTCCTCGAGTTTTGAAATAACTGAACTAGGAACTCAGTCTAAACATTACTGAAGAAATGTTCAACGACTATTTGACTAAGATGACATCATCCACTTAACCGTTGTTATTAATGATTGATGTGACATAACAGAGCAAAAAGCTAACTGACATGTCAGAGGAGGAAGAAGACTGACATAGCAAAAAGAAGCAGCAGGAATCAAGCTGACATTGCTCAAATACCAACATCAGGGATCTTGGATATCAAAGCATTTAAAGAAGCAACAACTATCTTCCAATGGACTAAAGCTCCAATGTATAGAACTCTCAACGATCAACTGTCCAACGAAAAAATGGTAGAACTCTATCTATATAATGATCATCATTAGAAACTATACGAGAGAGTGTGAAGAAGAAAGTGTGAGAGAGAAAAGAAGAAAAGAGAAAAGAGAAGGAGCTAAAAAGATAGGTGGTGAAAAGAAGAAGCTAAATACAGAAGAACCCACCAATGAAGAGTAAACGTAGAATCCTTTCAGTCAGAGCTGAATGAAGAAAATTGATCCATAAACTTAAGGAGTATAAGAAAAAAAGGACCAATCCACAAGAGATTGAAGGGGGGGACTGGTCATTTGCATGAATATCTTCAACCCAATGTTATTCTACACTTTGAAAATCAATTAAGAATGATTCCAGAGCTAGAGCTGATTAGATAAATGTGATGGCTCTGGAATTCATTCCATCACTGCCAAGTTCTATTAAATGAGCTTAATGTAAACTTGGCAGCACCCCCAATAACTCCAAGCAAACACCAAGTTGGGACTTAGTGGCCCGACAAATTCAGAGGAATCTGCCATTGTTGAGGGAAGAGGACTAAGTTTCCTATGGAGGAAATTGGGTGAGACCCATCTAATTCTTAGTGAATCAACCCTTGTTAAGGGAAGAGGACTTAATGTCCTAATTGGAGATAAGACGGAACTTAGTGATCCACCTATTCTTAGTGAATCAGAACCTTAGTGGGAGGATTTGGTGTCCAAATTGTAAGGACTTAGCGTCCAATTTATCTTTAGTGGAATATTCCTGCTCAGTGACAAGGAAGAGAGGAGTAGGAGTAGTTAAGACTCCGAACATCTTAAAAATACTATATTCTCAATGTCTCTTTACCCCTTCTTTGTATTTTATGTTTATTCCATGTATGATGAGATTATTGTGTATGTAGCTTTCCATTAGCAAATTTATGAACAGAACTGTGTATGTCATTTCAAAATGATCAAAAGGGACTTTACCAAATACTCTTATTCCATAGCACATATAATTGTCTAAATATTTGGTAAAAATATTTAAAAATGCAAAAAGTTATACATCAATTGTACAATAATCTATTCAACCCCCCTCTAGATCATATTAACGTACCTCTGGGAACTAACAAAAGGCACCAGAAATGCTTATCCTTAATGACATTGTCTCTAATCCACTTTGCTTTAAAGAGAAGTGCTATGAAAATTAACAATGTTCCACAAGTGGAGAATGATAGCAGCATTGTTCTAATCATCAATTTGCTTTAGGATAAGGCCCACCTCCAAAGTTGGAAGAGGAACTTTGTTCCAAGCCACTTTAGTTCCATATTTATGGAGATTAGGGCCTTTCCATAAAAACCTCGATAGGATAAATTTTATAGCTTTGATAGTGGCTGAAGGTAAAATAAAAAATGATAACCAATAAGCCTAGATTACAAACAACACAGACTTCATCAATTGAATTCTTCTAGAGAATGAGATGAACTTTGTGGTCCAAGATGTGACCTTGGCTGTAATTCTATTAATTAAAGGTTTGCAATATGCTGCTAACAACTTGGTGGAAATAAGAGGAACACCAAGAAGCTTGGTTGGGGTAAAACCCTAACAAATCCAAGGTCGTTTGTATTTTCAATCACTTCCTTAGATTTGACATTTGCTAGGAAACATTGGCTTTTATTTACATTAATGAAAAGACCGGAAAGACTGGAGAAGTTTTTGAGACAATGCTTTAGTGTACCCACTGAAAGAGCATCGCCATGACAAAAAAAAAACATGAGTTCATTAGCGAAACAGAGGTTAGTAATCTTGTTTAAACCAGCTCTCCAGTGGAATTTGAAGGGATGATACTTAATCATATCATCAATGAGTAGATTAAGAAACTCTATAATAATAACAACAAGATAAGGTGACAAGGGGTCTCCTTGACGAAGACCTTTAACACCCTTAAAAAATCACAAAGTGCACCATTGATCTTGATAGAGAATTTTGTTGTTGTAATGCAAACCTTGATCTAATAGAGAAATTTAGGTGGAAATTTAAAGAAATGAAGCACATAAAAAAGAAAATCCCATCTTACCGAGTCAAAAGCTTTCCTCAAATCATTTTTCAAAGTACAACGCGAAGGACCAAAATTCCTATGGAAATTCCTCATTAATTCCTGAGCAAGGAGGATGTTTTAAAATATCTTAAATTAACTTTCAAAAGTCAACAGTGAACTTATAATTTGGAACCGAGTGAGTGGTAACTTAAAAAGGTGGTTTCTAGGTTTTCAAAAGTCAACAGTGATCTTATAATTTGGAATCGAGGGAGTGGTAACTTAAAAAGGTGGTTTCTAGGCTTTATTGAGGGAGTTGACTGGAGAGGATTCTGAGTTTAACTCGCTAAATGGACTCAAGTCTAGTCAAAGTCATGAATTTGTCCAATTTATTTTATAATCCTAAATTTTATATCTAAGTTCAATAAATTTAATAGTAATTTATAAAAGTATATAGAGTTGGAACTTAAGATTATTAATTTACTAAGGATATTTTCTTTCATTTCACCACAAAAATAACAATGTTTTAATGACCGTACACAATCCACACCTTCCGTTTTTCTTATAAATATCAAAATTTGGTAGCTCACGCGCTGAGTATGTAAATTATGTGAGATAAAATAAAAATTTTATAAAATTTAAAAGACTAAATAGAAAAATAAAAAATATTAATATAGAAAGGACAAAATAATAATATAACTAAATCTGTTAAAAAAAAGAGGAAAGAAAAAAAGTGTGACACAATTACATCGCTGACATCTACGACTCTAGAAGGTCGCTTTATAATATAGATATTAATTGCATATAAACTATGTACAAATATTAGTTTATGCATATAAACTTCTTAAACAAATTATGAAATAATTTGGTGATATATAAGGAAAAGTATATATTTAATCTTTTTCTTAATTATGTTATACTTTGTATGTCCTTCACCAAATTTTCCCCATACACAAATATATCATATTTTCCCCATACACAAATATATCATATTGCTAGTACCGTTGCTAAAAATATTACTTTTTTCCATTTTAAATTATATGATCATTGTTGACTTTTAAAAATTAATTTGAGACTTTTTCAAAATTAAAATTCAGATGACCCATTAAAACTTATGAAACAATAAAATTTATAATGAATAATACTTTTTATATAGTTTATAATGTTCATCATTATATTGATTAAAATTTTAAAAATCTATATCAATTTTGAGTTTAAAAATCTCTTAAATTGACTTTAAAAGTTGACAATAATCAAATCATCTGGAATGGTGAAAATTGATATTTGCAAAAAAAAATTGTTGTTGATATTTTGCAAAACTACTCTCACATGAATAGTAAATAGTACCCACATAAATGTAAGTGAAACCTTATAAAATTTTGAAAATAATACTTCATCTGCTCTAAAATTAGAGATATATTTTTGTTTTTAGTCCTTTCTAAATTTAGAGATACATTTCTATTTTAGGATTATAAAGTGCCATGATATTTTTAATTTGTCATTACTTTTTTATTATCATTTTCAATATTAAACCACCACAACTTAATTTCTAACTAATACTAAATTTATAAAGTATTTGATAAAATAAAATTTTATTTACAAAGGGCACAAAAAAGATCTAGAAGGAGGTTAAATAGATTCTTTTAGAAAATCTTAGATTGAAATTGTTTAGCCAATTAATTAATCAATTAACTTATTTGAGTTATGCACAGTAGAATATTTTCAAAGATGATAAAATGAAACATCTTAGCTCTAAATTTAGTGGTATAATGTAGAAAAAAATCTCAATTGATATTGCAGTTACATGACAATTAATAAAGCAATAAAGAGACATAATATTTTGAAGATGTTCAGAGCCTAAAATATTCTTAATCCTCTCTTCCACTCTGAGTGCAGGGATGATCCACTAAGGATGATGATTACTGAAATCAGGTTCACTAAAAATCAATTTCAATAATCTGAAACACTAAAAAACAGATAAGACTCTAAGTCTTGAGAAGTCATTATGACTTAATAAATTACTCAGACTTAATCTCACACAGAGGGTTTATTAACTTAGAATCAAGCAAGACACTAAAACTTGTCTTAATAAGATCACTAAAATCTTAAAAGGACTGTTTGAATGTTGTTTGAGGCGCTGCTAAGTGGCTTTGAGTTCTTCTCTAAATAACTTAGTAATTTGATCGATTTCTCTGAAAAACGTAGAGTAGATCTTTGGATCGTAGGGTTGAGTTTTTCAGAACACTTGAGTTTTTCGTTTTTTAATTTTTTTTTAATCGATCATTAGTCTTTTTTGTTGTGTCTGAAGTATTCATTTTATAAATTTTTCTTGAAATATGCTCGTTAGAAGTTACTATTTCTCCAATGAGTTTAGGACAGAGAAAACTTGAAGAGTCTGTTGGAGCCACCCCTAGACTCAACTTTGTCAGTTTTGTTCTAGCAGGTGCGTCCAAACCCTACAATTATAACCGTTTGAATAAAACTCTGATTTGACTTCTATCCTTTTCGTCAACACATTCAAATATCTTCATGAGGGTTGTGTGTAAGAAGCTTTCGATCCTTTGTTGTAGACTTGCCATTGACATTTCAGGAGTTGGACTCTATTATTTTGGTTGTGACAAATCGTAGAATCAATACTTAAATAATATTCACTCTACGTTTCTGATGGCTGTGATGCCCCCGGGAATTCCCGCACTGGCTACGGGCGACCCTCAGTCGTTAATGTATAACTTTCTTATAAAATTCACAACATTATATAATAATATGTTACTAAAAAAATTATAATTATTGGAGGCAGGAACCCAAATCCCTTGGTTGCAGGAATCTTAACGTAGACAATTTCCGAAAGCTGCAAAAAGAATTTCCTCAACTCCTCTTCTGTGACATTGGGATTCAAGTTACTAATAAAAATCTGCAATAAATGATAGTGAGAATTGTGTCGAGAAACATAAGGCCACAATGTCAAGTTATTAACTTACTGTGGTGTTATTTATATCATTGTCTACTGGGATTGTCTGCACTGCTGGTGTAACACCCCCTTCCCAAAATAGAAAGAGAGGTTACTCACAAAACATAACAAAACTATAAAATAAATCAAAAGCTCTATTTTGCTAAAATGAAAACTTTAATAACTGATAACCTCCACAAGTCAAACGACAAAAAAAAAATACCAAACTGGTTCAAACCACAATCTAGAATAGTTATTACAACTCCAAATCAAAAGCAATGTAGCACAGCCTAAACAAAATATATCTAAGTCACTGGGTAAAGGGAGCTCTCATCACACTTGCCCACGATCCCCCTGATTACCTGTTGGAAGAAAAATACAGCATGAGCCAAATGCCCAGTACAGATATAGAGAGCAAAATAAAGAACTGAAACAAATAATGCCATTAACTGAACTGAAACGAACATAACTAACGCAACGAAATAATTGGCTGAATCAAAGGGCTGGGTGTTATTTCATACCGAGCTCAAAAATATAACAGAAATATACCTTGTCACACAGACAAGTCAAATAATGCCACGCAAACAAAATAATGCCACACAGGCAAAATAATGTCGCGCAGGCAAATCACACATTGGATCGCGAGTCCAAATGCATGAAAATCGGAAGGTGTGTTTGACACAAACATCACCAAACCGCATAACAGAACAGAACAGAAACTAGGGTCAACCCATACGCCTCCCACAACAAAACACCAAATTTGGCCATCGCCCACCAAACACAAAATGGAGACGCCGTGGACTGATCACACCGCCACGGAAGGTGTCATGCCTCGGTGCCAAGAGACATGCATGTGGTACCCCCACAGGTGGTTATAACTCAGGTATACCCTACGGTATAATCTAATA
Organism: Hedera helix; assembly: GCA_947179155.2. Taxonomy (NCBI): domain Eukaryota; kingdom Viridiplantae; phylum Streptophyta; class Magnoliopsida; order Apiales; family Araliaceae; genus Hedera; species Hedera helix. The sequence goes on along the minus strand of OX359282.1, from coordinate 4,355,890 downwards.
AAGATATCATGCCACAACGAATGCGACATAATACCCACAAAAGGGTTCTAAGTGTACATGTTAAGCTGAAACGAATCAATACCAAATCCCCAAAATAAATTAACATATACGTTCTACGGAATCAAAAATAATCACTACTCCTGATTTAATAATACAAAGAGTACAAAATAAGTCTATGTAACACCAACATGAAGCTATCATATTAATTTCATAAGGAACAATCATGTGAACTAATAATGAAATTCGAAACGCGGAACAAAATGAACTAATTAAATTTAATAAGAATATCGCTGAAGGAGTACGGAAATCCGTACCTGGAATCAATAATATAATACCCAATTAAAATTCTAATTAATGTAAGACCCCGAATTTTATGAAATACAAAATTTAATTTTTCTTCATATATATATATTTTTTTTTGAAACAGTAAGTGGTTAAATCGATAAAGTTAAAAGTTAAGGATGTTATGTGCAAATTTTATTTTGTCGGACAATATTCGCTTTGTCGGGGAATATTCGTTTGGTCGGGGAATATTCGTTTGGTCCGACGGCGCCGAAATAACAAATTATTAGTGGACCCCACAACGGAATATTTGTCGGATATAGAAAACGACAGAAATAACATTTTTAAATAAAAATAGTCAACGGAACTGTTAAAATACCGGTGATAAAAGAATAGTAGCATACGGTAGTTTTTGGTATTTTCTGTAGCACACGGTACTCTACAGTAACACACGGTATTGCATAGTGTCTCATATTATTGGTCTGATAATTGACACCGTAACTGTTACGCATCATTTCATCGATAATTGTCACTGCATAATATTTTATATTATCAATTCAATAATTGTTGTTACACAGTATTTTGCATTATTGATTTAATAATTGTCATTACACTGTATTTTATATCATTGAGTCAATAATTGTTGCTGCACTGTTTTTAAAATTATTGAACCTAATAATTGTCACAGTAACATATGCACAGTAATTCACATTATTGAATCAATAATTGTCATTACACAGTAACGTATGCTTTCTTTTACATTATTGTTATCTCTATTATGATGTTATTTAAACAGTTGTATTTCATTAATTTATTGACTTGATATCTAAGAGCTAACTATACTGTATTTATAACAATTAGTCATAATAATTGAATTGATAAAGTTATTTGTTTATAATATAAAGTTAGGTGATATGAAATGAATGGTGTAGATTAAAGTGTGAATTATTGTTGAATAATTGAATTGATAAAGTTATTTGTTTATAATATAAAGTTAGGTTATATGAAATGAATGGTGTAGATTAAAGTGTGAATTATTGTTGAATAATTGAATTGATAAAGTTATTTGTTTATAATATAAAGTTAGGTGATATGAAATGAATGGTGTAGATTAAAGTGTGAATTATTGTTGAATAATTGAATTGATTTGTTTATAATATAAAGTTAGGTGATATGAAATGAATGGTGTAGATTAAAGATAATATAAAATTTGAAATGGATGGTGTAGATTAAAAGACGATCTTTAAATGAATGGTTTGGATTAAATTAAAAAAATTTGGTTATGATAAGATTTTTGGCTATAAATAGAGGACTTAACTTAAGAAATTTTTCATAACATTCTTACATACATTTTCTTCCACTCTCTAAACACTTCTTTGTGTAAGTTCTCTCTAAGTGTTCTTAAGTCATTCCTAGTTTTGAAATCTTTTGCATTCTTCTTTGAATTCCCGAGTAGAATTTTCTTATGTACAGTAACTCTTTCGAAAAATCATAGTAAATTCATTATTTATCAGAATTTAATGAATTGAAAGCCTGTCTCTTCAGTTTTTCGTCCTCTACAACTTTGAAGAAGGAAGAAAAGTCATCTGAAATCATCTTCATGCCTTAAAATACTAAAAACCATAACCTATTGTGATTTTCGTCACTATTTTTAGTCTTAGTTTTGAAAATTCATAACTCATTCATATTAACTCCGAATTGAGTGATTCTTGAGTCTATGCCGTCTATCTTTCCGAGAGTAACATTATTTTAAAAACATAAAGAGATTTTAAAAACTCTAGAAGACTCAAAAGTTAGATTCTTTACTGCTACAAACAAGGAAGGATTTGTTCGGCTATAAACTTGTTTCACAATATTACGGTAAGGAATATCATTCTTTTCACACTCTTAAATTTATTACGGTAAGGAATGTCATTTTCTTTTCTTACTTGTAAGAAATATCATTTTCTTTCATACTCTTAACCTTATTATGGTAAGGGATGTCATTTTTTTTTATACTCTCAAATTTACTACTCGTAAGGGATACCATCTTTTTCATCTTTCAATATTCAAACGTACTATGGTAAGGGATTATCATTATTTGATTCTCGATAATAATATTGTTTCTTCCTTACTCATAAGACGTGGCTTTTATTTTCATGTATTAACTTGTGGGAATAACCTTACGGAGCGGATTGCCGCCTGTTGGTGAATAACCTTTCGTATTCATTCATTATTAATCTCTGAGAATAACCTTACGGAGCGGATTGCCGCCTGTTTGGTGAATAACTCTTTGTACTCAAATTCTATTAAATTGTCGGAATAACCTTACGGAGCGGATTGCCGCCTGTTGGTGAATAACCTTTTGTATTAATTTCCTTCACCTTTTGTTAATCAAACCTGCTACGGTAAGGGATATTATTTTCTTTCATACTCCTAAATCGAAATTTATTATGGAACTATTGCTTCTATAATTCCTGAAAATATTATATGTTCCATAATAGTTGAACTTCATTATTTCAACTGAACCTTCCTATTTACGTGAACCTTTCTATTGAATTGTAACCGTTATTCTGAACTGTGGATCTTGAATATCATTTTTAAATTTCACTCCACATCATGTTGACAATTTGGACATTATTTGAATCTGTACAAAGTAAACTTCCGATACTTATTGTTATCCTATTTCTTCTGTTCATCATTTATATCATTCTAATCATCCAAAAATCAAGCTGTTGTGAATATCTGTGGCCGGGGGCACAGATGTGATATATTTGTTGAACAGATGATAGGTTAAAGGCGATATAATAGGTTAAAGGCGATACATCTGTTCGGTGTCTTTTATGGCACGTGGTGAAAGTTCTCTTTGGCCCGTAGTGCATAGATGAACTGTTGTTTGGTATGATTATCACCAAAGGCTGAATCTGGTATAATCATGACCGCTGGTGCTATATTAAATATCTTTGGCCCGTAGTGCAAAGATGAACTGTTGATTTGCATCAGGAACTGTGAATTTTTATTATCACGACTAAGGGTATTTCAGATGATAAAAGTTGATGATGTTTTTACGAAAAAGAGAAGCGAGTGGACATTATAATCTGCATTATTCTTCTAATAGATTGCTCATTCCGCTGCTATTATTGATCTGAACATTGTTTAAGAATTTAACTGCAGTTTTTGATATAAACCTTGTATTCTATTGTATTCTATCAAGAACTCAACTGTTGAAGGCTAATGATAATTTATTCGTCATTATCTTAGTCATGATATTTCTTACTGGGCTATTTGAGCTCACCCTTTCTTTTGTTCCATTGTTTTTCAACAGGAAATGAAAACATAACAGGGTCTAGCCGGGGAATGGAGTGAGGGTCCGAGGAATAGTTATCATAGTCTTCACGTTTTGTAAAATAGTGTGGCAATAATAGTGAAGACTTAGTTGTGTATTATTATACACTGTATTGTAGTACGTTGTGCTTTGTTGTAATAATTTTGTTGTAGTCTTTTGACGACTCAAGTTTGGGCTGTGTGGGCCCAGATTTGGGGGCGTCACAGTTGGCATCAGAGCTTAGGGATATGGTCTTTAATGGAGATCTGGGGTTAGAACTAGGAGGGGAGAGACGAATAGAATCAATCACTAGTGTGTCTTACCTAAATTAGATTTTTTTATCTAATGAATCGATTTGAATGTAGGAACATGAAGAGATGAGTCAATTTGTTTGAACTAACATTTATTTTGTGACAACAGTTTAGTATGGCATCTGGAAATCAAGAGGTTAACTATGGAATGCCTGAAGCGAATGTAGCCGAGAATCAAGAGGCCCCAAACAATCCTCCTGCCAACTCAGGAAATAATATTCCTGATAACATGATGAACGATGGATTCTTTAGGAATTTCATGCAGTTCATACAGAATCAAGCAAGAGGAAATCCAGTCAATAATAACGGTAGAAACGCTGGTAATTTGAGGATGGTCACTGTCAAGCAATTTAAAGAATTGGGACCACCTGAATTCCACGGGAAGCCTGACCCACTCAAAGCGGAGGCATGACTGAAACAGACGACAAAAATACTTGATGTCTTACAATGCGCTGATGATCAGAAGGTGCCATTTGCCACTTTTATGTTACGAGGTGAGGCGGACCATTGGTGGGAAGCGGTAAAACGTATCCAACCTTCAGCACTCGAAATGTCTTGGACAGAATTCGAAGAACTGTTTAACGAGAAGTATTTCCCAGAAAGCATCCGCCATATGAAAGAGGTGGAATTCATTAAGCTGGAGCAGGGAAACATGACAGTCTCCCAATATGAAGCCAAGTTTGCCGAGTTATCTCGCTTTGCCACCCATCTTGTGGATGACGAAGCACGAATGAGTCGGATGTTCCTAAGAGGTTTGAGATTCAAAATTCGTCAACAACTTAGCTCTCATAAATTTAGTATTCAGATGTTGTGGATAGGGCTCAAATGGTGGAGCAAACAGATGAAACATTGCAGCCAAGAGTTAATGAGCAACATAGAGAAATGAATGACAACAACCACAGGAACGAGAACCATCGAGTAGGTAACCAACACTTCGGTGGTAATTCCACATCAAATAACAGAAGAGGAGAATCCAGTGGGAACAATTTCAAAAGAAAGAGATTCCATAATAATTATGGAAGGGCACCAGCACCAGTACCAGCACCAGCACTGACCCCAGTTTTAAGGGGAGAAGATCGACCACCAGTGAGATGCTATAGGTGTGGTCAGGAAGGTCACATCAGCCCAAACTGTACACAGCAGTCCAAAAAGTGCTACAGTTGTGGGAAAGAGGGTCATCTTGCGCGGTTTTGTCCTGCCACAAAATCAAGTCCAGCTGCAATGATGATACCAAAAGCTAGCGCGGATAAGGGAAAATCTGTAGTTCAAGGGAGAGCTTTTGTTGTGACATCCCAAATGGCACGAAACTCGAACGAGGTGATAACCGGTAAGCTATTCATAAATTCTCGTGAAGTCTACGCTTTGTTAGATACTGGCTCTACCCATTCTTTTATCTCACCTGCATGTGCTCAGCGTTTAAACTTAACTCCTGAAAACTTGGACTTTGATTTATCAGTTGAAACCCCATTAGGAGAAATGACCATTACATCTACTGTCTATAAATCTTGCCTAGTTCAAATCAACAACCTCACATTACCTGTTGACCTTATTTCTTTGGAGATGCGTGAATTTGATGTGATTTTAGGAATTGATTGGTTGACTACCCATCATGCTAAAATTGATTGTTTTCATAAGATTATTAGTTTTCATATTCCTAATCAACCTGTCATGCAAATTCAAGCAACTAAACCATTGAAATCTATAACTGTTATTTCTAGCCATAAAGCCATTCGTTTATTGAAAAACGGATGTCAAGCCTTTTTAGCTCATGTCACTGATTTGAACAAAAATACATCAAACTTGAATGATATTCCCATTGTTAATGAGTTTCCTGACGTTTTTCCTGAAGAACTTCCTGGCTTACCCCCAAACCGTGAAATTGATTTTTATATTGATCTTGAACCCGGTACCAAGCCCATTTCCAAAGCTCCCTACCGAATGGCTCCCATTGAACTTCAAGAGTTAAAAGTCCAACTACAGGAATTGTTGGATACCGGTTTCATTCGTCCGAGTGCATCACCTTGGGGTGCTCCTGTTCTATTTGTGAAGAAGAAAGACGGGAGTATGAGATTGTGCATTGACTACCGAGAATTGAACCATGTCACCATCAAGAACAGGTACCCGTTACCTCGGATTGATGACATGTTTGATCAATTGCAAGGCGCTCAACATTTCTCAAAGATTGATCTCCGTTCTGGATATCATCAGTTAAAGGTTAAAGCTGAGGACATTCCAAAGACTGCTTTCAGAACTCGTTATGGGCATTATGAGTTCTTAGTCATGCCTTTTGGACTAACTAATACTCCTGCAGCTTTCATGGACATGATGAACCGGATATTCAAGGAACATTTGGATCATTTTGTGGTTGTCTTTATTGATGACATCCTCATATACTCCAAGAGTCGCGAGGATCATGAACAACACCTGAGATTGATACTACAAAAGCTCCGTGAAAACAAATTATATGCCAAGTTGAAGAAATGTGAGTTCTGGCTTGAGGAGGTCGCGTTTCTTGGGCATGTGATTTCTAGTCAAGGAATATCAGTCGATCCTGCGAAGATTGAAATGGTACTAAATTGGGAACAACCCAAAACAGTAACCGAAGTCCGAAGTTTTCTGGGTCTAGCTGGTTATTATCGGAGATTCGTAGAAGGATTTTCTCGAATCGCCACTCCATTAATGCAGCTTACTCGAAAAAGCACAAAATTCATATGGAGCGAGGAATGCGAGAAAAGTTTCCAAGAATTCAAGAAGAGACTGGTTTCAGCTCCTGTTCTGACCATACCATCAGGATCAGGAGAATTTGTTATCTACAGCGATGCTTCTGGCAAAGGTCTAGGTTGTGTCCTTATGCAACATGGAAAGGTTATAGCCTACGCCTCTCGACAACTCAAAGATTATGAGAAAAATTATCCTACTCATGATCTAGAGTTGGCAGCAGTCGTTTTCGCGTTGAAGATCTGGAGACACTACTTGTACGGAGAAAAAGTGGATATCTATACGGATCATAAAAGTCTCAAGTATTTCTTCACCCAGAAGGAACTCAACATGCGACAACGACGTTGGCTTGAGCTGTTAAAGGATTATGACCACACAATCCAGTATCACCCGGGAAAGGCGAACGTTGTAGCTGACGCTTTGAGCAGAAAATCTTATGCAAGTACAAGTGCACTGCTAACAACACAAAAGTGTATTTTGTACGACTTGCAAAAGATGGAGATAGAGCTAAAGACACCAGGGACCCACTCGAAGATTGCTCACGTGCGAGTAGAACCAACTTTAATCGATAAAATTAAAGCTGCTCAAGCTACCGATCCGGAACTGATAAACATGATAAAGAAAGTACAAGAAGGTGTCATTCCCGAAGCAAGAATCGACGAGAAAGGAATACTTCGAGTCAACTCTCGACTCTGTGTTCCTAACGATCCTGAATTAAAGCATAAAATCATGATGGAGGCACACAACACGCCGTTTGCAATCCACCCAGGAGGTACCAAGATGTATCGAGATCTTCGACATATATTTTGGTGGAACAATATGAAAAGAGAGATTGCGGAGTTTATCTCAAGGTGCCTAACTTGTCAACGTGTCAAGGCAGAGCATCAAGTACCTAAGGGTCCATTACAACCACTTGAGGTTCCCGAATGGAAGTGGGAACACATCAATATGGATTTCGTGACGGGTCTTCCCAAAGTTTCTCAAGGCTTAGATGCAATTTGGGTGATCGTAGATAGATTGACCAAATCTGCTCATTTCTTGCCTATACGAGAAAACTTTTCACTTGAACGTCTTGCCGGTATGTACATAAATGAGATTGTGAGATTGCATGGCATGCCAGTTTCCATAGTTTCTGATCGAGATCCTAGATTCACTTCACGCTTTTGGATCAGTCTACAAAAAGCTGTGGGCACTGAGCTACGATTCAGTTCTGCATACCATCCTCAGACGGACGAACAATCGGAAAGGACGATCCAGACCCTCGAAGATCTTTTGAGACTTTGTGTATTAGACTTCAAAGGAAGTTGGGATAAGTACTTGCCGTTGGTGGAATTTTCTTACAACAACAGTTACCAAGCAAGCATAGGCATGGCTCCATTCGAGGCATTGTATGGAAGGAAGTGTCGCTCTCCAATATGTTGGAATGAGGTAGGAGAAGCAAAATTGTTGGGACCCGAGTTGGTACGCTTGACGACCGAAAAGATCCAAATGATCCGACAACGAATACAGACCGCACAAGAACGACAAAAGAGTTATGCTGATCTTCATCGGAGAGACGAAAGTTTCAACGTCGGAGATCATGTATTCTTACGTGTTTCTCCATGGAAAGGGGTTACGAGATTCGGAAAGAGAGGAAAGCTTAACCCTCGATTTATTGGCCCATTTGAAATCCTCGATCGAATAGGAACCGTAGCCTACAGACTAGCCCTACCACCAAGTATGTCTCGCATCCATAACGTTTTTCACATATCTATGTTACGTAAATATGTGAAGAACCCAAACCACGTCATTGAATAAGAACCAGACGTTATAGCAGATGATTTAACATACGAGGAGGTACCTGTTAAGATCCTGGATAAGAAGGAGCAGATCCTACGCTCAAAGGTTATACCTCAAGTTAAGGTTTTATGGAGGAACCAAGATACTGAGGAAATGACCTGGGAGCTAGAATCTGAGATGAAATCTAAGTATCCTTACCTCTTCGATATGTCAGGTACGTCAATTTCGGGGACGAAATTTCATAAGGAGGGGAGGTTGTAAGACCCCGAATTTTATGAAATACAAAATTTAATTTTTCTTCATATATATATATATATATTTTTTTTTGAAACAGTAAGTGGTTAAATCGATAAAGTTAAAAGTTAAGGATGTTATGTGCAAATTTTATTTTGTCGGACAATATTCGCTTTGTCGGGGAATATTCGTTTGGTCGGGGAATATTCGTTTGGTCCGACGGCGCCGAAATAACAAATTATTGGTGGACCCCACAACGGAATATTTGTCGGATATAGAAAATGACAGAAGTAACCTTTTTAAATAAAAATAGTCAACGGAACTGTTAAAATACCGGTGATAAAAGAATAGTAGCATACGGTAGTTTTTGGTATTTTCTGTAGCACACGGTACTCTACAGTAACACACGGTATTGCATAGTGTCTCATATTATTGGTCTGATAATTGACACCGTAACTGTTACGCATCATTTCATCGATAATTGTCACTGCATAATATTTTATATTATCAATTCAATAATTGTTGTTACACAGTATTTTGCATTATTGATTTAATAATTGTCATTACACTGTATTTTATATCATTGAGTCAATAATTGTTGCTGCACTGTTTTTAAAATTATTGAACCTAATAATTGTCACAGTAACATATGCACAGTAATTCACATTATTGAATCAATAATTGTCATTACACAGTAACGTATGCTTTCTTTTACATTATTGTTATCTCTATTATGATGTTATTTAAACAGTTGTATTTCATTAATTTATTGACTTGATATCTAAGAGCTAACTATACTGTATTTATAACAATTAGTCATAATAATTGAATTGATAAAGTTATTTGTTTATAATATAAAGTTAGGTGATATGAAATGAATGGTGTAGATTAAAGTGTGAATTATTGTTGAATAATTGAATTGATAAAGTTATTTGTTTATAATATAAAGTTAGGTTATATGAAATGAATGGTGTAGATTAAAGTGTGAATTATTGTTGAATAATTGAATTGATAAAGTTATTTGTTTATAATATAAAGTTAGGTGATATGAAATGAATGGTGTAGATTAAAGTGTGAATTATTGTTGAATAATTGAATTGATTTGTTTATAATATAAAGTTAGGTGATATGAAATGAATGGTGTAGATTAAAGATAATATAAAATTTGAAATGGATGGTGTAGATTAAAAGACGATCTTTAAATGAATGGTTTGGATTAAATTAAAAATTTTTGGTTATGATAAGATTTTTGGCTATAAATAGAGGACTTAACTTAAGAAATTTTTCATAACATTCTTACATACATTTTCTTCCACTCTCTAAACACTTCTTTGTGTAAGTTCTCTCTAAGTGTTCTTAAGTCATTCCTAGTTTTGAAATCTTTTGCATTCTTCTTTGAATTCCCGAGTGGAATTTTCTTATGTACAGTAACTCTTTCGAAAAATCATAGTAAATTCATTATTTATCAGAATTTAATGAATTGAAAGCCTGTCTCTTCAGTTTTTCGTCCTCTACAACTTTGAAGAAGGAAGAAAAGTCATCTGAAATCATCTTCATGCCTTAAAATACTAAAAACCATAACCTATTGTGATTTTCGTCACTATTTTTAGTCTTAGTTTTGAAAATTCATAACTCATTCATATTAACTCCGAATTGAGTGATTCTTGAGTCTATGCCGTCTATCTTTCCGAGAGTAACATTATTTTAAAAACATAAAGAGATTTTAAAAACTCTAGAAGACTCAAAAGTTAGATTCTTTACTGCTACAAACAAGGAAGGATTTGTTCGGCTATAAACTTGTTTCACAATATTACGGTAAGGAATATCATTCTTTTCACACTCTTAAATTTATTACGGTAAGGAATGTCATTTTCTTTTCTTACTTGTAAGAAATATCATTTTCTTTCATACTCTTAACCTTATTATGGTAAGGGATGTCATTTTTTTTTTATACTCTCAAATTTACTACTCGTAAGGGATACCATCTTTTTCATCTTTCAATATTTCAAACGTACTATGGTAAGGGATTATCATTATTTGATTCTCGATAATAATATTGTTTCTTCCTTACTCATAAGACGTGGCTTTTATTTTCATGTATTAAATTGTGGGAATAACCTTACGGAGCGGATTGCCGCCTGTTGGTGAATAACCTTTCGTATTCATTCATTATTAATCTCTGAGAATAACCTTACGGAGCGGATTGCCGCCTGTTTGGTGAATAACTCTTTGTACTCAAATTCTATTAAATTGTGGGAATAACTTTACGGAGCGGATTGCCGCCTGTTGGTGAATAACCCTTTGTATTAATTTCCTTCACCTTTTGTTAATCAAACCTGCTACGGTAAGGGATATTATTTTCTTTCATACTCCTAAATCGAAATTTATTATGGAACTATTGCTTCTATAATTCCTGAAAATATTATATGTTCCATAATAGTTGAACTTCATTATTTCAACTGAACCTTCCTATTTACGTGAACTTTTCTATTGAATTGTAACCGTTATTCTGAACTGTGGATCTTGAATATCATTTTTAAATTTCACTCCACATCATGTTGACAATTTGGACATTATTTGAATCTGTACAAAGTAAACTTCCGATACTTATTATTATCCTATTTCTTCTGTTCATCATTTATATCATTCTAATCATCCAAAAATCAAGCTGTTGTGAATATCTGTGGCCGGGGGCACAGATGTGATATATTTGTTGAACAGATGATAGGTTAAAGGCGATATAATAGGTTAAAGGCGATACATCTGTTCGGTGTCTTTTATGGCACGTGGTGAAAGTTCTCTTTGGCCCGTAGTGCATAGATGAACTGTTGTTTGGTATGATTATCACCAAAGGCTGAATCTGGTATAATCATGACCGCTGGTGCTATATTAAATATCTTTGGCCCGTAGTGCAAAGATGAACTGTTGATTTGCATCAGGAACTGTGAATTTTTATTATCATGACTAAGGGTATTTCAGATGATAAAAGTTGATGATGTTTTTACGAAAAAGAGAAGCGAGTGGACATTATAATCTGCATTATTCTTCTAATAGATTGTTCATTCCGCTGCTATTATTGATCTGAACATTGTTTAAGAATTTAACTGCAGTTTTTGATATAAACCTTGTATTCTATTGTATTCTATCAAGAACTCAACTGTTGAAGGCTAATGATAATTTATTCGTCATTATCTTAGTCATGATATTTCTTACTGGGCTATTTGAGCTCACCCTTTCTTTTGTTCCATTGTTTTTCAACAGGAAATGAAAACATAACAGGGTCTAGCCGGGGAATGGAGTGAGGGTCCGAGGAATAGTTATCATAGTCTTCACGTTTTGTAAAATAGTGTGGCAATAATAGTGAAGACTTAGTTGTGTATTATTATACACTGTATTGTAGTACGTTGTGCTTTGTTGTAATAATTTTGTTGTAGTCTTTTGACGACTCAAGTTTGGGCTGTGTGGGCCCAGATTTGGGGGCGTCACAATTAAAGTTCGTTAACTCCTTCGGTCCGATCTAAAAACACAATAATTTAATACAGTTAATTATCATTTTTAATATAATAAATTACTTTTATGTAAAAATATATTAAAATACATTTTGTAGTCAAAAGATACATTTTAATATAAATTCACTTACTAAAATAATACCATAATATAACCTTTGTTATATAATATTATAAGTTAGAAAATTACCATATACATATACATTTAAATTACAACAGTATACAAACTTTTATACTACATAATTATCAATTTGGCCAAACATGACATCTTATAATATAAACAATTCGGACCTATATATGTTTTATATTCATTTAGTGAATCATGCCTTAATCAATTATATTTATGTTTAATTTATTTATTTTTATATAAATCTTAATTTTATTATTACCATAATGTTATAGTTCCAAAGACAAGTTAAACAAATATATATATGCACTGCCTTTCGTTCCAACCATAAAGTTAGAATATATAAACTATTTGTTTATGTTCATGATAACAGATCAAAATTCCTATATAACTAACCTTCTAAACTAATGAAATTAAAACATAATCCATTGCAAGCATTTAAAATAATATATATATAGAAAGATCATACCATGATATATATTTTTTTTTATCAGACCAACAAAGTTACGTTACATATAACTGATTTACGTTTTCTTTCCTTATCAATTAATATATTTTATAACTCTCTTAATTTTAATAGTACAAATTTTTAATTGGACTTAATTAGTTTTAAGGCCCAAACATAAAAAAAAACCAATTAAAATATTTTAAAGGTTTCATAAATACTTTTATTTTATTTTATTTGTATAGGGTATTACAGCTGGAGTGTAAACTGGAGCAGGATATACGCCTACTGAAAGAAGTTACAGGGTAGGTCAGAATTTTATTTAGACAGAACAGAGTGCAAAAGTCATTGATAAGCCAGAGAATCAGCATCTGTGTCTCATATCCATCTGTTATTCCAGGGCTCAAATATTTTTCAATAAACAAGATATTAAATCCCTTTAACATATCTTTTGTATTCCTTATTAAATATATACGAGGAAGGGTCAAATTCAATACTGTTATTACTCCACGTATTCAATAGTGTTAGTTATATTTTGTCACAAATCATTAAAAGCATTTATCCCAATATTCATATCATATCCTCACTAGTTTGTTGCAATAAATTATATCAACTAGACCAAAAAAACCAACGAGGGCAAGATAATGTAGCAAATTATAGAAAATATGTACTATTGCAAATCCATCATGACCATCGTCAAAGCAATCGCCTGCATGGAAAATAAGAGACCACTCTACAGAGAGAAATTAGAAATACGATTAAAAGGAAGAAAAAAATAAATTCTACCTTTAGCCCCTGCATATTGCTGTTGAAAACCAGTAGTCTTTTTTGGTGTTGCTGCACTTATACGCATAAGCCTAGTTGAGCAATAGAAGCCATTCATTTCAATCATCGCACGATTTCTTTCCATCTCATCAGCAAATTTAACGAAGCCATATCCCTTTGAGCATCCAGTTGTTGGATCAGTTACAACCTTGGCTCCTCTAACAGATGGGTATTGACCTTGGAAGGTCTCTTGCAACAAGAAATCTGTAACATCCGGTGCTAAATCCCCTACAAAAATAGAATGCTCAGGTCTGTATCTAGACGTCTTTCTCCGGTCCCAAAAGAAGCCCAATTCAACCTGAAAGTTAGTTCAGTTCCAGGAATTTGTGCTCCATTATACGATTGTAGAATTCTTTCAGCTGGTGCATGTGAAGAAAACTCCACAAAGCCGTAACCTTCTGGCTGACCAGTGATCTTGTTACGAATTACTTTTACTGAAAGCACCTGATTAGAGAACAGCGGTCAATTAGTTTTTAAAATACGGGTCTCTATAAAACTAAGTTACTGCATAGAGAACCTCCTCGTTTCATATAAACTTGGTAAAACTCCATGTAATTAAAATGTAACACTAACTTATATCCCAAAAAGCAGCCATGATGCTAAAATCCCAGATAAGTTTGCTCAGAAATTGTAGCAAAAGCTAGTCTCGGACATCATCCCAGAAAACCTACTAGGGTCAAAATTCTACCGAAACAGGTTTCCACCAGTGCAAAGGATGCATGTCACAGCCAAAATGTCCAGCTATTTAGACGAACATGGTTCTAGATGATAGAAAAATCTAATGACTTCTAGTAGTGTGACATTCCAGGATGGCATGACCAAGGAGTTGTGTATTGGTGCATATTTGTTTAGCAGACAGGGTGTGAGAGCTGAAAAGTTTACATTCTTCGATGAAAAAGAAAAGGGGTGAGCAGGAATTTTCTTATAAGAATAACATGCTATACGAAAATTTAAAGGCTCTTCTAAGAGATCGACGCGAAACCAAACCCGCCTACTCACTCATCAATTACGGGTTTCTGCTGAGTTGAGTTTTTCCCCACTAACTAATTATGTTACGACCACAGAACAAACTTGGTTGACGAATATGATTTATGCGCCGCTAATGTAGCAGCTTGTTGAGCATTTGACAAACTTACACCATCCATTTCAAATAGGATTTGTCCTATGAAAAGGCCCCAACACTACCACTTGGATTTGATTTGCAAACGTGCTGAAAGTGAGCAAACAGATTTTGTAAGTAATTTTATATTTAGATAGAAGGAGAAATTTTATTTATAGAGGTGAGGGTATACAAGCAGAGTGGGGACAAGGATTCTGCCCACCCTATACAAGTGGGAATTCAAAGGAAACAATCAAGAACGTGCAGCTCTCCGATCTAAGAGACACAAAAGTTCTCTTTCTATTCCTCTATTAGTATTTATCTCTAGTCTTACTAATCAATCATGGAATTTCACTTGTGAGTATCATTACTAAAATATTGGCTAAAGTTTTTATTGAGGATATCACAGTAAACCTGTGTGTACACAAGGACTGGACATTCTTAATTTCATAATGCACTCTGGTTTGGGGCTTTGCCTAATCAAGTATTGCCTTAATTTTAGTCTTACAATCTTGTTTTGAGACAGTAACACGTCAAATGATGTTATTTCATATGAGAGAGTTACGGGTCTTTTGTAGCATCTTTTGGGACATTAGCTTTGTTCATAGTCCATAAGTGTCATGCTGCGTAATCTATGTAGCACTAGCTCTGGTAGTCTTAACTCCTGGCAGCCAAATATTAAATTTTATATCATTAGGTTCTGATTCTATTAGATGTACGGAGATTCAGTAGCATATGAATTTCCATCTAGTGTTCCGATTTAGTTGAATTATTTTTAAAGACTCAACAGTTGCATGATTTGGGATTTAGCCCGACTTTAGGCAGAGAAACCCTAGGTACTCTGGCTCTTCTCATCTCTAGTTAGGTAATAGTAACTAGTAATGGGCTCCCATCACTATTAAAACAAGTACTCCATCATAAAGAGTCTCATTTGCTATTTCCCCCCAGAAAATAGTCTTGTTTATACTAATGATAGCATAAACTAAATAATAATATCAGTTCCATCTTTTCCAAACTTCCATTCAGTAACAATCCTCTCTGTTTTGATATCAAGCTGATTTAGGCCCCTTGTATGTGGCTTTCCATCAGTCATAAGTAGCATATTAGTTTCAGCCTTCATAAGAATAACCTTTCTCGGCGTCGAATATGCCGAGCAGTCACAAAACTAAATAATATTAACTTAAATCAGGTTTGGATTTTGAGATGGGTATTTGAGTTTTACGGCTTTGAGATTCGCTTCAATATCGTCCACAAACGAGTCCTGGGTCTTCTGCGCTCTGAAGAATTCTGTTCGTCTACTTCCTCTTTGGAGTCCTCGTGGAGTGAAGATTTGTCAATTGTTGGTAGTTGTGGGAATTTGAAGGAATAAAGAGAGAGAAAATTAGGAGGAGATTATACCGTGGTTGTTGATATTGACATCATGATTTCAAAAATAATTGTGCTCAGTTTTGAGGAGGAAGTGAGAGACAAAATAATATGTATACCGTATCGTATTTCATACACTTAAAAAAAATACATATTTATGTTAATATGTCGATACGTATCTATTTCAGGGGAGTGATTGGTTGAAATTGGCAAAAAAAACAATATTGTCTTTTAAAAATTCAATAGAGTATTGATTGTTTATTCCTAAATATGTGAGTTAAAAATAAAAAATGTGTCAACTTCAAGATACAATTTTGTCATTTTTCCTAAATTCAATGAGAAAAATGTAATTTCGTGAGCCAACCCAATCCATTTAAAGGGCCAAATTAAAATTGTGTGTGTGACAACTTGACGAGACACTTACAATTAGGCCATTTTAAAATAAACCCCTCACACTTTTTATTTTTTATAAACAAATGAATTCTTTGGGATTTCCCTATTATAGAGAATTACGTGTTGATTTTTATTAAAAAAAAAGTGTTGTTCCTTCGGTATAAAAAATACTATTTCAAATAAATAAATTTAAATAAATAAAATACATAAATAAAAATAGTAAAAAATAATATAACCAAAACAACCGCAATAGCTGAAATAGAGTGACACTAAACTGAGGTATTGAAAAATGCTTTCTCTAGCGTGATTTATGTCATTAAGAAAATATCAATGTTTAATATGGTGTAGCGAGTCACTGAAATATCATCTGCAAGATACAACAGTCCAACCTCCACGCTGTTACTCCCAATAAAATCTACACAACTTGGAAAGCCCGAAACTCTATAAACACCACTCCATTCCTTACCCAAGTTACGTTTGATAACACAATGTATTTACAGATGTATCAGCTTCTTTATATATATATATATATATATATATATATATATATATATATATATGTGTGTGTGTGTGTGTGTGTGTGTGTGCGCACGCGCGCGCGTGTATAAATATATATCGGGGTGATTTATAGTAAGCACTTACTATAGACAAAAAATAGATAATTATCATCTTAATCATTCATTATTACGTTGAATGAATGAAATTAAAAAAAAGAGATGATATTTGTTAGAAGTACTAGCGGACCATTTACTATGATTTTCTTGACAGGTTTGCCCTTTATCATGATGGTTGTAGTACATATGACTTCGGCTAGAAAGCAAATTAATGAACCATTCTCTAGAATAACTAGCCGAAGAGATTTATAGAAGAATATAGATTGCCAAAAGGTTTATTAATGAAACAAGACATCAAATATCTGTTCTTAGTTTGTATTCATTGTAATAACCAAAGTCACACATCACTTAACTTTCAAGCCATCCTCCCTTAGTTAGCCTATATATATGGCTTTTCCCTTCTCATTTTAATACACTAACAAAAAAAGACATCCCATTGTGAGAAAGAACTTTTTTGTGTGAGGGTCTTTTAAGTAAGAACCTCCCTAGTTAAATATTTTATTTCCTTCTTTGGATTTTGGGTATTGATATAAGCCCAAATTTCTTTTGAGACGGTGAATCTCTTCGTAATTTCGGATATGTTTCTTTTTCTTTTCTTGTGTATTTATTTTCTGCGTTATTATTTTGTAGCTTTAATTATTTAGTTAATTTGTTAGATTTTGCATTATTATTATTTGTAGTCTTAATTGTTTAGTTTTGCATTAGTAGTATTATTTTGTAGCTTTAATTATTTAGTTTGTTAGTTTTGCTTTATTATTATTATTTGTTATTTGTAACTTTAATATTTGTATGTTATTTAGTTTATTAGTATATATATTTTTGGTATATCTTTGTTACTAATTAGCATTTTGGGATAATAAATTATTATTTTTGTAACGTTAGAGTCTTGACATAATATATTTGTTTATAGTAGAATTAAAAAAAAAAATGAATATTTTTGTAAATACACTTATATGTATTTTGGAGGGAACAAGAAATATGTTAATTATTAATATATTTTATACTATGTATTATCATGCTCAGAATATTTTTGGTAAAATGGAATGATTTCAGATTCGCCAAAGAGATGTAAAACTTAATTAATTATAGTACTTAATAAAAATGTATTATTTTTGTGAATAGATTGAACTGGGCAAGTCTAACAAATTGCAATTATAATTTTGGGTATTACATCGCTTATTCCAGGTACGGATTCCGTACTCCTTCAGCGATATTTCTTTAATTTTAAATTTGTTTGTCTCTCAATTAGAATTCAGATATTATTTCGATATATTATTCATATTCAAATGCTTATGATAGAATTGTTTGGTTTTAGATATTCGAAAATTCATAACTTGTACTCTTTTGACTTAGATAGCATATCTAGTAATTATTCTGATTCTATAGCAACGTACATGCTAATATATTTTGAGGACTTTGTGTTGATTCGTATCGGTTTAGCATGTGCGTATTAGAACCCCTTTTGTGATATTATGTCGCATTCGTTGTGATACGATATTTTTGTTAGAAAGTACCGTAGGGTATACCTGAGCTATAACCACCTGTGGGGGTACCACAGGCATGTCCTCTTGACACCGAGGCATGACACCTTCCGTGGCGGTGTGATCAGTCCACGGCGTCTCCATTTTGTGTTTTGGTGGGCGATGGCCAACTTTGGTGTTTTGTTGTGGGAGGCGTATGGGTTGACCCTAGTTTCTGTTCTGTTCTGTTCTGCGGTTTGGCGTTGTTTGTATCGAACACACCTTCCGATTTTGCATACATTTGGATCTGCAGTCCAATGTGTGCCTGCCTGTGTGGCAGTATTTTGACTTGTCTTTGTGACAAGGTATATTTTTGTTCTATTTTGAGCTCAGTATGAAATAACCCCAGCCATTTGATTCAGCCTATTATGTTATTCAGATTAGTTCAGTCTAGTTAGTTTTGTTATTCATTTTAGTTCTTATTTTCTTGCACTCTATATCCGTACTGGGCATTTGGCTCATGCAGTGTTTTTCTTCCGTCAGGTAATCAGGGGGAGCAAGGGCAAGTGTGAAGAGAGCTTCCTTCATGTAAATAGTGTAGATATTTTGTGTAGGATTTGATATTTTGGTTTCTAAGTATTGTAGTAATACTCAGACCGTGTTTTAGCCAGTTGGCAATTATCTATTTAGAATATTCGGTTTCATATTCAAGTTTTTGATATCAGTTTATTAGTTTTGTTATGTTCTGTGCGTAACCTTTCTTTCCAGTATGGGAAGGGGGTGTTACAGAGTTGGTATCAGAGCTAGGGTTCTTTCTTGTAGAAAAACCTATTTAGGTTTGACCTGTGAGTTATGGGTAGATATCTGGGTTAGGTTTTATTCTGTTTGATATTCTATTAAGTTATAATATTAGTTTTCATTCGAATTTTCCTCGAATCTATTTTCTTCCATTCGTTGTTCTTAGATGGCGCGTAGATCCGTTAGATGTGCTGCGAGGCGAGGTAATGGCAGAGGAAGAGGCGAGGCCCAACCCAATGCGCAACCTGAAGTGCAACATAATAATCTGGATATGGCTGCCTTGGTAAATCAAGCAGTTAATCAGGCTTTACCACAGTTAGTAGCGCAAGTCGTTCAGGCGATACAGATGCAACAACAACCGCCAGAAAATCCCGATCAAGGAAACCCGAGAAATGGTGGTCCACAGGCAAATGAAGAGGAAGGAAATGTAAATGGTATTGACCAGCTTGTGGTGCCAACATATGTATGGTTAGAAAGGTTTCAGAAGCAGAGACCACATTCATTCAGTTCAGCTCCAACTCCAATCGAAGCAGCGAATTGGATTGCCCATCTAGAGAAGTTCTTTGATGTGTTGGGGTGTTCGGATAACCAAAGAGTGTTATTGGCTGCTTACAAATTAGATGAGGATGCGCAGAGATGGTGGAAAGCTATAAAAGTAACAAAGGGTAACAGATTCATCGATACACTTACATGGGCAGGATTTTGTGATGTCTTTTATCAGCAGTATTTCTCAACTGCTGAGAAAGAGGCATATGGTAGAGAGTTTCTGTCTATTCAACAAAAGGATGACGAGTCCATCACAGATTTCATGACAAGGTTCACCAGGTTGGCCGGATTTGCGGGAACTTCAGCAGGGACTGCAACAGAACAAGCAGAGAAATTTAAGTGGAGAATTCATTACAAGTATCGTCAACATCTCATAAACACTAAGTTTGAAGATGTATCGGCAGTGGCTAATGCAGCCAAGAATATTGAGATGGAGCGACAAGACTTTCGGTCTTCTAAAGTGGAAGGGAGTCGAAAGAGGGACAGAGATGACCAACAGGGTCAAGTTTCAAGTCAACATGGGAGGAGTCAGGGTGGTCAGTGGAACAGAAACCGTGGTGGTTAGCAGGGGCAATGGCGTGGCCAGAATCAGAATAGGGGTTATCAACCGTTGCCTCAGCAGGGCCAGAATCGTCAGCTTCAGCTACCTCAGCAAGGTCAAAATCGCCAGCAGTGGCAGAATCGTCAGCAGGGGCTAAATCAAGGTCGTTACCCAGGGCTAGTTGGTGGGGGTAACCTAATCTTATCCCTATTACTCCTTGCGCTATCTGTGGGGCAAATCATCCGGGAAGACAGTGTCATAGAATTACCGGTGCATGTTTCTTATGTGGACAGATGGGTCATATTGCCAGAGATTGTACCGGGCCACGTGGTAACGGTGGAGGCGGTGTTAATGGTGGTAATGGAGGTCAGCGTCAGGGTGGTCGGGTGTTTGCATTGACACTTAACCAGGCAGCAGGTGCGCCAGGTACTATTTTTGGCACTCTTTTAGTTGGTAATCGCGAAGCCTCTGTTTTATTTGATACTGGTTCTACTCATTCTATTGTTGCTCAATCTTTTGTTCGGCACCTTGGCGTGCCATCTTAGTCCTTAGATTATGTTATGTCTATTGCTACCCCGATGGGGACTTCTGTTGTCATTTCTGATTTTTATCGAGAGTGTCCAATCAGTTTTAGAGATAAGATTCGTAGGGCTAATCTTCTTCCGATGGGTATGCATGATTTCGATATTATTCTTGGGATGGACTTGTTGGATAAGCACCAGGCTAATATCGATTGTCAGGCGAGGAAGGTTATATTTGGAGATGTGAAGTCTCCAGAGTTCGTATTTCAGGGTTCACGACCAAGTAAGGTGGTGAACTTGATTTCAGCTTTGAAAGCTGGGAAGTTAGTGGCAAAAGGTTGTGAAGGGTATTTGGCATTTGTGAAGAATACCGCTATAGGCGAGTCTCGTATTGAAGATGTTCCAATTGTTAGTGATTTTCCCGATGTGTTTCCTGAGG
This sequence comes from Hedera helix, assembly GCA_947179155.2. NCBI lineage: Eukaryota > Viridiplantae > Streptophyta > Magnoliopsida > Apiales > Araliaceae > Hedera > Hedera helix. The sequence continues at coordinate 4,334,583 of OX359282.1, read as the reverse complement.
GATTGTCTGGGTTGCCACCGCAACGGGAAGTTGAGTTCACTATTGAACTTATTCCTGGTGCGGAGCCTATCTCTAAAGCACCGTATAGAATGGCACCGTTGGAGTTACATGAGTTAAAAAAGCAGTTGTAGGAATTGTTAGATCGTGGTGTGATTCGGCCAAGTGTTTCGCCGTGGGGTGCTCCAGTTTTGTTTGTAAAGAAGAAATACAGGTCTATGAGGTTATGCATAGATTATAGGGAGTTGAACAAGATTACAATCAGGAATCGATATCCATTGCCGAGAATTGATGACTTGTTTGACCAACTTCAAGGGGCGAAATATTTTTCGATAAACCTGAGGTCGGGTTATCATCAGCTGAGAGTGAGGGATGAGGATATCTCTAAGACAGCTTTTCGCACTCGCTATGGGCATTACGAGTTTCTAGTAATGCCATTCGGGTTGACAAATGCTCCGGCGGTGTTTATGGATTTAATGAATCGGGTGTTCAGGGAGTACTTGGACCAATTTGTCATTGTATTTATTGATGACATTTTGGTTTACTCCAAGTCTAAGGAAGAGCATGAGGAGCATCTTCGCACAGTTTTGGGAATTTTGCAGAAAGAGAAGTTATATGCTAAATTCTCCAAATGCGAGTTTTGGTTGGAACAGGTTGCATTCTTGGGTCACGTTGTGTCTGCTGAAGGCATTAAGGTGGATCCTGCGAAGGTTGAGGCTGTCACTAAATAGCCAAGACCTACTACGGTGACGGAGGTTAGGAGTTTCTTGGGTTTGGCAGGGTACTATAGGCGATTTGTGGAAGGATTTTCCTTGCTTGCCTTGCCATTGACTCAGTTGATAAGAAAGGGCACGAAGTTTGTGTGGAATGAGGAGCGTGAGAAGAGCTTTGAAGAATTGAAGAAACGACTTGTGACAGCTCCAATACTTACATTACCATCGGGCACGGGAGGTTACCAAATTTTTAGTGATGCTTCTAAAAAGGGCTTGGGGTGTGTTTTGATGCAGCACGGTAAGGTGATTGCTTATGCTTCTAGGCAACTTAAACCTTACGAAGTGAACTACCCCACTCATGATTTGGAGTTGGCAGCAGTAATCTTTGCCTTAAAAATTTGGAGGCACTATTTATATGGAGAGACTTGTGATATCTTCACCGATCACAAAAGTCTTAAATACATTTTCACTTAGAAGGAGCTCAACATGAGGCAAAGGCGTTGGTTGGAGCTTCTAAAAGATTATGATGCGAGAATTCAGTATCACCCGGGAAAAGCGAATGTGGTTGCAGATGCTCTTAGCCGAAAGAGTTCAGGGAGTGTAGCAGCCCTTATTACACAACATCAGCTTATTGCGGATATAGAGAGACTAGAGTTAGAGTTGTATGTTCAAGGTTCGGATGGACATTTAGCAGGTATGAGAGTGGAGCCCTCTCTTATCTTACGAGTTAAAGAAGCTCAGAAAGAAGATGGGGAGTTGTGGGCTATAACGCATAACGTGGAGGAGGGAAAACAACCCGAGTTTCGTATTGATGACCATGGTGTGATTTGGTTGGGTAAACGATTGTGTGTACCGTTAGATTCAACTATTCGGGAAGCAGTATTGGCTGAGGCTCATAGTTCACCATTCTCTATTCATCCGGGTTCTACAACGATGTTCAGAGATTTAAAGGAAAATTTTTGGTGGAATGGGATGAAGCGAGATGTGGCTGAATATGTTGGGAAGTGCCTCATTTGTCAACAAATGAAGATAGAACATCAACGAGCTAGTGGACTACTGCAACAATTAGACATTCCAGTTTGGAAGTGGGAGGATATCACAATGGATTTTGTGACTGGTTTGCCAAAGACTTTCAAGAAGAATGATGCCATTTGGGTTGTAGTGGATCGGTTGACAAAATCGGCACACTTCTTAGCAATCCATGAAGGTTACTCGGTGGACAGGTTGGCACAAATCTTTCAGCAGAAAATTATTAGACTCCATGGTACTCCGGTGTCTATTGTTTCAGATCGGAATCCACGGTTTACTTCACGATTCTGGAAAGGGTTTCAGCGAGCTTGGGGTACTCGGCTCAACTTTAGTACTTCTTTCCATCCGCAAACTGATGGGCAATCTGAACGGACTATTCAGACGTTAGAGGACATGTTGAGGTCTTGTGCACTTGAGTGGTCGGGTAATTGGGATGATTACTTGAGCCTAGTTGAGTTTGCTTATAATAACAGCTGGCACGCAAGTATTGGAATGGCTCCGTTTGAGGCGTTGTATGGTAGGAAGTGTCGGGCACCAACTTGTTGGGACGAGGTTGGTGAGAAAGTCATAGAAGGGCCTGAGTTAGTTCAAATTACTACGGAGAAGGTAGCGGTGGCTAAAGAGAAATTGCGGTCGGCTCGATCACGACAGAAGAGTTATGCTGATAAGCATAGAAAGAAGTTAGAGTTTGAACCTGGTGAGCATGTATTTTTAAAAGTTTCTCCTTGGAAGGGCATTCGGCGATTCGGGTTAAAAGGGAAACTTAGTCCGCGTTATATTGGCCCATTCGAGATTTTGGAGAGAGTTGGTAAGGTTGCATATCGGTTAGCTTTGCCTCCACAGCTAGCTCATGTGCATAATGTGTTCCATGTGTCGGTGTTGAGAAGTTATCATTATCATCTGTTGCATGTGGTGCAATATCCATTTGATAAAATTCGAGGTGATCTTACTTGTGAAGAGCAAGCTGAGGCGATTTTGGATCGTCAAGAACGGATTATGAGGAGAAAGACAAATCCCTTTGTTAAGGTTTTGTGGAAGAACCATTCAGAGCGGGAAGCTACTTGGGAGATGGAGGAATCTATTCGAGCGGAGTATCCGCATCTTTTTGATAATTAGGTACATTTAATTTTTCTTTTGATTCCGGGGACGGAATCCTTTTTAAGGGGAAAGTAATGTAATAACCAAAGTCCCACATCACTTAACTTTCAAGCCATCCTCCATTAGTTAGCCTATATATATGGCTTTTCCCTTCTCATTTTAATACACTAACAAAAAAAGACATCCCATTGTGAGAAAGGACTTTTTTGTGTGAGGGTCTTTTAAGTAAGAACCTCCCTAGTTAAATATTTTATTTCCTTCTTTGGATTTTGGGTATTGATATAAGCCCAAATTTCTTTTGAGACGGTGAATCTCTTCGTAATTTCGGGTATGTTTCTTTTTCTTTTCTTGTGTATTTATTTTCTGCGTTATTATTTTGTAGCTTTAATTATTTAGTTAATTTGTTAGATTTTGCATTATTATTATTTGTAGTCTTAATTGTTTAGTTTTGCATTAGTAGTATTATTTTATAGCTTTAATTATTTAGTTTGTTAGTTTTGCTTTATTATTATTATTTGTTATTTGTAACTTTAATATTTGTATGTTATTTAGTTTATTAGTATATATATTTTTGGTATATATATTTTTGGTATATCTTTGTTACTAATTAGCATTTTGGGATAATAAATTATTATTTTTGTAACGTTAGAGTCTTGACATAATATATTTGTTTATAGTAGAATTAAAAAAAAAGAATGAATATTTTTGTAAATACACTTATATGTATTTTGGAGGGAACAAGAAATATGTTAATTATTAATATATTTTATACTATGTATTATCATGCTCAGAATATTTTTGGTAAAATGGAATGATTTCAGATTCGCCAAAGAGATGTAAAACTTAATTAATTATAGTACTTAATAAAAATGTATTATTTTTGTGAATAGATTGAACTGGGCAAGTCTAACAAATTGCAATTATAATTTTGGGTATTACATCGCTTATTCCAGGTACGGATTCCGTACTCCTTCAGCGATATTTCTTTAATTTTAAATTTGTTTGTCTCTCAATTAGAATTCAGATATTATTTCGATATATTATTCATATTCAAATGCTTATGATAGAATTGTTTGGTTTTAGATATTCGAAAATTCATAACTTGTACTCTTTTGACTTAGATAACATAGCTAGTAATTATTCTGATGCTATAGCAACGTACATGCTAATATATTTTGAGGACTTTGTGTTGATTCGTATCGGTTTAGCATGTGCGTATTAGAACCCCTTTTGTGATATTATGTCGCATTCGTTGTGATACGATATTTTTGTTAGAAAGTACCGTAGGGTATACCTGAGCTATAACCACCTGTGGGGGTACCACAGGCATGTCCTCTTGACACCGAGGCATGACACCTTCCATGGCGGTGTGATCAGTCCACGGCGTCTCCATTTTGTGTTTTGGTGGGCGATGGCCAACTTTGGTGTTTTGTTGTGGGAGGCGTATGGGTCGACCCTAGTTTCTGTTCTGTTCTGTTCTGTTCTGCGGTTTGGGGTTGTTTGTGTCGAACACACCTTCCGATTTTGCATACATTTGGATCTGCAGTCCAATGTGTGCCTGCCTGTGTGGCAGTATTTTGACTTGTCTTTGTGACAAGGTATATTTTTGTTCTATTTTGAGCTCGGTATGAAATAACCCCAGCCATTTGATTCAGCCTATTATGTTATTCAGATTAGTTCAGTCTAGTTAGTTTTGTTATTCATTTTAGTTCTTATTTTCTTGCACTCTATATCCGTACTGGGCATTTGGCTCATGCAGTGTTTTTCTTCCGGCAGGTAATCAGGGGGAGAAAGGGCAAGTGTGAAAAGAGCTTCCTTCATGTAAATAGTGTAGATATTTTGTGTAGGATTTGATATTTTGGTTTCTAAGTATTGTAGTAATACTCAGACCGTGTTTTAGCCAGTTGGCAATTATCTATTTAGACTATTCGGTTTCATATTCAAGTTTTTGATATCAGTTTATTAGTTTTGTTATGTTCTGTGCGTAACCTTTCTTTCCAGTACGGGAAGGGGGTGTTACATTCATCATCTCACATAAAATCAGGAGAGTGGAATTAAGTGTGGGCCCGGAAGAAATTTTTTTACCCGACAGAGGAAAAAGCAAAAAATATTTCTTATATATGAATGTTTGCGTAAAGACATCATATAAATAATTACATTTTTGAATTAAATTAAAAGTATATTTATGTACACATTAAAAATTTTAAATGTATATTCAAAGACACATAAAAGGAAAATTATAATAATAAAATATTTTTTTCTTCTCTTTACGTTGCTTTCTATTTTCTCTTTTATTTATATTTATTTTTATGTGTATTTTTAGATGTACATGAGCACATACATTTTCTCTTTTATTTATATTTTATTTTTATGTGTATTTTTAGATGTACATGAGCACATACATATATTTTTAAATTTTAAACTGAATTACACCAAGAAAGTGGAGAGAATCTTATAAGGGCACTCCTTTAAAGTCTCTATTGGGCAGCTCTGTTTGATTTGTTTTTCTTTTTTCCTTTTCCTTCCCTTTTTTGCTCTCTCATTTCTTTTTCCCTCCGATGTTGTTTGGTCATTTCCCTCTCCTAAGAGCGGATGTTGCTTTTGACAAATACCCCTTTTTCTCTATCTCTATCTACAGCTATTCATCATCATCAAAAGACTAGTACTCCTACTCAAAAGCTTCCCAAAAGACCATTGCTTTTATTTCTGTCTGTCATTTATTCCTAATAAATATTACACATCACTTCTTTGGTTTCCCACTCCTCGTTTGCAGTGAAATCACCTCCCTTTCTCTCTCTTCATTCTCCGGCAGCGTGTTCTTACAGTCCTATCTTCATTATTATTGTCTCTTTCCATTTCTGTTGTTACCCCCTGTTTCTGCTATAATATGCGTTGATTTAGCCTTGTTCTCTATTAGGCATTGTTTGTTAACTTCATTGCGTCCATATGTCCGGTAGCACTAGATGAAAAATCTTTGCTTTATTAATCGTAGCCACTATTCTTCTGAGTTTTTGAACTGTTTTTTTTCTTCTGAAAAAAGACAGATGGATTAGTTTTGTCGAGTGAAAGTGAGGAAAAATCGTCTTCTTTCTTCCATTTGTAGTGAAAACCATCTGGGTTTTCTAATTCTCCTCATTTTTATATCTGGGTAATCCTTAACCCACGTAAACCCATTTCAAACCAAGAAAAATGATCACACTTACAGACTTTTACCATGTTCTCACAGATGTTCCACTCTATGTGGCCATGATCTTAGCTTATGGTTCAGTGAAATGGTGGAAAATCTTCAGCCCTGATCAGTGTTCAAGCATCAATTGATTTGTAGCCTTCTTTGCAGTCCCTCTACTTTCCTTTCATTTCATCTCCACCAACAATCCTTATGCCATGAACTTCAAATTCATAGCTACAGACACCCTTCAAAAGATCATAGTTCTCGTTGTTCTAGCCATTTGGTTAAGAACCAGCTCTAGAGGCTACCTAAAATGGTCCATAACTCTGTTTTCTCTCTCCACACTCCCAAACACTCTAGTCATGGGCATTCCCCCTTTAAAGAGTATGTATGGTGAGTCCTCGGGAAGTCTAATGGTTTAAATAGTTGTGCTACAATGTATCATATGGTACACATTTACGTTGTTCTTGTTCGAGTACATGGGAACTAGGCTTCTCATTGCAGAACAATTTCCACATACTGCTGGCTCTATTATTTCATTCAGAGTTGACTCCAATGTGTTATCTTTAGACTGTAAAGAGCCATTACAAATAGAGGCTGAGGTTGGGGAAGATGGAAAGTTACATGTAATAATGAGAAAATCAACTAGTTCAAGATCAAAAATTTTCTCAAGGAGATCACATGGCCCTAATTCGGGTGTTTCTTTAACACCAAGGCTGAGGTTTGACGGATGATCATATTTGGTTAAGTAATTCTCGTTCCCTAGAAATTCTAGCGGATGGTGTTTAGTATATCAGAAAGTGCGACGTCGTTCATAGATTAATGTAGGATAAAATGGTCCACAATTTCTAATTAACTAGTCCGCTAAAAGGACTAGCGGATGAAGATTTTGTCATAATTAATCTCGTCCATTCAACATAATAATGGATGATTAAGATGACAATTGTCTATTTTTTGTCCATAATAAGTGCTTGCTATGGATCACCCTTATATATATATATGCATGGGGGTACGATGTAAGAACGAGTGTATACTTCAAAGTGGGATATGCATTTAACCCTTAATAGAATTAGCCCAATTCTGCTAGAGATTGGTTTCACCCTCATGTTCTTATACATGGAATCCATAAAGTGTGTTCCTATAACTATTACATCGCACTCAGAAGAAGTACAAATCCATTAAGAGTTTTATAAACTCAACCCTTCAATCATTACAGGAACATGCACTATACCATAGAGATGGATAATTGAGTAAAAACTCTAATTATGCAGGTATTCAACAATCATTATATAATTCATTTTTCCTTTGAACCTAACTCTTGGGATCTCCAATCATCAGGTTGGGTATCCTCATATGTGATTTTTGAACTTTTAGGCTTTCCGTCTCATCCCCTCGACGTACATCAAACTTTTTCACAATTATTAGCATTCTCATGTTTATCTCATAGTATCACAATGAAAAAGTTTGGAATTCATAAACAACTTTAAGGCAGTACTTTCACAATGAAAAAGTTTGGAATTCATATATAGCTTCAAGGCAGTACTTTCACAACAAATGGTATTATTATTTTTATTCAGAGCCGGCCCTGGGCAAGGGCTACCAGGGCTACCGCCCAGGGCCCAAAGTTGAGGGGGGCCCAAAATTTAAGAATTCATCTAGCTTATTTCATTATCTAAAAAAAGAAATCAGTACTTACATGTATTTATTTAAAAATCAGATTTATAAAGTATATATATATATACACATTACATCCATCCGTATATAATATATTTATACATATATATTATATACTAATACATATTATATAATTTAATACATGTATTATAATTATAATTACACCAAATTATGAAATATTAATCATAATTGTATAATTATACATAGCTAATATGTATAAAAATCATTCCATCAATTATGGAATTAATCCATAATTTATTTTAACACCTTTTGTGGAACGAACCAACTAATTAAATAAATAATATTCATTCTGTTAATTATTTTAATTAACTCATTTAATTTATACTTTTACTATTGTGCAACTAAATTACATCATTCGTTCCATAAATTATTTTACTATTTTACTATTGTGCAACTAAATTATTTTAATGATGTTTTGTGATTCAGATTTCATTGTTATTTTTATTTTGTAGGTACATGTGATGATTCTTTACTTCGATTAATTGTGGAGGATGAAAAGAAGATTGATCAAATCAAGAAATGCTTATGGAGATTCGGGAGGAAGCATGTAGACTCAAATATGTAGTTTTTGTTTTTTAATACAATATTTACAATTCGGGGTACTCTTTTTCCTTCGTTTGTGGTTTTATCCCATTGAGTTTTCCCCAAACAAGGTTTTAATGAGGTCCAAAGTGTTCTTCCTTATCTTTTGTAAATTCTTATAATTTTAATAAAATTAATTAATTGATATTTTATTTATTTAATTTGTATAAAAGGGCACACTTGAAAATTTTTGCCCTGGGCCTTAAAAAACCCAGGATCGGCTCTGTTTTTATTACACACACTTTTGTGTTATCAACTTGTTGTCATTAGACATGGTAAATTATACCGTATAGGTGAATATACACGTATTTTTTCTTACACAAATTTAGTTGTACTACATATTTACCATATAAAATTGTCGATTGTAAAATCAATTAACTCACAACTTTTTGAAATATAAGATAGGCACACTTAGAAAGGGGGGGGGGGGGGTTGAATAAGTGTGGGAGAAACTATGTTCAATTTTAATTTTTAAGAAAACAGTTTAGATAAACAATATGCTGAATATGTGAAATAGTAGGCTGACTGATAATGTGGTTTGCTGAGTTGTGAAAACAGTTGGTTTAATAGTGAATACAGATTGCTGTTTTTGAAACTGAATAAGTGCAGTAATCTGTTTTAAGTCCAAATTATATACATTTGCAATGAAACAAGTTTATCCAAGCAATAAAATAATCAATCACACAAACACCAAGATTTTTACGTGGTTCGGCCCCTACCCACTAGTTTGGTGGCCTACTCCACGTCCAATACCAAATGGTATTGGAAACTTCTTTTATTTATAAAATCATTTCACGATTTACACTATTACAATTCAAGTTCACTAACGTTATGAGGACAACTCCTCCTTACCACTTTATGTTTCCTATTGCACTCTTGTGCACCCTTCGAATCCTTTGACTCACTGAGCTCCTAAGCTCCCTGTGAACTAATTGTAACTCAACTGATTTAGACAGAAAAAGATAGACAGAAAACTCAAACAGACCTACGATCAAAGCAAGAGAATAAAACAATGCAAGACCCACTGTATGCAATGATCAATAATGAAAAGATATTACCGATTTATGGATTATCAGTCTGAGTAATTCGGTAAGCAACTTTGAGGTCTGTACATAAACTGATTATCACTTGCTATGAAATAATGAAGAAAATATCGATAGCTTTTTAGAATATGGTTTCGTGTATTGCTGCCTTGTCATCTTGTTAGGATAAGGATCACATATATTATATATATACCCATGACTGAGTACCACTAGATGTTTACAGGATCATTATGTTACCGTTACCAGTGATTGACTTTAACAAAATTTCTGTTGATTGATTATGTAAGACCCCGACTTTTATGAAATACAAATTTAATTTTTTTTTTATATATTTTCTTCTGAAACGGTAAATAAATAAATTGATAAAAGTAAAAATTAAGAAATATTTTATCTTGCCGGAGAATATTCATTTTGTCGGGAAATATTCGTTCTGTCGGAGAATATTCGATTCGTACGATAGCGCCGAAATAATCAAATATTGGTGGACCCCCACAACAAATTATTATCGGATATAGAAAGCGACATACGTAACTTTTCTAAATAAATATAGTCAACGGTACTATCACTTTTAACTGTTATAATATCCGATGGTAAAAGAATAGTAACATACGATATTACACAGTAGCACACGGTATTGCATAGTGTTTCATATTATTGAACTGATAAAGTGGCTATTGTATTATATTGACTTTATTAAATCAATAGTTGTCACATGCATAATAATTTATATTTTTGAGCTGATAATTGTCACAGTAGCATATGCACAGTAATTCACATTACTGAATCAATAATTGTCATTACACAGTAACGTGCTATTTTTTTTATTTATTTTCAGCATTATTACTATCTCTTTTATGATGTTGATTAAACTGTTGTATTTTATTATTAGTTAATTTCTCTACTTATCTAACTCAGAAAGTCAACTACACTGCATTTATAACAATTAGTCATAATAATGAATAATTGTGAATTATTATTGAATAATTGAATTGATAAAGTTATTTGTTTTATTATGATAAATTATATAAAGTTATTTGTCTTTATATATAAAGTTAATTGTTTTATATATAAAGTAAATTGAATGGTATAGATTAAAGATGATCTTTAAATGAATGGTTTAGATTAAGAAAATCTTAAAAGATAAAATGAGTGGTATGAATTAAACATTATCTTGAAATATACGGTTTGGATTAAATTAGAAAATCTTGTTTTATGATAAGATTTTTGGCTATAAATAGAGGTCTTAACTTAAGGATTTTTCATAAAAAAAACTTTCTTGTTTATTCTTTTTTTCACTCTCCAAATATTTCTTTGTATAAGTTCTCTTTGAGTGTGCTAAAGTCATCTTGAGTATTTGTGAAAATCTGTAAGTGTACGAGTACTGACCAAGTAAGTCTTTTTATAAAAGTTATATAAGTAACCACACACATCACACAGTGTTTATAAATCTTCCTTTAGAAGACTCTTCCTTTAGAAGATTCATTTTGAAAAGCTTCATTTGGAAGGTTTATTTTGAAATATTATTTTCTTCAAAAACTATATTGATGTATTCTACTTTATTCTATTAAATCACTTTTGACGATTTCATACGAATTGGTATACACTATAAAATTATATATGATAGATACTAATTAAATTATAAAAATATAGGTTGATTAACTTCATATCCAGTCACGTGTTAAGGTAAGGGATACCATCTTTTTCATCTTTCATTATTCAAACTTACTACGGTAAGAGATTATCATGCTTTGATTCTCGAAAATAATATTGTTTCTTTCTTACTCGTAAGATGTGTCATTTATTTTCATGTATTAATTTGTGGGAATAATCTGACTATGCGAACTACCGCATGTTTGGTGAATAACCTTTCGTATTCATTCCTTATTAATTTGTGGGAATAACCTTACTACGTGAACTACCACATATTTGGTGAATAACTTTTAGTATTCATTCCTTATTAATTTGTGGGAATAACCTGATGTCGACGCCGGGATTTCGTCGTTTCGTTTTTTTAATAATTAAAATGCCCTTTCCAATTTTAGCCTTTAGATTAAGATGTGACTTTTGAAAAGGGTCGGCTTAAGTGTCGACGGGGTTTTGACAAGTCGATTTTATGATGAGCCAATTGAACAGTTGGTATATTTGAAATGGATGTACCAACTCATCCGAATTTTGTTTTCGTAATCGCTGGCTCATGTGTGACTCCGAGTTAATTGGTCTGCAAACCGAGATTCATAGAGTTCGGGGGCTTGCTTAAGCGAGGGGGAAGGTGTTAGGCACCCCCCGACTTCCGTGAAACACGGTTACTGCAATCTCGATGTTTTCCTATCCTTTTACATCCTAAAACATGTGTGTGTATGTGGGTGTGTGTGTGTGTGTGCCTAAATGAATGTTGTTGGAATGCTTTATTTTGAAAGAGCTTCAGAAATCTCGTTGACCCTATGCACGAAGGATTTGATTTAATCAAAAGTTCATTGTTATTATTTTTGTTTCGATAATAAAACCGATGATATTTTGTAAAACATATTTTTCAAACCCTTCGTCAAATAGGAATAGAGGTCATCCAACACTTTCGATTTTTTATTTTTAGCCTACGAGTGATCTAATATCCTACTTTGATTTATTTTATGAAAATCTTCATATTTTCATTCCAAAATTCTTTTTCCGTGTCGAAAGGGAAAATCAAGCATTAAAATGGCGCGAGAGTTATTCATGGGCATGTGAGCCATCCAAATAACCCCAAACGCCCACAATCGCACATTTCACTATCACGGGGCCTTAAACCCGATTTTCGACTCGATGTCGTTTTAAGGCCCAAAATTTTACATATTTACATAAAGGTGCATCGCGATCGCTACATACGTAAAAGCTATAAAATAAACTAAAAAGATATCATTGGAAGGTTAGGAGGAGATTCCATCCGCAATAAATCCTCCCTAACCGTCCCTAATCCATAGATCTACAACATATATTGACTACATTGGATCTAACTTCAAAATAAACAAAATCAAACTATTTAAATAGCAATGCACCAAATATTTTCGGATCTACAGTAGATCCACCCAACAAATGCAATAAGAACAAAATAAAACTAGATCTAACTAGATGAAATCACAAATGCTATAAACTCGGATTTTTTCACCTTTCAAATGATGAAATACATGTTTTGACACTTGGAAATCACTTTGAATACAATATATGATGTTAAGATCTAACCAAAGATGGAAGAATCTCACATTTCTCTCTCTTTTTCTCTCTTTTTTCTCTCTCCCGTAGCCTTTCTCTCTCTCCCTTTTCGTTTCCGTCCGCGTCTGTCTCAAGAAATGAACTGGAAGTGGTGATTTAGATCTTCAGATCTTGGCCGCAGGTGCAACTGCGGCCAGCCGCAGGTGCATCTACGGCTGGCTTCGGTGCTTCCTCGATTTTCGCGTCTGATGTCGGTCTTTTGTTTTTTCGCTGGAAGGCTCGTATTTTGCAATCCGGAAATCCCTGGAAAACGTGTCATATTGTTCTGGGAGGCTAGTTCAGAGGGCTGTTACTCGATATAGAGTTTGCTAATTGTGAGCGAGACCCCCGAACAACGTAAGCGTAGTGGCCATTAGTCGTCTTTTATGATCAAATCAGGTTCTTCTGGATCAATTGTTTGCCTCGCCTCAAGTAACCTGATGCTCGTTGTTCATTGTGGTGTCTTTGACCGTAAGTCGTTGGGGTGGCTTCGTGTTGGGGTCCACCTTCCTTTTCGCATGTCGGGTCAAGTCACGATTTTGCCCTCCTGCCAGGGTTAGTAGAGAAGTGCAAAATTTGGGTGTCTACACCTGACTACCGGACTACCGCATGTTTGGTGAATTACTCTTCGTATTCATTTATTATTTGTCTCTTGTTGGTAAAGTTCCCTGAAATGATTATATATTCTTTAATTGTTTGCGCTTCATCTAATATCATTTCAATTGTACCTTCCTATTTTTCTAAATCTTTCCATTGAACCTTAACCGTTATTCTGAATTGTGGATCTTGATTATCGTTCTTGAATTTGAGTCTACATCATGTTGACAATTTGGACATTTTTTGAATCCGTACAAAGTAAAATCATAAACTTTTAATATTTATTGATCGTCCTATTTCTTCTGTTCATCATTTATATCACTGTTGTTATTCTAATCATCAAGAACCATGTTGTTGTGAATATCTGTGGCCTGGGGCACAGATGATAGGATAAAGGCGATATAATTGTTGTGTCTTTTAGGGCATATTGTGAATGTTCTCTTTGGTCGGGGGCAAAGAAGAACTATTGTTTGGTATGATTATGATCAAAGGCTGAATACTGGTATAATCATGATCGTTGGTGATATATTGAATATCTTTGGCCCGTAATGCAAAGATGAACTGTTGACTTGCATGATTATGACCAGGAACTGTGAATTTGTATCATCATGACCAGTGGTGTTTCAAATGATAAAAGTTGATGATATTTTTCTTAAAAAGAGAAGCGAGTGGACATCATAGTCTACATTATTTTTCTAATGAATTGTTCATTCCACTGCTATCATTGATCTGAACTTTATTCAAGAATTTAATTGCAGTTCTTGATATAAAGCTTATTGTCTATTATATTAAATTAAGAACTCAACTGTTGAATGCTAATGATAATTTATTTGTCATTATCTTAGTCATGGTATTTTCTTACTGGGCTATTTGAGCTCACCCTTTCTTTTGTTCCATTGTTTTTCAGAAAATGAGAGAATAGCTGGGTCTAGCTGGGGAATGGAGTGACGGTTCGAGAGATAGCTATTGTAGTCTTCACATATTGTATATAGTGCGACAATAATAGTGAAGACTTAGTTGTGTATTATTGAGTTCTGTATTTCTGTTCTATGTACTGTTTGTATTAGAAATCGTGTATTTTATGGCGTCTCAAATTGGGTTATGTAGGCCTAGATTTGAGGGCGTCACAGATTACACCAATCAAGATAATCCTTGAGAAAACATGTATTTAGGTTAGATGGATTCCTGATATAATGGTTTGCGCATGTGGGTAATCATAGATTTAAACCTTGATTGATATGAGATGATTTATCGATATAAGGCTCATCAATCAATTTAATCAAACATGGAAAGATTGTTTCTTACCAAATCAGATAAATTGATTTACAGATTTAATTTTGCTCACAAGGAAATATTTAACTATCATAACCTATCCGATCATATTTAATTATGGTAAGCATGGAACCTATTATCTGTTTTATAAATAGGAAATGATCTATTAATTCCGCACCCTTAATTCTAGTAGAAAGGTTTGAAAGGAAATTATTTTTAACCTTGATTTATGTTTCCATATATGCAATGCAATCTAAAAAAGGCCTTGATTGAATTAAATACTCAAGCTAAGATCTTACATTGATTACTAGGAATAGCTTAAAATCTGTTCGGCTTCACTAATTCTGCAGACGCGATCCAGCTTTGGTATGTGGCTTACTGAATGTCAGATTCTGTCAAACATCCCTCTGGCCAGTTTGCGGTTTGACACTTTGATCCAGTTCAGTACTCAACTTGCTATATTGATGCATAATTCTGTTTTCACATTCAGAATGCAAAGTAACTTGCTGCATGGTTAATATATAAAGAAATACATAGTATTATTTAATGTCATCATCAAAACATAAGGATGGAGTGTGACCAAGTCAACACTTTTCAATTTAGGGACTTCAAATTTTATTCCGAGACAACACATTAACAAAAAAAAATTCCAAGGTAACAACGTATCCGATGCACCAACATAGTTTCATTACCTTTTCTTTTTCAAGGCAATTAATTCTCAAAAAAATTGATTCATAATAGTGGCCAGTAATGTGAAATTAATAGGAACCACATGTTTTTTTCAAGAGTTGCAGCCAATAGTTTCTAACTATTAGGAACCACGTTTTTTTTCTTCAAACACAATAACAATGCCTCTGTCAAAATTATTACGCATGAGTATTTTAATCAAAAAAAAATTGCAAGCCTTTATGGTAAACTTTCTCAAGAATTTATTTTCACAAAAATAAATTTCAAGAATATAAAAAGCAATATAACTCACATGCACATATGGAATAATAAAATAATAACAACTTATCACCAAGTGCATAACAAAAACACACTACAGTTTGTCAATATTATTTTTGAATTCTCGCCAATTCACGAAATTTACGTTATACACACCAACAATTTAAAAACACCAAATCTAAAAATCTCAAAATTTTAATACGCCTCGATAAATTTCACAATATGTTGCCAGAAAGCGGTCAATAGTCACTCTCCTTTAGCTTCACTCGTAGGTATGATGAGACGGAAAGCCTGCGAGCGGAGGACGAAGCCTAGCCTAGAATTTTTTTTCCCCATTTTTTTCAATAAATAGAAAATCAAAAACTCTCAAAAATCTTAATATGCCTCAATAAAATGTTTCGAAGTGTTTTTGTTAACGCCAAATTTTATATGCATGCCAAAAATCACTGAAAAATATGAACAACTTGCACAATTAACAATCACATTGAGAGGAGCTTGACGACTTGGGCTGTCGAGGGATAACTCTAGTGTGAGAATAAGTACAGGCCACAAGCGTAAACAATGAAAAGAATTAAATTGTTGAAAAACAATGAAATTCTGTGTGATTAAATGTACCGTGATCCTTGCTTATGGTTGTACATATAGTTGCTTTAATCTACCCGAGGTCAATTAGAAGTGAAAGTCCTTGTCCAATTCTCTTTATAATTGTCATTATTTAGTTGGTTGAGTCCTTTACCAATTTGAACTTCCTTGCCTCTCCAAATAAGGACACTCAATCCAATTTCTATATGGACTTTAACACTCTTTACCCAAGCCGCCAAAATTAACTGTATTGGGCCGACCCAAGTTATGGCCCAACAACTAATATAAAATTCGGGTCATAATAATATAAACAAATTGGGTTACACCTCATCCCAACTGCTAATTGTAACTACTAAAACTCCCATGTGCACAACACGCTCTTGCCACCCTCAAACTTCACGCCCATCATTAAAAGCCCCCCAATTCAAACCAGTCGTCATATCAATAGTTCGCCTTCCCCAAAATACTCATTCATTTTCTCTTTCCTCTGCAAACTTGTTTGCAAACCCTCTCATCCCAAATTTCTCACCTATAAAAGCTAATATTCTTCTTCCCCAGTGATTTCCCCATACCTCCCAGCCAAATCCCACACCCTTTCCTTCTTTTTCAGCCACCAATGGCTTAAAATCCTTTAGTTTCCATCGTCCCAACCACTGATAACCATCCCATATCTATTACAAAACAAAATGAGTTGAAGATAAGGGATAAATTCTCCTCATTCCAACACGTCAACACCCGATCCACTGCCAACGACATGGTTATACTCCACATACGCAAAGAATTTAAAACCCCCACAAAATACTCCATGAGAGCCCTTGGCCCTGAAGAGAAAATGTACTGGCGCCCGAACACCAACTGGTTAGGAGTCCCAGTACAAATCCTACGAAATGGGGTTCGATTCCCCCTCCAAGAATTCATCTCCTTATTCCTTACTTTTGTCGGCATCGAATTTGCCCAAGTTATGTCGAACGCATACATTCACCTCGTCTGCTTCATCGCCTACTGTAAGCAACAAGGGATAAAACCTTCCTTATACTTCTTATTTTCCATCTTCACCCTAACCAAAACTAAAGAACCCGAATTTCGAGCTCTAAACAAACTCCTAAACTGAAGTGTATGGATGCAACCTCCTTTTAGTAATAAAGGATGGTACCACTACTGCCTCTTCATCTCTGGCCCTGACACAAACCTTATCTAATCTTGGAACGAGGCCGACAAACCTCAACTGTCATTCGACGAATGGACCGATGCAAGAGAGAAAGAATTTCGTAAGTTCTGCAAAAACATCCCCAATGAACCATAGAGTTTGGATCTATTCTTAGACCCTCAATGGCTCTTCGATCACAACTATAAGTTCCCGTCCCTTTTTTTAAATTATGAACATTTCTTCTTCTTTATTATTACTATCCCCTTCTGACTTTTACCCTTTTTTTCCCCGCTTCAGTAGTGATTATATATAAACCATAGCCCCGACCCCAAACTCGAATCCACTTTCACTACTACCGATCCTACTCCAACCACTACTGAAACCATCTCAACCGTTATCGAACCTCCACTAACTTCCCCAAATAAAACTCAGGAAAAAAAAACGTTGAAAGCTTACCAGAGCATCAGAAGCCCCCATATATATTGAACCCATCTCTACCATTCCACCCCTTCCACCTTCACCCTCATCCTCTAAATCCCTAGATTTAACGATATTTCTCCCCGACCCTTACAACCGTCACTAATCCAATCTTCCTCTCCCATTGAAATTTACTCCGAACCCCTTCCTAGTCAAACTGTCAAACCCAAACCTCTCAAAACTTACCTTCTGGCCAATAAATCCCGAAGAGACTCTTCCTTTAGAGCTCTTTAACTTCTTTCATCTCCCGACTGACGAACCCCAGTACAATCTTCCAGACTTCAACAACCTGCTATCCTCGACGACCTTACACTTGATTTGGGTAAGAATTCTTTTTACTTTGACCTTCTCTTCTTTCACCCTATAACTTTATTAGCATATTAACCCCTTTTACCTTCTTAGACAATGGGAGCCTTCAGCCGACTCTGTCTCCTGAAGTATAAAGATAAAGAACAAACAACCACCATTACCCAACTTCAATCTGAGCTTACCGAAATCAAAGAAGATAATACAACACTTCAAGTGGAGCTCAAGGTGCATGAAACCTTCGTTCAAGCCCTCCAAACATAACTAGCAAGGCCAAGCACGAAAATGAACAAAACCAGAAAAAAGCTTACTGACATAAGAATGATAGTAGATGAATGATATTATTTATTATCATAAAAATGTTGTTATGTCTTTACCGTGATATAACGTAGAATTATTAAAAATCTATTAATCTAAATTAGAGTATTGGTAATATGGACTGATCATGTTATGTCAATACTCTGAACTTCAGATAGATAATAAAACGTTAATACAGTATTAATAATGAATTACTTATCATAATATGGGTGGTAAATAATATTTGTGAGTACTGTAAGCATCCGAGACAAGACTTATCGATGTGAAATGGTCAAATTCATCGTTAGGTTCCTCAGGCCGAAGTACAAGCTTGTTATTATTATTCTGAATGCCAGATAAATAATATTATTGATATGAAGAGATATCATTATAACTAAATATGTTTCGAGTGAGGATTTTAACTAGTTTGGTATGTTCTGTACGGAAATAGTATTTTATGCCAAACAAAGATACAAACATTTGTCACAGATAAATATGCAAACATTTATCACTGATAAAGATACAAACATTCATCGTGAGATTCTCTGTTCCCAAGAACCGTCTTAATGGTTTAATACCGTGAATCTTGGATATGTATAGTTCTAGAATATTTAAATCTTAAGGTTAAAATTAGACCATTATATATGGTGTTATCCATTTATACGGATGAACTATAAGTTGATACATGTATATATAATGAGATCGAGATCAAGTTAAGATCCAGGGACTAAGTAAGAGAAATTTTTAATGTATAGGCTAATTCAACCAATATGATTATGGGATCATTGGTTAAGTTGGTAAATATATTTTTGGGGGCGTTACATAAAAAGTGTGTCATGCTTTTAGATCATTCATGAACTCAAATATTACATATTAATGATCCTATAAACAGTAATATGCTAACATGTTTTAATTCACTGTTCATTGTGTACTATATGATTTATACTATATTCTGACTCCAGAAATTCTCCATGTTTATTTTTTCCAAATTCATCAATATTTAGTAAAACATGTCAATAGAGTTATTAAACATTTCCCAAAAAATATTTACCCAAATTATCATGAAAAAATTTAAATGAATCACTTATTTGGTATTTCCTTGTAACACAAATGCAAATTCTAAATTCTCAATGAATCTTTTATGTAGCTAACATTAGTCCCTCTTTCACTACATGGATTATCAAACTTCACAAACTCAGTATAGGACTCACGCTAATGAACCACGTCTAAGAAAGAAAAATCACATTACGATGTTGAATCATCTTAAAATTGTTGTTCTTGTTAGTGAATTTAAAACAATCAGAAGATATATAGATTAGAATATTGACACGAGTAGTTCCTGTCTTTAAGATGTTTATTACCCCTTTACCAATAAATTGATTTGCTAATAGGCTACTAGTAATATAACTCCAGGATATATGTCAAGCCTAAGCTTTTCTTCACTGTGATAGCAATTCACAAGTGAACTCTACGAATACTGTTTTGTAAAGGTAAAGAGAGAGTATGAGATCACAGAGAGATAGAATGTTCAGTACTTAGAAACAACTGAGCTTCGTTAATTATTTAAAGAAAAGTCAGTTACAGAATTAATTTTACAAAATTAATTCTGTAATAACGTTCTTTTGAATTAAAATTGAACAATTTTCTTAGTTATATTATTTTTTTGTAACTGATATGCATAATAAATCCTGATTATTAATTTAACTTTGTTTACATTTAATAGTTCTTAGAATAAATCTCTCAGAATCGTAGATCAGCTCATAGAGCAACTACATAATCGTAGAGCATCTACAAAATCGTAGAGCAAATACTTAATCGTAGAACAACTCTAGAATTATAGAGCAACTACAGAATTGTAGAGTAGTTATAGAATCATAGAGCAGTTACAGGAGCAACTACTTAATCGTAGAGTATTAACAAATTCGTAGAGCAGTATTATCACATATTCGTAGAACAACACTACCACGGACACTACAAGAGAAAAACTTAATTCCGACGGAATATTCTGTCAGAAATAAGCCTATTCCATCATAAATATTTTATTTCCGACGAAATAGTTCATCAAAAATTCGGTCGAATATAACCTAGTCGGGAATAGTTCCATTAAAAAGTTGGTCAGAATTATTTAACTCCAACTGGGCATATGTCTGACGAACGGTCCGTCGAAAATAACGTATCTCCGATGGATATACACGTCGGAGATAGACATGCCACGGGCACACTCGTATTTACTAGAGAATTATTATTTTCAATGGACTTTTCTGTCGGATATAATTAAATCCATCGGAGATGTAATGACACGTGTCTCGTCGGGGATAGAATGTAAGTATTTATTTTCGACGGAATTTTTGTCAGAAATACCTAATTTTGTTGAAAATAAGGCAATTTTTTACACCAAATTTTGTACCTGTACATGTTTTTAATCCCAACAACACATACATATAAAATAACCTACTATATATAAAGTAACATAAATGTTTTCAATCCCAGCAATAAAACATAAATATAAACTAACTTGCGATATATAAACTAACACAACTGTTTTAAATCCTAATAATAACAATACATTTAAACTAAGTTACAATGTACAATGTAACTACACCTATAAGTTTTACTATTACAATAATGTACAATTAATGTAACTACAACTAACAATATATACAAGTATACCTACAATTATCTATCACTATATACCATCGTCGTCATCAGTGAGCTCGTCAAAAAGGCTCCAAAAAGCACATCACTTTTACAAACCTCAAGAACATATGATTTTCCATCTGCCTCAAGTTCTCCATAAATATCTTAAAATGAGGATCTTCTTCCCCTTCTTCCTCCTTCCTAATAGCCTTTTTCACCGCATCAATTTTCGACACATTACCATTAATCAAATACTTCAAAAACCAATAATAATCATCTTCAATCTGTTTATCATTATAATCACAACCCATAAGTCTATCACCATTCTAAACTAATCACGAACTTATCATTAATCTTAGAGCTATTTATATGACACCGATTTCTCTTCGACTGCCTCTTGAAACTATATATTACTTATTTTTCATCAAAATTAGAAAGCTATCTCATTTAAATTAAATTTTAACTCACTAAATCACACAATGATTTGAAATAAAGAATTAAAGGGACATTTAGTAAATTAAAGAAAAATTTAATAAACCTAGTTTTACTAGAATTGGACAAGTGTAAAAGGTAGTTGTTATGTCATTTTATTTAAGTACATTTGGTTGTATTAAATTTATTATTTAATTTTATTTAATTAAATTTGATCATATTTATTTTAATTTAATTTATTAGTTTATTACATTATACTTAATTTATTGTATTTTAATTTATTATTCATTTATTTATTAAATAATTTAATTTAATTTAATATTTTATTTTATTATATATAATTTACTGTTTTATTATATTATATGTATTTAATTTTATTATTTCATATTATTTAATTTTATTTAACTAAATTAAATTTATTATTCTATATTATAACTTAATTTAACATTTTATTAAATTATATTTAATTTTTTTTACTTTATTATTTTATATTTTTATATTTTAATGTATTTAAAATTTATTTTTATTTCTATTGTTTATTACTGAAAAACTAAGTAAATACTACTTAGTTTATTTTAGTAGTTAATTTAAACTAATAAATATTTTTCTATTTTTATTTATTTTATATTACATTTTTTGGTTTTTTATTAAATTTTCTTCGAAAATTCTATCAAAAATAACAAACTCACCAACATCCACACCCAATTACCGAACTACACAACTTCAATCCACACCCAATTACCCAAACACATATATGAATTAACAAATGCATCATATATTATCAAACACATATATTAGCAAGCAGAGACCAATCCAGAAATATATTAACAGTGTACATATATATATGGAGTGGCGGCTTGAGGTGGAACTTTGGCTGTGGATGACAGCGGCAGCGAGAGGGAGTGTCCGATCGATGGAAATAGAGAGAGAATAGAGAGGGATGGGAGAGGAAAATAAAATATGATGAAAAGGAAATCGGGGGGGGGGGGCAAGTGATCTGATAGGGTAATTTAATGCTGATGGACTTTCCGTCGAACAAAGGTTATTCCGTCGATTATACTTTTGGCGCGAGCGGAAACTTTTCCCAATTTTTTTCTATTTATATTTTTGATGGAATTCTGTTAGACATAATATAATTCCGATGGACATAATCCGACCAAACTTTTAGTCGAACTTATATTACTTCCGACGGAATTTGTCTCGTCAGAAATAATTCTGTTGATTTTAGCCGATTTTTTTGTAGTGAAATTCATAGAGTAACATAATTGTAGAGTATCACTACTACTGATTCATAGAGCACTACCATGGATTCGTAGAGTAGTTCAGAATCGTTGATAAACACTTCAACATATCCGTAAGGGAAGAAAACCTAGTTTTACAAATAATAATGCACATTTTTGGTTTGTGTGAGGGAGATGGGGTTTTGGTTTGTGTAAGGGAGAGTTTGTTTTGCAACTTTTATATTTCGTGCAAAAAATTTGTATTGTGAGAAGGAGGATTTTGCAGCTTTTAGTCCGTGCAAAAGTTGTATTACGGTATTATGGAACATTAACTTTTAGGGCGTAAAATTTGAGAGAATTATTGTAAGCCCATTATTATTGATATAGTGAAAATTTAGAATTTGACCTGCGATTTTTTCTCTTTAAAGATTTTTCATGTTAAATCTTGTGTTGTTTTAACTCTCTTTATTTTATATTGTTTAGTTTACATCGACTTAATTCCCAACACCGATCTCTTCATCAAATATTGGTTTCAGCTCTCTAGCACTACTCCTCCTCCCATTTAGTGAAAAGCTCCAGAAGTGAAAACAACTCCTTCTATAAGCCCCTGTCAACAAGATGTCTCTGGAAGATACATGAATCCAACTCTTTACCAATAATGTCTCATGCATATAAGGCCGTAAAATAAGTCAAACGGTTCGAACTCAATTCATATCTGCTTGACTAAAAGTTCGATTCGAGCTCAATTTAAAATATAAACGATTCAAATATGAGTGAAGTTTAAAGTTCGATAATTTACTCGAACATCTTTAAATTGTAATTTTTTATTTATACTCAGATCATATTCGTTCGAAAAGTTTAAACTATTTGGACTCGATTCGAGATCATATCTGACTAGGTAGCTAAACGAGTCTCAATCAAACTTTATTTCATACTCGATAAATTTTATGAATCAAATCTAAGCGACGCAATATTCGACTCTACTCGGATCATTTACACCCTTACATGCATACAATCACAACCTCCACAAAGTTAAACTCTTACAAAACTTCTGATATAACTTCCTTAGAATTTTTTTTTGACGACAGCCTAGCCAATCTCATCACTTGATACCAAAATACTTCGCCCTGACCTCTCATCACTTGAAGCTTCATATGCTCTTTGATGAATCACCAGTTTCTCAAAATGCTCAAATTAAATTTCTATCATTTAGCTGAATCTACTCCCTTAGTGATC
The DNA here is from genome assembly GCA_947179155.2 of Hedera helix. Lineage (NCBI taxonomy): Eukaryota > Viridiplantae > Streptophyta > Magnoliopsida > Apiales > Araliaceae > Hedera > Hedera helix. The sequence continues at coordinate 4,310,884 of OX359282.1, read as the reverse complement.
TCTTTGAAATTTTCTCTTTAATTCCTAATTTTTCAAAGTTTTCCTCCTCTTTCCCATGTTCTTCCTCAATGTATTATCTCTATCTTTAAAAGATGAGTAAAGTATATTTTTTACACATATTAAAAAAATAAAAATAGTGAAAAAAGAATATTTTTTTTTTAAAATTTATCCTTATTGATCCCACAAGATTACATAAAATATTTTATTTTTTTATACTAATAAATCTCATTAAATAATATATTTATCTTTTACTTTATATATTTTATCTGATTATTTTAAAAATAAAAGAATTATATCGTTAATTATTCTTTTAAAAACGGAGATAATACTTGTTTTCCAGTGCTCTTGTAATTCTACACCACGGAAGTGCAACTAACTATTCAAATTTTCTATGTTTTGTTTCCCTTGACTGTTTCTCTCTGCCACCTATTCTTCTTGGAACTCTTCAAATGATTTTCTTTCGACTTATTCTTCTAGAGTCCCGCGTCGTGATATTTCTCCCTTCACTGCATTTTTCTAACAAAAATTATGCAGTAGTCCAAACGTAGTACGATTATTGACTTTTCTATTTGTGCATGCTCGATAAATGAAAAATATGTGTGAACTACCGACTACGTGAGACTACTGCATAATTTTAAAAGTATCATGAAAAATATGTGTGGACTACTGCATCATTTCCAGTTGAAAAGTATCATGCACATATTATGCAGTTGATTTTTCTCCCTTCTCTGCACTTACTCCTCTTTTCTATTTGCTGCTGCTAATTGGTCTTGTTCTGTTTTAGCAAATAATGATGTATTTGTTTAACATAATCTGTAATTATTGTATCTTTGTTGGTTATTTAATTTCATGCAGCCATTTGATATCATTTTTAACGTTGTTTTGATATATCTCAAAGGAGATTTTATAATTCTATATTTTTACTTAATATCGAGTTAAAGTCTTCCATCGATTAAATATAAGCTAAAAAGTCATTATATATATTTGAGAGGTCTCTCTCAGTTAGTACTAATTGATTTTAAGATGAAGCTTTGATAAACTATAATCAAATAGTATTAAAATTATTGATATAATATATATACAAGGCAAAATATATAACAGACTAATCATAAGGTTGATAAACTAATCCCTAATAATAATACCTTTGAGTCAAAATTGGCCGGCAAGCTTTGTAATGCATTAAATGACTATGTTGACTATAAAATAAAAAATTAGAAAAAATCAACTCTTTATTCGGTTATTTGTTGACATGTTGTACCTAAGTGATGGGGACAAAAACTAAACGAAATAGTTCAATATAAATGTTTGAAATTTCACAGATAAATTAGTTTCTACTTCTTTGATTTAGCAATGGCGTTTCAGACAATAGAAAATCATACAGATGAGCTCTATGAAGCATCAATAAAAGGGTGTACATTCACCTTAGATAGGTTAATCCAAGCAGACCAACTCATTCTTCATAAAGTTTCACTAAACTCTTTTAGTGAAACTCCATTGCATATTGCATCTTTACTAGGTCACCATGATTTCGCAATAGCACTTTTACAAAACTACCCCCAACTCGCCACTGAGCTAGACTCACTCGGACAATCGCCTCTTCACTTGGCTTCGGCAAAAGGTCATACCGAGATTGTCTAACGCAGTACGGAAGTGACAAGAGTTACCAACGTAAGCTCTCAAAGATAAACTGGAATCCACCAGGAAATAACAAGAGAAATAACTCTTAATTGAATACATCAAAGATAATAATTAATTCGACTAAACCCACAAGCCGAGTTTTATAGCTAACAAACTTCCTTTCTAAATGACAATAGAATTCCTATAATTACGGAAATTAAATCCTACAGAATAACTAACTTCCTACTATACTTCTACTACCATAAAAGGACTTACTTTCCTACTAAAATACTAATACCATAAATAGATTAAGATAGAATAATAATAACTTAATTCATTAATCCACGTTTAAACAACCATTCCCGAAGACCTATCTTCCCGAAGACAGAATACGCCTCCCGAGGACCTAGGTTTTCCGCGTACCTTTCTGTCTGTCCAACTCTTCCTCGAACTCTAACGCCAACTGTCCTACATCAGTCCTTCCCACTTGCGAAGAACTCGACCACGAGTTATAATGATCTTCAGGATACAACGGTAGATCATCATGGAAATCGTAGAGATCAGCCACGTTAAAAGTCCGCGAGATATGCATTGTCTCCGGTAGATCAATCACGTAAGCATTATCGTTAATCTTCTTTATCACTTTATAAGGACCGTACTTCCTTGGCTTCAACTTATTGTAGGTTCCAATCGGAAACCTCTCCTTCCGAAGAAACACCATAACCTGATCCCCTTCGGTAAACAGCTTCAGTCGACGCTTAACATCGGCTGTCACTTTATATTTCGCATTCTTCTCTTCCAACCGAGCCTTGACATCAGCCTGAACATCCCGAACCTGTTCCGCCATATGATTCGCCGCAACACTCGTCCCAGCTCCCTTCGGCAAATGAACCAAATCCAAAGCATGCTTAGGAACCCGACGGTACACCAATGAAAACGGCGACTGACCCGTAGCAGAATGAATCGCATTGTTATAAGCAAACTCAGCTTGGGCCAACGCTAAATCCCACTGTTTAGGCTTATCCCCACAAATACTCCGAACCAAGTTCCCGAGCATTCGGTTTAGATTCTCTGTCTGCCCATCAGTTTGCGGATGTGCTGTACTACTAAACTTCAACGAAGTATCCATCCTTCGCCATAAAGTAATCCAGAAATGGCTTAGAAATTTCGAATCCCGATCAGAAGTAATAGATTGAGGCACCCCATGTAATCGGACCACTTCTCGAAAGAATAACTGCGCCACATGAGAGGCATCCGACGTCTTCCGACAAGGAATAAAATGTCCCATCTTGGAAAACCGATCGACCACAACAAATACTGAATCAACACCCCGAAGGGTCCGTGGCAGGCCTAAGACAAAATCCATCGATAAATCCTCCCATATAGCATTCGGTACGGGCAGAGGCATATATAATCCAGTATTCTGAGCTTGGCCCTTGGCAGTCTGACACACATAGCATTTCCGAACAAAATTACCCACATCGCGTTTCAGCTGAGGCCAATAATACCTTTCGGCGGCACTACTAATTGTCTTGTCTCGTCCCAAATGACCACTCAAACCTCCTCCATGTAATTCCCGAATCAGTACCTCCCTCAAAGACCCCCGAGGAATACATAACTGATTGCCGTGGAACAAATAGCCTTCGGTCAAATGAAACTCTCCCTCTGTTCGATTGTTCTCGCATCTTCGCCAAATATCTCCGAAGTCTTCATCATCCGTATACAGTTCTTTTAAAAACTCGAACCCGATGATTTCTTGTTGCATAGTCACCAATAAACTGGCACGTCGACTTAACGCGTCAGCCACCTTGTTCAGCACCCCAGACTTATGCTTTAATATAAAAGGAAATTTTTGCAAGTAAGTTGCCCATCGAGCATGCATGTTACTTAAGTTCTTCTGACTGTTCAGGAACTTCAGCGCTTGATGATCAGTATACAAGATAAATTCCCGTTGAATCAAATAGTGTTCCCAATGTTTCAGGGCACGAACAATCGCATAGAACTCCTGGTCGTACGTACTCCACTTTCGCCGAGCGTCACTAAGCTTTTCGCTGAAGAACGCCACTGGTCTCTTTTCTTGAGACAGCACCGCCCCGATGCCGATTCCACTAGCATCACACTCTACCTCGAATAATTTATCAAAACTCGGCAGAGCCAGCACAGGCGTGGTACACAGTTTTTCCTTGATAACGGCAAAAGCAGTTTCGGCTACGTCTCCCCATTGGAACTTTCCTTTCTTTAAACACTCGGTAATAGGGGCCACTATGCTACTGAAATCTCTGATAAACCGCCGATAAAACGTCGCCAACCCATGAAAACTTCTGACTTCTCCTACCGTCTTAGGAGTCGGCCATTCACGTATGGCTTTCACCTTCTCTTCATCCACCAAGATTCCTTCCGAACTGACCACATACCCAAGAAACAATAAGCGCTCAGTCATCCAATTGCACTTTTTAATATTGATAAATAGTTTGTTTTCGGACAACACCCCCAATACTGCCCGAAGATGCTCCATATGGTCTTCCTCATTCTGACTGTAGATTAAGATGTCATCGAAGTAGACGACAACATATTTCCCAATGAATGGTCGTAGCACTTGGTTCATCAGTCTCATGAAGGTACTCGGGGCATTGGATAACCCGAATGGCATCACCAACCACTCGTAGAGTCCGTCCTTTGTTTTGAAAGCCGTCTTCCATTCATCCCCTGGTTTCACCCGAATCTGATGATACCCACTTCGCAGGTCTATCTTGGAGAATAACTTTGATCCCTCCAACATGTCGAGCATATCGTCCAGCCTCGGGATTGGGAAACTATACCGGACTGTTATCTTGTTGATTGCTCGGCTATCAACACACATCCTCCAACTACCATCCTTCTTCGGAACCAACAATGTCGGGACCGCACACGGACTCATGCTTTCTCGGATAAATCCTTTCCTCAACAATTCCTCCACTTTTTCTTGTAGTATCTGATTCTCTTTTGGGCTCATCCGATAATGTGGGAGATTCGGTAGGCTCGCTCCTGGAATCAAATCAATATGATGTTGGATGTCCCTCAATGGTGGAAGATCATCCGGTAGATCTTCGGACACCAACTCGCCGAACTTGGCCAACAGAGACTGTACCTCTTCGGGTATTTCAACTTCCTTCTTTTCCTTCTCCTCGATCACTAAGGCCCGGACAACGACCACATGCACCTCCCGTGCTTCCTTTATTTCTGACTCTAACTCAGCTGCCGAGGTGATTAAAGATAGTAAGGGTTGCTCTTCGCTTGTTGACGTTCTGGAGTTCCCATCGGGTTGTTGTGTCGGTACCATTGCAATCTTCTTGCCTTTCCATCCGAAGACAAAGATATTGTCACGCCCCCTATATGTAACATCCACGTCGAACTGCCAAGGTCGTCCCAGTAGTACATGACTAGTGTCCATATCGACCACATCGCAGACCACTTCATCGCGATAATGCTGTCCGATCGAGATGGGTACCCTACAGACTTCGGTAACATTCACCTTTGGTCCTTTCTGAATCCACCCAATGACATACGGCTTCGGGTGTTTTGTGACTCGCAGTTTTAAGTGTTCTACCAGTCTTTTGGACACAAAATTCTCACAACTTCCACTATCCACGATCACATCACAGATCCTTCCCTGAACACTGCAGTGAGTCTTGAAGATATTATTCCGCTGCGATGCGTTCTCCACCTTCGTGGAACACATGACCCGCCGAACCACACAGTTTACATGTTCCCCCTGTTCCTCGGCTATCTCCGCGTCGTCGAAGAAATCGTCTTGCTCAAAACCTTCCTCGGTATCTTGTATCCCTTCGGGGTCATCTTCGGTCTCTCCCACAGAGTTCACCGACTTCCTACTCGGGCATTCGTTCGACCGATGACCCGGTTGCCCACATCGGTAACACTTAAAACCTCCCGTTTTAGCGTATGGGTTCGGTGTCCGAGGAGGTTCCTTTGTAGCCGAACTCGTCGGTCGTGATCCGTACTGATTTCCCAACCCTTTTGTCGACTGATCGTCCACCGTCTTCGTTTGATTCTTTCCATCAGTAGTTGTCATCCGGTTACGATTTACTCCGGTGTTAGACGTTTCGGCTGCATCCTTCTTATAATACGGCACCCGATTGTATGTTTTCTCCATCAATTCTGCCTTTAACGCCATGTTGTGAGCTTCGTCTACTGTCCAGACCACCTGAAGTCCAATTCTGTCCCGAATACTAGGCTTTAACCCTTCCAAATATCTGGCCACTTGTTGTCCTTCAGTCTCGTTGAGGTCGTTCCGAACGGATAACCTCGTCCACTCTTCGGTGTAGTCAGCTACTGTTCTATTTCCCTGTACACAGTTTTGATAACTTCGGAAAATAAACTGTTCATAATCTGGGGGTAAGAACCTACTTATCATAAGCTGTTTCATTCGCCTCCAAGATCGTATTGGAACCTTGCCTTGTCGTCGCCTATCCAACTGTAATTTTTCCCACCAGACGGCGGCCCCACTTCTTAATTTATATGCTACTAGATTGACTTGCCGATCCGTCGGCACTTCAGTTAGTTCGAAAAATCTTTCAACTTCCGAAATCCAGTCCAGGAATTCTTCAATCTGTAGTTTTCCGTAGAACAAGGGTATATCTGCCCGAATTTTATAGTCAGATTGATTCTGCCCTCGGTTTTGTTGAGGGTTCCTTTGGTTACCTTCAAATTCCCCTTCGGAGTCTTCATCACTCACTCCTTCAAACCGAACCGGTCTTGCTGCTGCATGTTGTTGTCTCCTTCCAGGGTGATCTAAGGCAAATCCTTCGGGTCCATCTCTGTTGCCACGAACAGGGCCGTGAGGATTGGGTAATCGTTCCAACAGTTGTTGCACCATGGTTTCCAACCTCGCCGTCGACTGTCGTTGTTCTTCGATCGCGGTCCATATTTTCGCATCCCTGCGACCAACGTCGTCAAGGTTAGCTCTTCCATCATCGTTGTTGGCCATTGAACAAGGCAAAGTCCTTAGCTCTGATACCAATTAACGCAGTACGGAAGTGACAAGAGTTACCAACGTAAGCTCTCAAAGATAAACTGGAATCCACCAGGAAATAACAAGAGAAATAACTCTTAATTGAATACATCAAAGATAATAATTAATTCGACTAAACCCACAAGCCGAGTTTTATAGCTAACAAACTTCCTTTCTAAATGACAATAGAATTCCTATAATTACGGAAATTAAATCCTACAGAATAACTAACTTCCTACTATACTTCTACTACCATAAAAGGACTTACTTTCCTACTAAAATACTAATACCATAAATAGATTAAGATAGAATAATAATAACTTAATTCATTAATCCACGTTTAAACAACCATTCCCGAAGACCTATCTTCCCGAAGACAGAATACGCCTCCCGAGGACCTAGGTTTTCCGCGTACCTTTCTGTCTGTCCAACTCTTCCTCGAACTCTAACGCCAACTGTCCTACATCATTGTCAAAGCATTGTTAACTGCAGAAAAAGATGTTTGCATGGTTCGCGATCATGAGGGTAGAATTCCTATCCACTTGGCGGTGATGAGGGGACGATTGGAGGTTTTCGGATTGTTGATCAAAGCTCGGCCCGAATCTGTTAGGGTGAATCTGGATGAAGAAACTGTTTTGCACTTGTGTATTAGATACCACCATTTCGAGATTCTTGAACCGTTTATGGAGTTGCTTTGTGACCAGCATAGTGACCACTTTGGCTCAGAGGACCGTGATGGTAACACTGTCTTGCATCAAGCTGTGATATTGAACCAGTTGAAGGTATGTTATTAGTTATTACTAGACCTTAATATTTGTTTGTTAGGGGTGCAATATGATTTTTGTAGTAGTTTAATACCTTTACTCGATTCCAATTCTGTTGTCCTATCCTCGATCTCATCTGCTCTCCTATCTCCATGTATTATTACTACATAATACATAGGGTGGAACAGTAAATGTGACATGATAAGGGATATTAGATAAGATATGAGAAAGGACAACAAATTTGAATTCCATGAGAGACCAGATTTGCCAAAATTTCCATGAGAGACCAGATTTGCCAAAATTTGATCATATATATGGGCTAGCATGTTTATTTTATATTTTTTAATTATAATTTTTTTATCGATGAAAGAATTTTTTTCAAAACCATAAATGTAATACGACAAAGACAAATCCAAGTATTTTGGATTGGGCCACAAATTGTCTACATATTATATACAACAACTCACAAAAGCTACTCCAAACTAAAAAAATCTACAACTTCAACCGTCAGCACAACTTAGCCTTTCAATTTCAAATTTAAAGATCAACGGATTGGAAGAAGCAGACATGTGAGCTCGTCATTTTTTCCTTTGATGCATTGGACGTGTACATATGACTCTGCTTAAATTTTAAACTTGTTTTGAAAATTTATTGAAATTTCAATAATCGTGCCAAAAAGAAATAGTTCAAATAACTTTTTTGGCTGAATTACATATTTTTCCCTCCAAGTTGTTACTGAGTTTCAAACTGCTCCCTTGGCAAAACTAACACTTTTGTCCTCCAAATTGACATTTTGATTCATTTATATTCCTTAGAATTTTTCCCAAATACGAGTTATGTGCGATGCAAGTGCTTTTAAATGAGGTTATATTTAAATATTTCTCCAAAATTCATGAAACTCGTGTGGGTTTGGAGTAATGTGAGTTTTATGTACCCTGGGTATATACTTTAATGTCAAAATACAAATATTGTCTCATTTAAAGCATGTCATCACACGACTCAAATTAAAAAAAAAAAATCAGCCCAAGGAACATAAATGAGCCAACTTGAAGGACAAAAGTGTCACTTTTATTAATTAAGGAGTCACTTCGGAACTCGGTGATAACTTAGAGATACAGATATGTTATTCAGCCAATTTTTCAATAGTTTGGCAAGGGGTTCAGTGATATTTTCATTCATCAAGTCTAGATTAGGCGTACAACTTCACATTCGAATACTAACTTTTAGACTAATTCTTAATCGAAGTGAAATAAGTAACACATATCAATGTATACAGACCACAAGATGCCTGCTTACAATACCCGGAGTTCAAGCAAACAGGAATGCAATAAACAATAATGGTTTTACAGCCTTAGATATTCTGGAGCACAACCATCCAAGACGAAGCGATTTCAAAACCCTTGAAATTCGAGACATTCTTGTCAAAGCTGGTGTTAAAACAAAACCTGGAGAACGAAACTTATTACCACAATCAAGTACTACAAGTGCACAATCAGATTCAATATTTCATCGGCCTCAATCGTTCTCTTCTTCAATTTTTAGTAGGTGGATTAAGCTAAAAATATCTAAATTGGATGAGGCACGCGGCTCATTAATGGTGGTGGCCACCGTGATTGCAACCATGAGTTACCAAGCTGCAATGAACCCGCCAGGCGGCGTTTGGCAGGGAAACACAGAAACTTCTCCTTTTTGCACCAAAGAAAATATATGTGAAGCTGGAACTGCTGTTTTAGCCTATACACACGCAAAGACTTACATGACTCTCATAACATTGAACGGCCTTTGTTTTTACTGGTCACTGATATTTATCCTTTTGCTTTTGTCAGGTTTATCACTCAATAATATAATTTCTGTAATGGCAGTAGAAACGTTAATGTCGGTCACAATCTCATTACTAGGGCAAACATTTCTGCTGGGAGTTTTAATTATAAGTCCGAATTTTGTTTTCCATAGTCAAATTGGTAGAGGCCTCAGATCCTTCATGAAAATGTCGTTTGTGTTTACTTTGATGGCCGCGTTCATACCTTGCACATTCCAGTTTATTTATGAGATACAGAAGAGTCTCAGAGAGCGTCAAAGAATTCATAGTTTGAACAATGAGAGAACTACTGCTTGAATGGTGTATCTATTGAAATACTTTGTCATCTAATTACAAGGTTTTTATGTCTTGAGGACATAATAATATTTCAGTACTTACTATCTTTTGCTTTGTATTTTATCAACTAAGTAGTAAAAATAATTATGTAATTTTGCGAACTTATATATATATTTTTTTTATAGATTTCTTTTGGTTATTGTGATTGTTGAAGTGATTTTGAACAAAGGTTTGAGTTTGACACCGTAAAGTTGCCAGAAGATGGCAAATTAATAAGTAGGTATTGGATTCACTTATTTGACAACATTTGCCTTCAAAGTAATACAAGAAAGCATAATAAGCAAATGTAGAAAGTAAATGCATAAAAAAATGAGAAAAGAAATTTTAAGTGGTTGAGGACAACTAAAATCCCCTAGTAGATTCATCAAGGATAGATGAGAGCACATAATCCATCAAGGGGAATATCTCACCAAGAGTTTCGTTGAGAATAATGATATGTTTGGATTGAATAAATAAAATTAAAAAATAAATAGAATGATTTTGAATCTCAAGTGTATGTTTGGGTGTCATTGGTGCTGGATGGTGCTGTACGCCGACATAATTATGACATATATTAATTCCATTAGAATGAATCTCATTCCACCTCCCACATGAAATGAAAATCAAGAGAATGTAATGAATTTTCATTTAATCGGAACGGTTTATCAATAGGAATGATCACCAAATATAATATTTTTGTGAGCCTAAGTATAAATTAGGATTCACATGAGACCTAAAGAATTAAATGAAAGACAAAAAAGTCGGCAACAAACAATCAACAAACAACGAATAAACGAACAAAGAACGAAAAATCAAAAGGCAAAAAACCCTAGGGTTCGTGTAATACTCTAGAATTTTTTCAAAAAATGGAATAAGAATTATAAATGAGAAATGTAAGTAATTTAATAAGGGAAGAAAAGAAATTAAGATAATGCATGAAAATGTAAATGTGAATGAAGAAATTATACAGTACAAAAGTCAAATTTGTGTTCGAGATGAATTTTGATAAACGGATTTCACCGTTTAGATGGGAACGTCGAATTTGGTAGGAAAATATTGTACACGATATGGTGTCTAGATTCACTTTTACGGGAAAAAATTAAACTTAGAGTTCAAAGATAAATTTGAATAAACGAACATTGTCATGATGTTGAGGGCGTTGACTTTCACTGCAAGAAAAAGCTATCAACGATTGCCTATCAACAACCAAAATCGATCGATGATAGGTATTAACAACTCACTACTAGAAAATTGGCCTATAGCGACGGTCAACGCCGACCGTCGCTATAGGTCAAAAGACCGTTGTTAAAGATTTTAGCGACAGTCGAGAACCGTCCCCGTAAAAGCCGTCAGTAAATTCTATAGCGAAGGTCCTACAAATCTATACCAACGGTCATGACCGTCACTAAAAAAAAGAACAAAAACGCGCTTAACTTTTGCCCGACGGCCAATACATATCAGTAACGACGGTTCTGACCATCGCAAAAGGTACGTCTATAGCAACGGTTGGTGTCAACCGTCGGTATAAGCCTTAACAAAGACCTATAGCGACAGTCAACGACCGTCGCTATAGGCCTAGCTTCTAAATATTAAAAAAAAAATATTATTAATAAAATTATTATTAACACAAAATACAATGTCTTATAACAATCATAAAAAAAAATTATATCATTACATCACAATTATTAAATACATCAAATCATTCCTAGACAATCATGTACAACTAAGGAAGTTCACATCAAATCTTAAAAGGAATTTTGTGATCAAATGGTGAGTATGTCTATTCCTACCACAAGACCAAGTGATTTAACAAAATCATGATCAGAGAAACATTAAAAACTATTTCTAACATTCATCCCTATTAGTATTTTAGCTAAAGAAAATAATATGATGGCTACCACAGTGGACTAAAGGTAAAGAAAAACCAAGGATGAAAAGTTGGAGATTACTAGGCTTCAAATCGCAGTGAATGATGCCTTTTTCATGCAAATACATCATTGCTTGAGAGATCCCCAATGCAAAACTTATTGATAGCTCCAGATCTAAACAGCTTGGACGCATGCACAACAAGTACTTCTGAAGCGTGCCACCTCTCATAAACTCTGTGATAATCATCAAGTTAGGCTCCACATATGCGCCAATGAACTGTTTCAGCAAATAAGATCATCTTATTAGCTGCACAATTGAGCGTAGGCTGCATAAATACTTTAAACAATATATATCCTTTGTGTCAAGCTTCTAAGAAAGTAAATACTACAAAAGAAAAACAACAAACAATATAAGTTTTATGTTTCTATAGACATGAAGTCATAAACAATACCAAAAAATAATCATAGATAATTCAAAGCACATAACTTATAAACTAGGAGAGAATCCCCAAGTACAAGTCATGCACGAGAGGCAAGAGAGCCAACAAAGGTTCAACAAACTTCATGCATAAGAGGCATAATTATGTCCAAAGTAACGACACCAAAACTATATGCTAAAACTTACTCCCCATTTTAAAATTAGAGATAGATTTGTAAAACCAAGCTTTAAAAAATTAACGTTATCTAATGTACCCTTTGCCATTAACTACAAATTTCGATACGTAGTGGTGTGTGATAGTAAAAATTATAATGAAAAAGTAATGGCAAATTAAGAATTTTATACTATTTTATAATATTAAAATAAAAATGTATCTTTAATTCTGGAATTGACTAAAAAAATGCATCTATAATGTAGAAACGGGAAGTATAAAATAAAATATAAAATTCTAAACAGGAGCCAGCCTAACATTGGAAGAGCTTGTCTTAATATTCAAACCCATGTACATCATAAAGAGGAAAACTAAATGATCAACCTGCAATTACATAATAAGCCTAAAAGCAGCACACACAAAGTTGCCATTTGATATCACCACATTCCATTCTATGGACACTAAATGATCCCTTTTGCATATGCATATTAAATTCTTAAAATGAAGTATTGCTTACTACTAAAAATATTGACATTCTTACTTGTTTGATCAATTAATGTGTCAAATAAGATCCCTATTACCCATTGTCCAAGTGATATTAAAAGGAGTTGCAGGTAACAAATGCACACGCAAGCGTACATGATAGAAGAAAAGTCATAACATAAATATCGATGCATAATGTTGCAAACTTAAGTTGACTACCTTTGTGACTTCTTTTTCTTTTACGTAACTCTTGTGGATGAGAAAATAGCATACCTTCACAATACTATCGTGTCTGACTCTAGAATGCAATGCTACATCCCTCTCAAAAAAAAATTTGCATTCAGAATTGTATGCTGAAAATTTGTCTGATTGTATTACTTTCATCGCAACATGCTTGGATTTATACCTGTAAATACATATTCCAGTGTTAAATAGTTTTCAAAATTTCAGAAAATAATCATATCACTGACACTAGCAGAAAGCCGTGCTCAGATAATTTGCCATAGACATGTCCAACCTTATAAATAATGTATAATTTAACTGTGATGCTTACTAGCTCTAACTGTAAGGTATTTCTCCCCATCAAATATTAGTGCTTGCATAAACATGGACATATTATCCATTGATGTTAAAAGTAAGGCTGGACATTGTCCAAGTGATATCAAAATTCATACCATAAATGTTAATACAGAAAATGACTGCTACTAGGCGAAAAAAGGAAGAAAAAAAAAAAAAGACCAATTACAGCCTTTTAGAAAGTAAAAGAGCTAGAAATACAATGTTTTACAAAACGCAAGTGTCTAGTCTTCTGTTAGAAATTCATAAAGGCCATAAGACAAAATTCTTAGTAAAAAAAAAATCTAGGATCTACAGTAGGCAATCCACAGCCAAACCTTCTAGAATATATACCGAGGTTTCACAAAAAATCAGGATGGTCTTAAGGGGAAAAAGGAAAGGCTCCTGGCCTGAGGCCTCTCTTTTATGCACAAGATAATCAGGATGATTACCTTGCCACTTTGCAATAACACTAGAATTAGTTATAGATAAATGGCCTATAACTCTAAAAATTTCTATGTACAGTTCAAGTATACTTATGCAATATTAGCCCCATGAACACATACATGCCTATAGAATGAAAAGATTTGTCACCTAAAATACAATGCTTATAAATGAAGTCATTGTGCTATTCAATCAAAGGACCAATTTGTAAAGTCGTTGTGCACCAGATCATCAAATATGTACCTTCTGATTATAGGACTTTGTCAAATCCCACTGATGCCTCACAGATTCTCTACAAACTTGATATTCCTCTCCTTTAGCAACAACAGAGTTAAATGTAGTGAAGAGCTAGATAGAATGATAGACACAACAAAAAGTCATAAAACTCCACAGACAATAAAAAAAGGAAATGCCAAAATCACGATAAGTTAAAAACAAATTATCAATTTAATTTCCACAATTTAATTTGTTTATTGGTAGTGTCATATATACCACAAGAAGCTAAACTCCATCTGCAACCACCAAGTTTCAACATCTATTTTACCAATAGCTCTTTTGTACAGCAATGCAGATCAGAGATAAAAACTGGAATTTATGTTGGTAACAAGTTAGAGGTTTCAAAGTAGCTATAAAAAAGGAATTTGAACCCCTAATGATAAAGTTAGGTTGTTTGACACGTTTTATCAAACATCTAAAGGACAAGAGAGACAACACTGATAATAATAATAATAATAATAATAATAATAATAATAATAATAATAATAATAATAATAATAATAACAAAAGATATGAAGAACTTTAGAGACAAACATTTCTATAAACTATCCTAAGGAGAGCACACACAAAAGGGGGGAGGGAACTAAAGAAAAACTAATGCTCAGTCTCTTTGTCATAAATATATGATAGATAGATACTTAAGAAAATTTGTTTCTTCTTAATTTGCAACTTATTATTGCTGATCATACCTAAAAATAAGTTTTATTTCCTACCATATCTATCACCATCTTTTATATATAAGCTTTAATGATCATATAATATAAGACCAAGACAAAACTTATTTAGGATTTTCATCAAACACTCCATCTGCACCTTCTACACCTTCAAAGAAACAAGAAAATAAAACATTCTTAGCACAACATTGTAATCATAGAAACTCTAATATGGCATGACATCAAAACTTTATATCAGTAAAAGTGTAATTATAATCCCGTTTAATCTTATATATAATGATGATACTAACCTTTGTACCAAAAGGACCTTCAACACAGTTTATATCCAAAATCCTCTTATCCTAATAAAAATTAATCCTCTTTTCCTAATAAAAAAATTAAATAAATAAGATGCTACTAGCTATTATAAATTAAAGAAATAATAATTCAAGTTAGAATCAATAACTACAAAGAAACTTACCTAAAGCTTGGCTTTTTCATACTGAGTAATATTAATAAGGCACTGAATCTTCAATTTTCTTCTTTGAAACAACATCCTCTGCCATAGACTATTAAATTAACTTGATAGGTAGATATTAGATAAATGTAAGAGGTAGAAAAGGTACCGATTTGAGTACCAGCCGAAATGGTGGCCAAGAGACCCGTTGAGTGGTTGAGAAGACGAGATGTTGTCGGATATGGAGGATTAGAGTATATGTATATATGTTGAAGAGAGATCGAAAACCCTACCGGAGGAAGTGAACGAATGAGAGAGCTTGGTCCAGAACCCCAAACAACCTGATATAAAGTTTATTCCCAAATCTGGACTTGGAAGTATAATCACAAAGAAAAGAAAAAATGTGATCTAATTTGGAAAAGTACCCGTAAAGCAGATTTGAGATGGACGATAGATTGGACGGCAGATCAGAGAGAGCAGCTTTCGAAACAAGGAGAGACAATCGTGAGGGAGATGATGGCGAGGGACTGAGAGGAAAGTGAAACTAATTATTTGGGAGCGTGAAAATGCAGGAGGGAGATTTGGCGGTCACTATTTTTTCAATTTATAGCTACGGCTAGGAGTTGACTGTCGCTGTATGCCTATTTTATACTCTATAGCGACAGTCAGGAGTTAACCATTGCTATAGGGTCTATTTTTTCACTCTTTAGCGACGGTCGGGAGTCGACCGTCGCTATAAACCTATTTTCTTTCTATAGCGACAGTTTCGCCTCAACCGTCACTATAGGTCGATTTTCTAGTAGTGACTGCATTTAGTCTCTAATAGTCATCGCAGATAATCTGGTCGCTAAATGTCATATCAGCGACAGACAACAGTGACCGCGCAAAATATCAGCGACCGACATCAGTCGCTAAGCTGAGTCAGCATTTTGATGACGTGTTGCCACGTGTCAGCGATCGACATTAGCGACCAAATTTATCAGCGACCGACAATAGTGACCAGAATCAACGACGAAAAAAATCACCAACGACCGACCTTCAGCGACTGAATCAGTTGCCGATGTTAAAAAAAATTGGCAAGAAGCAACAACGATGGACTATCAGCCACCGAATCGGTCCCTGATACCAATTTTTTTTCTTTTTTTTTTTATGAAATTCCCAAATTATTTTACATGTATTAACATCCCAACATAACACAACAAATATATATACGATCTCATCTAGATCTCTAAACAAACACCAAATTCAAGCCAAAATAAATTACATTTTATATACACATAAAACCAACATCCAATCTAGGTACATATATATACAACAAAGCAATAATACATTACTTTTAATTAATACATCAATTAAGTTTAAATTTTTAATTGGTATTTTTATAATATTTAAAATTACTAAAAAAAATGAATGGACCGGCCTGACCTATAGGCCTCAATAGGTCCTCTTTTAAATCGTCAAGGCAGACCTGACCTAGCCTGCAAGCCAAAAGCCAAAGGTCCGACATGGTCAACGACCAAGGCCTAGCAGACCCAGGTCAGACCAGGTCAGACCAGCCTGTTGTGCATAACTATTATAACCCCAGAAGCTATTCATCATCAATAGCCATCGGAGTTCTAGCGACTTTAGCATCGGGAACTCAATATTGTTGACACGTATCTATTTGTTGTCTTTTCCAACAGAAGCAATTATCTCATTCATCATCTCACAAGAAGTTATTTTAAGCCCTTCAAGGAGCTCAATAAGATAGGCTAGCAACTGAAGGTAGAAACACATTTCTCAAGTTGTTGCATCCATCAATGAATAGAGTCATGAGGTTGGGATAAAGAATAATATCACTCGAGTTCAACCCTATTTCCATCAATTTAGGCAACCCAAGTAGCTCCAGTTTTTTCAATTTAGGCAAACTATAAGTGGCTCTGCGATTTTTGCACCACTGGGGCCTTGAACTTCAGAGATCAACGAGTCACCCTGGTGAACGTATAGCGTATCCAGATTTTGTAGCCTCTGGCGCATGGCATATGGAATCATATTTTTCAATTTGTGACAACCTTCAACCTCGAGGGACTTTAATTGACAGAATGATTCTTTGAGGTGACCATGTTATTCCCGAATCTCTGTTCTATTATCCAGATCACGTATATAAAGTCTCTCCAAGGTAGGGAATACAACCTACAACAAAATAGACTATCAACAAATAATTTCCTCACAAATTAGACTACCATGAAGTTTTAGACCCTATATGACAGATATAGAAGCATGCCTTTTCACTAAAAAGGGAATTTAATTTATATCAACAAGACTATCAACTATCAATTCCCTCACTGCGGTGAATGTACATATTAAATTTATATACTTATTATTATTTTGAATTTATACTTTTCTTCATAATTGCCAAATTGTAAATCATATTATATATCAAAAATTCTCATATCGCGTTTCCATGTATTGTATCATGAACATATCATACGTTACAAAAATAAAATGAAAAATATGATAATATATATTAAACACATAAAACACACAACTTATTGGACAATCAAGCATATTAGCTTGATTGCATATAAAAGTAGTCAAGTAAATATTATTGTAGACAAAAAATAAATTTTACAATTAAATAGTAGCCAAAATTCTTACAACTATGCTTTTCTTATCTTTAAGTACTTGCCTCATGTTTTTTCTTTTTCAATTTCAATAATATTTAATGATTAATTCTAATTTATACATGGCTCTTCCAAAATCTCTCTTATATTATCCAAATGTTCCAAAATAATATTTTCACTAGGGCTATAAATGGTAACCGGAAAATTCGTATCCGTTCGCATTCGTATTCGGAAAAAAACGGATATTATTCGCATTCGAAAAAAATCGGATATATCCGTATTCGGTTTAAAGGTATCCGCAAATAAACGAATACGAATACGGATATAGGCGTATTCGTATTCGTTTAACATCCGTCCGTAAATATATCCGTCGGATAGCGGATATTCGGAATCCGATATCCGAATTCGGATCCGTATCCGGAATTCGTATCCGAGTAATTAATATATATATATATATATATATATATATATATATATATATATATATATATATATATATATATATATATATATATAATAAGCAAAATAATTTATTTTATGTGGTCTTCCTAATATAATAATTAGTTTTCACTATCATACGAAAATTATTTTTAAAATATGTCATTTCACTTCTAAAAAGTAGAAAATAACACTTTTATTATAATATTAATAAATTGAAATAAATTGATTTAAGTATATTTAATGGATTTTTACTATTATAAAATTAAAATATCTAAAATATATCATTTAACAAGTGTTACAGTATAACTTTTGGATCTAAATATAGATTATAAATATTCATATACATTACAGTATTACTCCAAACACATAAAATGGACATCTACTTATTAATGAACATCTAAACATTAATAATTAGAGGATTCATTTTAAAATTTAGGATTTCAAAAATGATGAAAACTTATTTGAATACTAATTTAGAGCATTGATTATTGTATTTAATAAAAATAAATAAATTAACATTAATTCATTAATAAATTATACTTTAAAACTCATTTTTTTTTCTTATTCTAGTTATAGTTGTAATTAGAGCATTCATTTTGAAATTTAGGATTTCAAAAATGATGAAAACATATTTGAATTGTAATTTAGAACATTGATTATTGTATTTATTAAAAATAAATAAATTAACATTCATTCATTAATTAACTATATACTTTAAAACTCATTATTTATTTTTTTTCTTATTCTAGTTATAGTTGTAATTAGAGCATTCATTTTGAAATTTAGGATTTCAAAAATGACGAAAATTTATTTGAATTGTAATTTAGAACATTGATTATTGTATTTATTAAAAATAAATAAATTAACATTCATTCATTAATTAACTATATACTTTAAAACTCATTATTTATTTTTTTTTCTTATTGAAATTATAGTTGCAATTTGAACATTCATTTTGAAATTTAGGGTTTTAAAAATGATGAAAATTTATTTGAATTGTAATTTAGAACATTGATTATTGTATTTATTAAAAATAAATAAATTAACATTCATTCATTAATGAACTATATACTTTAAAACTCATTATTTATTTTTTTCTTATTCTAATTATAGTTGCAATTTGAAATGTCATTTTGAAATTTAGGATTTTAAAAATGATGAAAAATTATTTGAATTGTAATTTAGAGTATTGATTATTGTATTTATTAAAAATAAATAAATTAACATGCATTCATTAATGAACTATATACTTTAAAACTCATTATTTATTTTTCTCTTATTCTAATTATAGTTGCAATTTGAACATTCATTTTGAAATTTAGGATTTTAAAAATGATGAAAATTTATTTGAATTGTAATTTGAGCATTTATTTTAAAACTTGAGAAATCTCTTAATAACTTTTATAATTTTTTTTACTAAATATACAAGATCGAAAAGAGGTAATAAGAGTTTATCGAGCACTACCATAATATAATCATATTTATTTTCTTAATTATATTCTCATGTCACCATTATAAAATTAATAAAAAATTACGTATTATGTCCTAAAATATTAGATTAATTTTGACTTTTTAAAATTAATTAATATATTTTCAAATTTAATTTGATAAGACAATCCATTTATAAGAATCATAAATTATTTAAAAATTATAAGTAATGACAAGATATTTAAAATTTTTAAATTTAATTTTTTTTATTTTACAATGATTTATTGTTTTAAAATAAACATGAAATAAAAAAAAATTATATTAAGATTATATTTTTGTTCTATACATACCTATAAATTAATAATGTGCTAATTTAACATTATAATATGATAATAAAATAGATATTTAAGATTTTTTTTCCTTATCACTTGATTCCCTTCTCACTTCTCAGCCGCATGTTCTCGCTTCTTCTCACTTCTCAGTTCTCAGTTCTCACAGCCGCTTGTTCTCAACTCTCTTTCCTCTCTTTTCCTCGTCTCCCTGGTGAAACACTGAAACCCCTGGCCCTGGATCTCGTCTATTTGGTTTGCAAGGATCGGATCTCGTCTGTTCGTGTTCACTCTCAAAGGTTAATGAATCCTAACCCTAGTTTTTCTAATAACATGTAATTAGTTTTACAACAACTTAAAATTACCTTCAATTGTAGCATAACTCGACTGCTGATTTGATTGAGGAATTGATAATATCAAATTTTATTTATTATCACTTTGACTTCAAGAAGAAACCCAAAAGAGGTAACTTAGGCCGTTCTGTGGATTGATACTCTCGGGTGTCCTCTTCGAGCTTGGATTTGGATTAGATGAATTGATAGGATTTATTTATTTTGGTAAATATGGAAAGAGATTAACAACAAATTAATGCCTCCCTCCGTTAATAATGAACCACTTGGACTTGGGTTTAGGGGATTATTCATGTGTTGTGAACAATTAATTAATCATAGTTTCTTACTCTCAGTTTCCCCTCAATGGATTGGAGTCAATATTAGGCTAGCGGTTGAATCTAAATAAACTATGGAATCATTATTATCCTAAACAGATTGTGAAATAGTGTCCTAATGTATGTAAATTCAAGTAATCAGAATCCGAAATAAATTTCCTTTTCTAATCCAATTTGAATACAAGTAGAATGAAAAATCTTTTACTTTATCCATCCTTATTATACTGGGATGTTTATCTTTGTAGGAGACTGAAATATATTATACATTCATTTAGAATGCTTTCTTAATTATTTTTATTCCTTTTTTTAATTGTCTTATGAGCTAAGGTTTTTATTAAACACTGACAACCAATATGAATACTATTAGGTGAAGATTATATGTCTAACTTATTCTAACTTACCGTACTCAAGTATATCTAGTAGACTTTCTAAATTGGGTTTTGATTAAATTCAAGGTTGTATATGAAATATTTACAGTTATATGCCACTGATTCTGAAATGTTTTTACAAGTATAAGCTTTGTTAACCTTAAATTAATTGCAGGTTATAATTGTTCTCTAAATTATTTAATACTTATACTAATTTTATCTATGTTTACTATTTATATATAGCTGGAGAATCTACAATTGAAGTTGGTGTTACCATTGGAGATAGTGAGGATCATGAGCTTATCATTTGTATGATTTTTTTCTTAATGGAACTTCCATTGATAAGAAAAAATGATATGCTACACAATTTCTGTCAAAAACTATTTGGCCACTAACTTCATTATTATAATTCCTTTCCAATATTATAAAGCTCTTATGTATAAATTACAGAAGAACCCAACACCAAAAAATAAAGGACTAATTAATACTTTTACAAACACAGAAAATGAAAGGCCATGACTTTGCACCACCATGTTACATGACTGTGCATCCTTCTGGATTTTCTTCACTGCAGCAATTACTAACACAACAACTTTTATTTTCACCATAATCATACCCGTACCTGTACTTGTATTGTATATATGGAGGTCTAGTTACTAAGCTCCCAGGCTCGAACATAAAAGCCAAGGTAATTAATAAACACTGAACTTGATAGTGCCTAGTTTCCATTCATTTTCATTGTTTTATGTTGATATAAAATAATTGTTGATATGTCAGCTGTTAATTCAGGTTCAAATTTGAATAGATTACTTGATTTATGTTGAAATGTTATCATTGTGCTGATGTGGATTAGGTGCTAAATGTTTAACACTAACATTAGTAATGTAGCCATAGCCTTCTCAAAAAAAATAAATTCTAAGCATTCTGTTTTTCGTGAATAATGTGTTTCAGCAAGAAACTGGCAGCTGACTGAATTTCTTAGTTGAATCATGTGTGAAAGTGATGTTGTTATCAAGCTTTCTTTCTTCCTTAGCTACCTTATAGTATTAATATTACTACATGCATGTCATTTAATTTGGCCGTGAAGGAAAGAAACTTGAGATTGTAGTAACAGATTTTTATAACTCGGTTGGCAGCAGAAGAGACAACCTGTCACATATATATCTTTTATCTTCGATGTCTTCTTTTTACAACAGGTTGTGATATATTCTCTCTCACAATCTTTTAGTTCAGTTTGGTTTAATTTCCACTTCCTCCCTTCGTAGTCCATAATGAATGATATATATGTATAATTTAATGAGATTTCTCTCGTTCTCTCTCTATCTCCACTTGGGCTGTTGTAGAAGGCATTTTGGGCAGATAATATCTCTTGTAATTAGATTGGAAGATTTTTACCACCTATAATGCTCTGACTGAATGTTAATATGCATAAATGCATAATTTTCAGATGTAATCTGAATATTTCAAAACTAGTATTAACATTATATTAATTATTTTATATTAATATTATACTAATATTATTTATTTTTCTCTTGCAGCTTAATGAAGGATGATTGCAAAGACGAACAAGAATTTTACCATCTTTTCAATGATGTTAATTTGATATGTTTAAATTTGGACTTTTATGATCAATGATGTATAATGATGTGTTTGACATTTTCCTTCCTGTTATGATTAGGATGTTTAATTAATATGATTAGGATTTTTAATTAATATATATGGTTTAAACTTTAAATTGTGATTGATAAATGGTAATGAGTAATAATTCAAATTGTGATTGGTATTGATTATAAATAATTTGAATTAATTTTATATTAGGAAATTGATAATCGAATCCGGATATAAACAGAAACGGATATTATTCGTATTCGGATATTTTTTCGAATACCGGATACAGATATAATTTTTAAAATCCACCGGATACGGATACGGATAGCGAATTAATTTTTCGGATACGGATACAGATACTGTTATATCCGTATCCGTTTATATCCGTTTACACCCCTAATTTTCACGTTGCTTTTAAATAATAGTATATATAATTATCATTCAGTTAATAACATGATTATAGTTAGCTAGTTGTGTACTGTTCAAACCCTCAAACAACATTACAGATAATTCCTATAATTTTTGAAATTGTTATTCTCATAAGAAAATTTTATGTTTTCACAAGCCACGTGAATGTAGAACCCATTTATTATTAATGACAGGAGAGTTTTGTGAAACTATTAATGAAAAATCGATATTTTCACATGAGACTCTCTCTCACATAGATGTGGGACCCACTCACTATTTATGTAAGAGAGATCATATGAAAATATCATTTTTCAATATGAAAATATCACTTCTCAAAATTTATTCATATCCACATTCTACCCTCCACATAAAAGTAGGAATTTTTATTTTATTTTATTTATTTATTTATTTATTTTTATTATTATTATTTACTTATTTCAGTCACTAATTCATATTTCTTTTAGTGCTATATACACATAAATTACAAAATCGTTAGGTTACATATTTCGTATATTTTATTTAATCTTGTACTCCCTACGTTCCAAAACATTTATAAGACTATTATAACTCTTTAAAGTTAATTTCAGTTATCTTTTCAATAATTAAATAATGATCAATGTGTTTCAAATGTTGAATATTTTATTTAAAGATGTGGACATTGTTCATTTTTTTCCTTTCTATTTTAATATTATCGTCTTTACTAATAAATGAGGATATATTAAGTTTATATACTTATTATTAATTTTAATTTATACTTTTTTTAAGTACTTGCCTCATGTTTTCTCTTTTTGTCATTTCAATAATATTTAAAGATTAATTCTAATTATAGTTAATTTTAATTAATATTTTCACGTTGTTTTTAAATAATAATATATATAATTATCATTCAATTATTAACACAATTATACTTAGTTAGTTGTGTACTATTCAAACCCTCAAATAATATTACAAATAATACCTATAATTTTTGGAATTGTTATTTTCATAAAGAAATTTTATATTTTCACAAGTCACATGAATGTAGATCCCATTTATTATTAATGAGAGGGCGGTCTTATGAAACTATCAATTTTTCTTATAGAAATATTCCTAACTAGCATTGTGTTTATGAGTTTGAGAAGAAAAGAAAGGTAGAGAATTTGAAATTTATGAGAGAAAGGAAAAGAAAAGAAACGATGGTGAAGGAAATTGGGAAAGTTATACTCCCTTCATCCTAGGATAAAAGTTGTTATTACTATTTTAGGTAGTCCCAAGTTAAATGTCCACTTACCTTAAATAGTCTATTTTTTACAATAATTTGCCTATAATATTCTTAGTATTAATTGTCGTATTTCTATTCTCTATCCATATTTATGGAGTATCACTAGTCATGTGTAGAAAACTATGCAATTACATGAGAATTTAAATATAAACAATTTTATCATTTTATTCTCTTTCTTAATATGTGCAAAAAGTCAATCAGAACTTTTATCCTAAGATCCAGAGTATAAGTTTTTGTTCAATTTCCTTCTAAAATTTCCTAACTTTCAGATGAAATTTGCTTCAAATTTTCCTCCTCCTCTTTTATTTTTTTCAAATAAAAAATCTCATAAACAAGAGAATCTTGGTTTCTCCTTCCCAAATTTCTTTCCTACTCTTTTCCTTTCTTTTTGGAACTAACAAACACACAACAAATTTTTCACATGATTTTTTATTCAAGATTTTGACTATAGAATGCTAGGTCAACAGACTCAAAGTATAAATTAAAATAAATAAACAAAACTATTATTTTAATGAGCCTTTTATATTTTCACGTCTTGAAAATTGAAAATATAAATGAAACATACCTTTCCACATAAACTTTTGAACACCGGTAGTGAAGTAAGACGCAAATAACTTAATTTGGGAAAGTCTATGATTTCGTTAATTTGGCCTTCATTCCTTACAATATCTTCCATCATCTTACAATCATATATATCAAGCTCTTCCAGTTGCTAAAGACATCTTGCAGTGGAAGTGTAGAAGAGGTATTCACATAATCCAATTAGACTTATTATATTCAAAATTAATTAAATATTTAATTAGGTTTACTAATTTATCAATTTATTAATATCAATTTTCTTAGGTTAGTCCATTAATTTAATTAATCAACTAATTGGACTTTTCTTTAATAAATCACTTCATGATTTCTTTATTTTTCTTCTCAATTTTCATGCAAGGCTAATATTCAAGTCATGTTAAATTATAACAAAAGCTTATCTTGCTCCTCGCTAACTTTCTTAGTTAGTTTCATAACTTGACTTCCTTTCTAGTTAATTCAAATTAATTAAATTAACTACAAATTCACATAACACACACATTTATATAAAAAAAGAAATAGGCTCAAAATTTTCTGGGTTATTACACGTAGGCTGCTGGTATTATCCCATAATGGCTAGAAAATCAAAGTTTTTGGCCTATGTATGATTATAGGTTCTGCCTGACGAGGACGTCAAGTATTTAAGTGGGATAGTTTATACCACATCATAATATGTGAAATACCTGGATGTGTATATAAAGACTCAAGTTGCTATCACTAATAACTTCAGTAATAACTTTTTGGGTAAGCCTATAGCGGACTAAGATGACCCAAAAAGATACTATTAAGAAAGTGCATTGGGCCTTATTATACTATGATTTGATTTGAATTCGAGATTTGACCAATGTTGTTACCTTCGGTATTTGAACCGACTTTCAAAAGTTCGAGTCTAATCATTCGACTGGGTTGCCAAAGGTGATGACACGAAGGCAGGCCTAATTGGCCGCTGGTATTATCCTACAATGGCTAGGAAAATAAAGATTTTAGGTCTTATATTATATGTTCGTCCTGATGGGGACATCAAATATTTAAGTGGATGAGTTTGTAAACTCCAGTATGTATAGAAGGATTCAAATTGTTATATATCATTAATATATTCAGTCATGACCTTTTGGGTGAGTCTATAGTGAACTGGGATGGCCTAAGAAAATATTATTAAGACAACTCATTGGACCTTATTATGTTATGATTTGATTTGACTTGTGATTAGGGTAGTTTATACTTACGAATCGATGTTCTTGAGCTTAATAAATTGTTGTCATTGAGTATTTTTATTTGCATTTTACTTGTTTTTATGTTTATATTGCAGAAAATAGCTTTGGAGGGTCAAAACGGTAAAAGCGGAGCTTAATGGCAATTTTGTAATTTGTGAACAGTAACCGCGGCCGGGGCCGGTTTTTACAAGGGAATCCGTGGCCGGGGCCGTGGTCGGCGGAATTGATTTTAAGTGTTCGTGTGTTTCCAGAAGTTGAGCAACAGAAGGATTGTGATGTTGCTACGAGTTAGGAGTTCTTAGTAGAGTTATTAGAGATATAAATAGATAGTATTAGAATGGTTTTAACACAACTTAGAGAGAAAGATTTCCATTGAAGATTGATTGGCGTTTTTGACTATGTCAGGCTAAGTTCTCTATTTTCAGTTCTAAGGGATGTTGAATCTTATTTATTATCTATGAATTAACTGAGCTATTAGTTTCTTTTCCTTCGTCTGTGGAATTTATTCTTGATGATCTATTAAAATTGCTTAATGATGATTGGTTTGATTAATTTGATAAGGGCCCATTGAATTGATTTGATTATTATCATATGCTAGATTAAGGTATAATATTAAGCAAACGATGTTATATCTGATCATAAGTAGCGAATAGTGGTATTTGATTGTGGTCAAGCTTTTGAATATTGCTATGATATCAAGAAGACAGGTTAAATAGTCTGCGATTGTACGATTATTCCTTGGAATGACCTAATTCCCTAATTCTTAATGCTATTGTCATATTAAATCTAGACTGATAGTTCTAGGTTGTATGATAATTAGGGTCTAGTGGGGGCGATCGTCACATTAGATTTAAAACCTAAGGGGAGTTTCGGGTAACGCGGATCGTGGTTACCTAGGGTTGTTAATTTCATTGAAGGAAAGATATTAATTAACTTAGTTATATCATATTTATGAAAAGATGATACTGAACTGAAGGACTGAAGTTTGCGAATCATTGGATAATCTTAATTTATACTTCTTGTTTTCTAGTAGAATCATAGTTACAAAAATTCCCTCTTTATTTATTACTTGTTATTTACTGTTAGAAACATTCAGATAAATCATAAAATACACTTCCCGTGGGTTCGACTCTTGCTTGCTATTATACCAATTTTATATTGATAGATTGAAAGTAAGGAATAATTTTGGAGTGATAACGACAGCTTCCAAATTTTGGCGCCGTTGCCGGGGAAGTGATTGTTTTTATAAATTTTCTTTGTTTTCTTTCAGTTTATGACTCGATCCTCTCACTCTCCTGATTTAAAATTTGATCCAGAGATAGAGAAAACTGCAAAAAGAATAAGGAAGGAGACTCGTCGAGCACGAAACATAACTTCGGAGTTCGAAGACAATTTTACTACATCACCAGGCTTAAACGTTGCGCTCGCATTACTGACTTCTTCCAGCGATTCAGAAGAAGAAATGGCTGCACCAAATAATAGGACTATGAGGGAGTTGGCTACTCCTAATTTTTGCCAACAACCATTATGCATAGAATATCCTGCTTTAGATGCTGCTTTTGAATTGAAATCTGGCTTAATTCACCTTTTGCCTACTTTTCGTGGTCTTACAGGTGAAGATCCGTATAAGCATCTGAAGGAATTTCACGTGGTTTGTTCCACAATGAGGCCACATGGAGTATCGGAAGAACACATAAAGCTTAGGGCTTTTCCATTCTCCTTAGCAGATTTGGCAAAAGATTGGTTGTACTATCTTCCCTCCGGTTCGATCCAATCATGGGATGATATGAAGAGGCTATTCGTGGAGAAGTATTTCCCTCCTTCACGAGTTGCCAACATAAGGAAGGAGATATGTGCCATCCGACAGTTTAGTGGCGAAACTCTTCACGAGTATTGGGAAAGGTTCAAGAAGCTGTGTTCGTGTTGTCCACATCAAATTGACGATCAACACCAAATTCAGTACTTCTACGAGGGATTGCTACCGATGGATAGGAGTATGATCGATGCTGCAAGTGGAGGAGCATTGGTTGATAAGACTCCAGACGCCGCACGGAACTTAATTGCTAACATGGCGGCTAACTCACAGCAATACGGAACTCGGATGGACCATGCACCGAAAAGAGTGAATGAGGTTGGCTCGAGCAACATTGAACAACAACTCTCGGAGTTAGCTACTATGGTTCGTCAACTTTTTGTGGGGAACGGGCAAGTTACAAGAACTTGTGGAATCTGCTTGTCATTGGATCATTCGACAGATATTTGTCCTACACTGCAAGAAGATGGCACCATAGAACAAGCCAATGTAGCAGGAAATTTTCAAGGACAACTTCAGAGAAGATATGATCCTTACTTTACTCTAATACTTACAATCCAGGATGGAGGGATCATCCTAATCTGAGCTACGGAGGAAACAGGCCACCAATGTCGAATGCTTTTCCAAATCGACAACAAGGTTTTCAACAAGCTCAACAGCAGTATCCACCTCGACAAGCAGCACCTGTAAAATCTGAAACGTCTTTGGAAGATATGTTTAAAACCTTCATGAATCATACCCAACAGTTCATGAATCAGACCCAACAGTTCCAACAAGATACAAAGGCTTCCATCCATAGCTTAGAAAATCAAATGAGCCAATTGTGAGGATCCGAATTTTTAGGATTTCTTTAATAATATTAAATGAGAATTTAATTGATAAAATTATCAAGATTGTTAAGTTAATTACTGTTTTATGTGATTTAATGTATGAGATGGGATTTTATTTAGTAATTAAATATGTGCAGAGATTATGATGAATGGTATTGGATTAAAGTAATTAAAAAGTAAATAAATTGTTTTAAAACAATTTATTAAGAATAAGAGAAATTTGAGGTAATTGTACAATAAATAGTACAATTAAATTATTATGAAAATATAGAAATTATAATTTAATTAAGGCTATGTGGTAATGTGAAATACAGGAATTAGATATGTATATATTTATATATATACATTTATATATGTGTGTTATGTTTAATTGATAAAAATTATAAATTTCATTAATTATGAAAATTAAGGGATTAATAATTAAATTAATCCAAGAATTTATGAAAAGCTAATGAGGAAGTTTGTAAAAATTATAGTTATCGATTTTAGATTTTATCAGGAATTTTGGAAGAAGTTTGAAAATTAATTGAAAAGGAAAGGTAATTATATAAATTATATAATAATAAATTATATAATTTATATAAGGAAATTAAAATAAATAATTATATAAATTATATAATAATAAATTATATAATTTATATAAGGAAATTAAAATAAGGTATG
This sequence comes from Hedera helix, assembly GCA_947179155.2. Classification (NCBI taxonomy): domain Eukaryota; kingdom Viridiplantae; phylum Streptophyta; class Magnoliopsida; order Apiales; family Araliaceae; genus Hedera; species Hedera helix. The sequence continues at coordinate 4,281,826 of OX359282.1, read as the reverse complement.
AAGAAAATAATAATTATATAAATTATATAAGAAGAATTATGTAATTTATATAAGGTGATTAAATAAAATAAGGTTGGAGGAAATTAAGAAATTATTTAAGAAAGGATAATGTAAATATATAAATTATATAATATTAAGTTATATAATTTATATATAAAGAAATTATGGTGAATATTAAAGGAATGGAATAATAAATAAGAAAAATGAATGTTTTAAGTTATTAAAAATTATATTTATGTATAATGGAATTATTATGACCTTCATGAAGGATAATATTTCAGAAACGTGAACATGTTAATATAACATGATGTCCAAGTAACGAAGTGAAAAATTATGAAAAATAATTTTTATAAGCTATACGAATTATTTTATGATTTTTGGAGGTATTAATTACCTCAAATAATTACATGCATGTCATTATGCGTGTACAAAATTTGTCAAAAGAAGTACCCAAAAGTGGGATTAATATTATTTATAAATTAAATGATGATTTTTAGTGAATTAAAATAAATATTTTATATATATTATATAAAATATTTATTACACGATATAATTACGTAATGTATAAATTACTTTATTCATGCATGATTTTTTTATGTCACTTATCCAAAATTTGCATGGCGGTGGAATTGTTTGGGGAATTCAAAATAGTGTAATGTGCTATTATAAAAGAAAGAGAAAAGAAAAAGAAATAAAAGCAAAAAGAAGGAACCAAAATAATAAACACCAAAACTCTCTCTTCTTCCTCCTCCCGACGCCACCACCATAGCCACCACCAACCGAGAGCTTCCTCACCACCAAGGGATGAGAAAAGAACAAGCTACAAAGGAAGCTTTTGCTTGAAGAAGGTATAGAAATTAATTGTTTAATTTATTTTGGTATTTTTGATGATAAAATAATTTTATGGAAAATTAGAAAATAATTAGAATTACTATTCTAAACAATTTATATATGTATATGTATGAATTATGTGATTTTTGGGAGTAGTTTATTGTGAAATTTTGGAGCAAAAATGAAGAAAAAATTGGAAGTTGATGCACTGTTGCGAAGGAGGAAGAAGAAGGAATCTGGAACTGTCCGCGCATTGCGCGGAAGTTCAGTAGCGCGGGCCAAAAACGACGTCGTTTTTGGCACGCGGAAGGGGGAGCCGCGCATTGCGCGGAGGAAATTTCTGGAACAGCTGGGAAACGACGTCGTTTTGGACGTTGGCAGAACAGTCGCCGCGCATTGCGCGAGCGACCGGCACGGCTGAAAATTACCAGCGTGCCCCTGGTCTTCTTAGATAATACCGAACGTGTCCTGACCCTTGTTCAATTACGGAAATGCCCCTGGCCAATTCCATTAATACCGAGCGTGTCCCTAATGTTGCGGTAATTACAGAAATGCCCTCAGCCTTTCTGGAAAATACCGGATATGTCCCTAGGGGCGCTGAAATGACGGAAATGCCCTTGGACTTTCTGGAAAATTCCGGATATGTCCCTTTAGCTGCGAAAATTACCAAATTGCCCCCAGAATTAGTTTTTTTTTATGAAATAAATGTTTAAAAATTGTTTAAAAATTCCAGAAAATTATAGAAAAATACTAAAAATATAGAAATGATGTTTGGGCATTAAATTTAATATTTTTGTAAAAATATTAAATATTGGGGATTAATATTTAAATATTTTAAATATTAATCTAATGAGTTTAAAGGTTAAAAAAATGATTAAATGAAAATCCGGACAACCAAATATGCTAGAAATTATCCGATGAGCTGGGTTGTCCGTAGTGAAGGCATTGGTTATTAAGTTAAATTAATTTATTAAGGAACGAGGTTAATCTAATTAACCATATTATTTAATAATTGGTCAAGAGATGATATTAATTAATTAAATTAATATCATAAGAGGATAAATAATTGTCATTTGATTATTTTATGACCATAGGTTGATCGAGAGAGGGTTTTAAGCTATCAATTAAATAGTTGGACGCCAGGCAAGTTCTTCAGTCCCTTTTCTGTTAAATGTTGGACTGTTATGATATGTAATTGTTGTTTTAAATGCATAAAAATTACGTGCTATGTGATACGTGATTAATATGACCACAATGTGTATTTTGTGCAACGATATGAATATATATGAGATATATGGCTATAGTAGAAGCACAAGCACTTGAGGTATGACACACACCAAGCATGATAAGGTATGTGCTACGTGAATCATAACTGTTGAACTTGCTGAGCCGTTGTGCTCATTACTTGCTTAAAATAAACTTTTGCAGGTAAATAAATGAGTTTCAGAAATATCAGATTGTGCTAAAGATGAATTATCTAGAAGGTTGGATACGTAACTGTTATAATTTCGATGTCATGATTCAATGTGAGTGAATTGTATTCAATGTGAGTGAATTGGTAAAATTTATGTGAATGTGTTGTATCTATTTACAAATTGGTCCGGATAGGACAAATAGAGTTACATGGTGAACTAGGGTTGTTTAAGATGATTGTTACGATAAAGATTTGTTAAATGGTCAAATTGTGAATTACGATTGAAAAGAACAAATGTGAAGAAATAATTATTATTAAATTTTAAATGTTGAACGTTATGATATTTGTAAAGAAGGAAAAGTTAAGGTTGCGATTCAGGGACTAGGATCCAGAATGTAAGGATTTTAAATATACAAATATTTTAATACAATGATGGAGAAAAAAAAAAAATTTATATGAGAATTTTGGTGATTGATAATTTTAAAATAAATTAATGGATCAGCTAAGATGGTTAAAGATATATTAACGAACCGAAATTTGGACGTAAGGAAGATAATGTTTATTAAATACAAGATTTAAGGGAATAAAGTGGGTCGAATTTCGGGGCCGTTACAGTTGGTATCAAAGCTAGAGGTTATAAACCTTAGGTAAACGATACCTTAGGCTATAACCTTAGTAAGAAAGAGTACGGTTAGTTGAGTGTTCTGAAAACTCAAGCGTATAGTAAGCTCGTGACTCATGATTGTATGGTGGAGCCCCTTTAGCGAATGGGCAACTAAGGCCTGACTAGGACAAGCTCCTCAACCATATGATTATGGTAAGTTCCTGAGCCCAGATACGTGATAAGTTTGATGAACATGGGGGAAATTAGAATGGAAAAGATGTAAGTTAAGAAATGCAGATTTCAGAAATTGATTAAAGTAAAGGAAATATGAAAGAGATAGGAATATAAGGAAGAGATAAAAAAATGTTAAGAAAGACTTGAATGAAACGAATTAAGAAAATTTATAAGTTCAATTAAGAATATATCTAAAAGAATATTGAAATAATTCAAAGATGAATCTTAAAGAAAATCAGGGGACACCTGATTTAAACAATAAGGATGAGAAGATAATCCGAAATGTATAAGAAGAGATCATAATAACATGATCAGGAACGGTAAGAGGATCGTACTACGATACGATCACAAGATAAGAGACGCGAGTAAGAAATAGGTTGTAAAGCAAGGTCATGATGGGATCAAGTGAGAATGTGAAATAATAGAAAGACCTGTTAATGGTCAATAAGGTATAGCTTGATGCTATAAAGAGATATGGTACTATGAAATAGTACAAGAAGAATTCAGAGAATGATGAGATATGAATGACAGAAAGGTTATGATAAGAGGGTAGAAAACTTGGGTACGAAATTTCATTTGAAGACTCACGTGGTGACTGAATTGCACAATCCTTTGTATGGGCGGAGGATTTGTGTTTACTCAGTTACTATGTGATAATCATTGAAATGTTAGAGTCGCGCTAAGAGTTTCTGATAGATAGACAATATTAAGTTTAGGCACGAGTTCTTAAAACTCATGCATGTGGTAAGTCCATGACTCATAATCATATGGTATGTTTTGAACCCCTCAGCATATGGATAGTCTTTGATTTGTTCTTAGACTACATATTGCTAGGACAAGCTTCTAAACTCATATTATTGTGGTAAGTTTCTGGACTCATATTGTGTGGCAAGTTTGATGAACTATACGGGGGTATAGAAAAGCTGGAGTAGATAAAAATTTTATTGTGATAAATAACAATATTCCTAGCAATAAATTTTGTAATTAAATGAAGAAGCAGAAAGTAAATGTTAGGGAATTTAGAATATTCCCACTCTTCTAGCTTTGCTAGATTTCGAAAATTTTGGCCTCAAGTTGATTTGGCACGTGTGTGCTTTGAAAAATATAAATGAAATTTTTGAGCGATTTAAATAGTGTCTATGCTACTTGTATCTGCTAGACAAAAATGTTTTCACATCAAAATGTATTTCAAAAGAATCACCCACGCACCTTTTAGCCCGGTGCAGATGTGATGAATGACGGAATGCTCAACGTGTTGTTGAGACGGTGCGGTACTATTTCGTTATAAGATGATTCAACACCATAAAGTACGGGTTATGGTGTAGGAATTATTAACGACGAAATCCTCAACGGACTGTCAAAATGATGCGGTAACATGAAGTCATAAATGATTTTGATTTATAAAAGTATGTCAAAGCTATAAGTCTTTGCCATTTGACTCGGCTAGATGTTTTGAAAAGTTTTGACATGATGAATATTTTAAAAACTTCTGCGGATTATAAAATGTTAGAGAAAGTTTATGCTAATTGATCTAGCTAGACAAGCGTTGAAGGAATATAAGTCTGAGCTATTGATTCAGCTAGACAAATTTTAACATATATTTATTGAATTCGTATTCTTTGAAGTTATATCAAATCAAATTCCTTTCGAACGAATTCTAAGGCTGAGATGAACAAAAAGATTAAGAATATTGCAGGTTGATCGAATGGTCACCTGGCATAGCAAGACACAGGCATTGCAGACTGATCATCTGGCGTGCCAATGTATGGTGAAACATCCATCACTTTAATGACAGATTGATCCACTGTCAGGGTTTGCAGTATGAAGTACTCGGGGAGCGAAGTACTGTAAACCGGGATAAAGGTTCATTCAGCATATCATGAAAGTTTTTTCAAAACAAAAAAATTTTGATTTCCTTTACTCTTATGAAGATTGGATGGTAGGATGGGGTAGTATTATTTAAATGTGAGTAATAAAGTGGGTAATGTGATGGATTAGAAAATTTAATGTACAATGACTGCGAGAAAGGAAGGAAAGATAGATATGTGGAAAGAATGCAAAAGAATTGTGTAAGTTACAAATGAGTGAGATATTAGTACATAGAAATTTCGAGGACGAAATTTTATGAAGGAGGGGTGAATGTGATACCCCAGGAATTATAAAATAATTCCAAATAAGGATTATGATAAATCAAGTAAAGGTTAGTATTTAAAATCTAATGAATGAATAATGGAGGTAGTAAAGAATGAATTATGAAATATGAAGAGGATTATGAATGTGAATTAAGAAGAAAAGGATGAATGTACAGAGTATAAATGAGGTGTAATAGAAGGTATGAAGTAAGTTGGTTAAGTAAAGATAAGTACGATTAGAAGAAAATTTTCGAAGAATGAGAAACTATCTTGATAGGTACATCAAGAAATAAGTTAAAGTTTTATTAATAAAATTTTAGAAAATTGTGAAATGCAATATTATGAATTGAAATAAGAATGGAATATTCTGATAGTTATGACAATTATGGTATTATTTTTGTAAGTTACGGATATTAAAGAAATAAAATATGATTATTATGGTTTAATTGTGATTCATCAAGATAAAGGTATAGCAAGATGCTATAAATAAAATACGTATGAATATTACGACAATTATGATTCCGAGGACGGAATCCTGTTAAGGGGAGAAGAATGTGAGGATCCGAATTTTCAGGATTTCTTTAATAATATTAAATGAGAATTTAATTGATAAAATTATCAAGATTGTTAAGTTAATTACTGTTTTATGTGATTTAATGTATGAGATGGGATTTTATTTAGTAATTAAATATGTGCAGAGATTATGATGAATGGTATTGGATTAAAGTAATTAAAAAGTAAATAAATTGTTTTAAAACAATTTATTAAGAATAAGAGAAATTTGAGGTAATTGTACAATAAATAGTACAATTAAATTATTATGAAAATATAGAAATTATAATTTAATTAAGGCTATGTGGTAATGTGAAATACAGGAATTAGATATGTATATATTTATATATATATACATTTATATATGTGTGTTATGTTTAATTGATAAAAATTATAAATTTCATTAATTATGAAAATTAAGGGATTAATAATTAAATTAATCCAAGAATTTATGAAAAGCTAATGAGGAAGTTTTTAAAAATTATAGTTATCGATTTTAGATTTTATCAGGAATTTTGGAAGAAGTTTGAAAATTAATTGAAAAGGAAAGGTAATTATATAAATTATATAATAATAAATTATATAATTTATATAAGGAAATTAAAATAAGATAATTATATAAATTATATAATAATAAATTATATAATTTATATAAGGAAATTAAAATAAGGTATGAAGAAAATAATAATTATATAAATTATATAAGAAGAATTATGTAATTTATATAAGGTGATTAAATAAAATAAGGTTGGAGGAAATTAAGAAATTATTTAAGAAAGGATAATGTAAATATATAAATTATATAATATTAAGTTATATAATTTATATATAAAGAAATTATGGTGAATATTAAAGGAATGGAATAATAAATAAGAAAAATGAATGTTTTAAGTTATTAAAAATTATATTTATGTATAATGGAATTATTATGACCTTCATGAAAGATAATATTTCAGAAACGTGAACATGTTAATATAACATGATGTCCAAGTAACGAAGTGAAAAATTATGAAAAATAATTTTTATAAGCTATACGAATTATTTTATGATTTTTGGAGGTATTAATTACCTCAAATAATTACATGCATGTCATTATGCGTGTACAAAATTTGTCAAAAGAAGTACCCAAAAGTGGGATTAATATTATTTATAAATTAAATGATGATTTTTAGTGAATTAAAATAAATATTTTATATATATTATATAAAATATTTATTACACGATATAATTACGTAATGTATAAATTACTTTATTCATGCATGATTTTTTTATGTCACTTATCCAAAATTTGCATGGCGGTGGAATTGTTTGGGGAATTCAAAATAGTGTAATGTGCTATTATAAAAGAAAGAGAAAAGAAAAAGAAATAAAAGCAAAAAGAAGGAACCAAAATAATAAACACCAAAACTCTCTCTTCTTCCTCCTCCCGACGCCACCACCATAGCCACCACCAACCGAGAGCTTCCTCACCACCAAGGGATGAGAAAAGAACAAGCTACAAAGGAAGCTTTTGCTTGAAGAAGGTATAGAAATTAATTGTTTAATTTATTTTGGTATTTTTGATGATAAAATAATTTTATGGAAAATTAGAAAATAATTAGAATTACTATTCTAAACAATTTATATATGTATATGTATGAATTATGTGATTTTTGGGAGTAGTTTATTGTGAAATTTTGGAGCAAAAATGAAGAAAAAATTGGAAGTTGATGCACTGTTGCGAAGGAGGAAGAAGAAGGAATCTGGAACTGTCCGCGCATTGCGCGGAAGTTCAGTAGCGCGGGCCAAAAACGACGTCGTTTTTGGCACGCGGAAGGGGGAGCCGCGCATTGCGCGGAGGAAATTTCTGGAACAGCTGGGAAACGACGTCGTTTTGGACGTTGGCAGAACAGTCGCCGCGCATTGCGCGAGCGACCGGCACGGCTGAAAATTACCAGCGTGCCCCTGGTCTTCTTAGATAATACCGAACGTGTCCTGACCCTTGTTCAATTACGGAAATGCCCCTGGCCAATTCCATTAATACCGAGCGTGTCCCTAATGTTGCGGTAATTACAGAAATGCCCTCAGCCTTTCTGGAAAATACCGGATATGTCCCTAGGGGCGCTGAAATGACGGAAATGCCCTTGGACTTTCTGGAAAATTCCGGATATGTCCCTTTAGCTGCGAAAATTACCAAATTGCCCCCAGAATTAGTTTTTTTTTATGAAATAAATGTTTAAAAATTGTTTAAAAATTCCAGAAAATTATAAAAAAATACTAAAAATATAGAAATGATGTTTGGGCATTAAATTTAATATTTTTGTAAAAATATTAAATATTGGGGATTAATATTTAAATATTTTAAATATTAATCTAATGAGTTTAAAGGTTAAAAAAATGATTAAATGAAAATCCGGACAACCAAATATGCTAGAAATTATCCGATGAGCTGGGTTGTCCGTAGTGAAGGCATTGGTTATTAAGTTAAATTAATTTATTAAGGAACGAGGTTAATCTAATTAACCATATTATTTAATAATTGGTCAAGAGATGATATTAATTAATTAAATTAATATCATAAGAGGATAAATAATTGTCATTTGATTATTTTATGACCATAGGTTGATCGAGAGAGGGTTTTAAGCTATCAATTAAATAGTTGGACGCCAGGCAAGTTCTTCAGTCCCTTTTCTGTTAAATGTTGGACTGTTATGATATGTAATTGTTGTTTTAAATGCATAAAAATTACGTGCTATGTGATACGTGATTAATATGACCACAATGTGTATTTTGTGCAACGATATGAATATATATGAGATATATGGCTATAGTAGAAGCACAAGCACTTGAGGTATGACACACACCAAGCATGATAAGGTATGTGCTACGTGAATCATAACTGTTGAACTTGCTGAGCCGTTGTGCTCATTACTTGCTTAAAATAAACTTTTGCAGGTAAATAAATGAGTTTCAGAAATATCAGATTGTGCTAAAGATGAATTATCTAGAAGGTTGGATACGTAACTGTTATAATTTCGATGTCATGATTCAATGTGAGTGAATTGTATTCAATGTGAGTGAATTGGTAAAATTTATGTGAATGTGTTGTATCTATTTACAAATTGGTCCGGATAGGACAAATAGAGTTACATGGTGAACTAGGGTTGTTTAAGATGATTGTTACGATAAAGATTTGTTAAATGGTCAAATTGTGAATTACGATTGAAAAGAACAAATGTGAAGAAATAATTATTATTAAATTTTAAATGTTGAACGTTATGATATTTGTAAAGAAGGAAAAGTTAAGGTTGCGATTCAGGGACTAGGATCCAGAATGTAAGGATTTTAAATATACAAATATTTTAATACAATGATGGAGAAAAAAAAAAAATAAATTTATATGAGAATTTTGGTGATTGATAATTTTAAAATAAATTAATGGATCAGTTAAGATGGTTAAAGATATATTAACGAACCGAAATTTGGACGTAAGGAAGATAATGTTTATTAAATACAAGATTTAAGGGAATAAAGTGGGTCGAATTTCGGGGCCGTTACACCAATTAGCTACCACAGTTGGACGATTGGATTCTCAAGGCTCTGGGAAGTTGCCCTCTCAAACGATGATCAATCCGAGGGAAAACGCAAGTGCAATTACTTTAAGGAGTGGGAAACAAATGGACACACCAAGGGCTACGGTTGAAATTGATGAGGATAAAGCTAAGGAGGAGGCAGAGATCTCAAAGGTAATTCCTAAATCTCCTATTCAGCTTAAGTCTAACCCTTTACCTTTTCCTCCTAGGAATCTTAGAACTTCAAAGAAGGACGAGCAAGAGAAAAAGATTCTGGAGACCTTTAGAAAGGTAGAGGTGAACATTCCTTTATTAGATGCAATCAAGCAAGTTCCAAGGTATGCAAAATTTTTGAAGGAATTATGCACTAATAAAAGGAAATTACAAGACAATGAAAAAATAACTGTTGGAGAAAATGTATCTGCTGTTCTGCAAAGAAAAATGCCTCCAAAATGTAAAGATCCGGGTATGTTTACCATTCCCTGCAAGATAGGTAATACCAGGTTTGAGAGAGCTATGCTAGATCTAGGAGCATCAATTAATGTTATGCCACTATCTATTTATGCTTCTTTGCATCTAGGTCCCTTGAAAAACACTGGTGTCATTATCCAATTAGCTGATCGTACTAACATATACCCTGAAGGGGTAATTGAAGATGTATTGGTGCAGGTGAACGAATTAATATTTCCCGCAGATTTTTATATTGTGGACATGGAAGACGATACATCTCCAAATCCTGCTCATATCTTGTTAGGGAGGCCATTTTTGAAAACAGTAAGAACAATGATTGATGTGCACAATGGGACCTTAACCATGGAGTTTGACGGCGAAAAGATTCGATTCAACATTTACGAGGCCATGAGGTACCCTAGTGATGTCAATTCCGTGTTTTCGATTAATGTCCTTGATTCCTTGGTGCAGAAATCTTTCGACCACTTACACATGGAAACCTTGGAGGATGCTATCACGAATAGTTTGGAGCTGGAAGAGGAAGACGAGATTGAACAACATGCGGAATTAAAGGATACTATAGCCGCATTACACTCGTTACCGAAAATTTCAGATAAGTATGCCGTTTCGTCTATTCAATTACCGGTGACTCATGAAAGGTTGTTACCTTCTGTTGTGCAGGCTCCGAGGTTGGAATTAAAGCCTCTACCAATCCATTTGAAATATGCATATCTAGGGCAAGAGAAAACATTGCCAGTGATAATTGCAAATAATCTCACCAAAGTCCAAGAGGAAAAGCTGCTTAGAGTTTTAAGGGACCACGTACAAGTCTTTGGTTGGACAATTGCAGATATCAAAGGTATTAGCCCAGCTGTGTGTATGCATCGCATTCTTTTAGAAGAAGGAGCCACCCCAAAGCGAGATGCTCAACGCAGACTGAACCCACCTATGATGGAGGTTGTGAAAAAAGAAGTTCTGAAATTACTCGATGCATGTATTATTTATCCTATTTCAGATAGTCAATGGGTCAGTCCAGTTCAAGTAGTCCCTAAGAAAGCTGGCATAACTGTCGTTAAAAATGATAATAATGAGTTAGTGTCTACTCGTTTGCAAACAGGATGGAGAGTGTGTATTGATTATAGGAAGTTGAATGCCGTAACTAGAAAAGATCATTTCCCTCTCCCTTTTATTGACCAAATGTTAGAAAGATTAGCAGGTCACACTTATTATTGCTTTTTAGATGGTTTTTCGGGTTATAACCAAATTGTGATTGCACCTGAAGATCAAGAAAAGACCACTTTCACATGCCCATTCGGTACATTTGCATACCGTAGGATGTCCTTCGGACTTTGTAATGCACCCAGTACGTTTCAACGATGCATGATAAGTATATTTTCTGATCTTCTTGAACATTGCATTGAAGTATTTATGGATGATTTCACAATTCATGGTGATTCGTTAGATGCATGCTTAGATAATTTAACTCGTGTGTTAGATAGATGCTTAGAGACTAACCTTGTTCTTAATTGGGAAAAATGTCATTTTACGGTAGAACAGGGTATCGTCCTAGGTCATGTAGTTTCAGCTAAGGGAATAGAAGTGGATAAAGGTAAGATAGAAATTGTTGCTGCTTTACCTTACCTCGCAAGTGTGCGGGAGATTCGTTCTTTTCTTGGTCATGCAGGTTTTTATCGAAGATTTATCAAGGACTTCTCCAAAATAGCTATGCCATTGTGTAAGTTGCTGCAAAAAGAGGTCGACTTCCAGTTTGACGATGAGTGCAAAGGGGCGTTTGATAAATTAAAGACCCTATTGACCTCCACACCGGTGGTACAACAACCGAATTGGAATTTACCCTTCGAAATCATGTGTGACGCCAGCAACTATGCAATAGGGGCGGTTTTGGGCCAACGAGTTGACAAAGCTGCACATGCCATCTATTATGCTTCTCGGACATTGAATGCTGCTCAGATTAACTATTCCACAACAGAAAAAGAATTATTATCTGTTGTTTTTGCTTTAGACAAATTTAGATCTTATCTTCTCGGTACTAAAGTCATAGTTTACTCTGACCATGCTGCTCTCAGGTATCTGCTTACAAAGAAGGATTCCAAACCAAGGATCATACGATGGATCCTGCTGCTCCAAGAATTTGACTTGCAAATAAAGGACAAGAAAGGAGTAGACAATTTAGTGGCAGATCACTTGAGCAGGTTGCTAAAAGATGAAGAAGCGCTTCCACTGCGAGACTCCTTTCCAGATGAGCATCTATTCTCCGTTGATAAGGCTGCACCCTGGTACGCAAACATTGTTAATTATTTAGTCAGCGCTTATATTCCTAGTGAGTTCTCCAAAATGTAGAAAGAGAAGCTTAAGAGCGATGTGAAACGGTATGTCTGGGATGACCCCTATTTATGGAAATTCTGTGCTGATCAGGTAGTTAGAAGATGTGTCCCTAACTCTGAGTTTTCATCTATTTTAACTTTCTGTCATTCTTACGCTTGTGGGGGTCATTTTGGACCAAAACGAACAGCTCATAAAATTTTAGAATGTGGTTTCTTTTGGCCTATTATTTTTAAAGACTCCTATCTATTTTGTAAATCATGTGCTAATTGTCAAAAGACCGGAAACATATCCAGTAGGAATCAAATGCCGCAAACACCCATTTTGGTTATTGAAATTTTCGACGTTTGAGGCATTGATTTCATGGGGCCATTTCCTGTCTCTTATGGTAATGTTTACATTCTTCTGGCTGTTGACTATGTTTCCAAATGGGTGGAGGCTAAAGCCACCAAGACTGACGATTCTAAAGTTGTTGCAGATTTTGTCAAATCTAACATATTTGTCAGGTTTGGAACTCCGAGAGCTATCATCAGCGATAAAGGAACGCACTTTTGCAATAAGACATTAACAGCACTGTTCAAGAAATACAATGTCATGCATAAAGTTTCAACGGCTTACCATCCGCAAAGCAATGGCCAAGCAGAGGTCTCAAACCGTGAGGTCAAGTCCGTTTTGGAGAAAGTCGTTCAGCCTAACAGAAAAGATTGGAGTCTAAAGCTATAAGATGCATTATGGGCCTATCGGACAGCGTACAAAACTCCTATCGAAATGTCACCGTATCGAATCATCTTCGGAAAACCATGTCATCTCCCAGTCGAGCTCGAACATAAGGCTTTCCGGGCCATTAAACGATGTAACTGGAGCATGACTGAAGCTGGCGAACATAGGAAATTACAATTACAAGAGTTAGAAGAATTACGCCATGAGGCTTATGAAAGCTCAAGATTGTACAAGGAAAAGACAAAGGCGTTTCACGATAAGCAAATTGTGCGAAAAACGTTTGTAATTGGTCAAAAGGTCCTTTTGTACAATTCCCGCTTGAAACTGTTTCCAGGAAAGCTGCGTTCTCGGTGGGAAGGGCCCTTTGTGGTTGTTCACATTTCCTCTCATGGTGCGATAGATATTAATGACCCACGCACGGTAAGGATATTTAAAGTGAACGGTCATTGGCTTAAACCGTTCTACGAAGGATATCAAGTGGAGGACGTCGAGCTCGTGGAATTATTGGACCCCGTTCATCACACTTGAGTAGCAACATGTCGAGCGAACGACATTAAACAAACGCGCTTCTCGGGAGGCAACCAGACTTTAAGTTAGTCATTTTATGCGTTTTTTTAATTTCGACGTCTTTTAGTTCAACTTAGTTCATTTAGGATTTTAAAGTTATTTAGCTTAGGATGTATTACGCCATGTTAAACCATCCTAATCCTTGGGAATTTTTTTTGTTTCGTTCTAGGTATTGGTGAAATAATTTGCAAAAACTCACAGCAAAAGAAAGCAGAAATCAGATTTTCCAGAAAACCATAGACGGCCCCGGCCGGCTCTAAGCCTAGGAACGCCCGGCCCCGGCCAGTTACTCGCAGCCATAGACGGCCCCGGTCGGCTTTAAGCCAGGAAAGCCCGGCCCCGGCCGGCTCCTCTCGGTCGCTTCTGGCCCCAGCCAGCAATATGCCCAGGAAAGCCCGGCCCCGGCCGGCACCTCTCGGTCGCTTCTGGCCCCAACCAGAAATATTCCCAGAAAATCACGGCCCCGGCCGGCTACTCTCAGTCACCTCTGGCCCCGGCCAGATTTCGTGCACAAATTCACGGCCCCAGCCGTGCACGGCATAAAACGAAAAAAAAAAAAACAAAAAATTAACCCAAACGCGATTGGGTCACCCTTTTTAAAACCTACCAGCCGAACACACCCCACAACTTCACCAATCAGCCGAGAACACCCCAACACTAAACCCTTCCAGCCGAGACCCTCTCACAAATCCCTCCCAGCCGACTCTCTCTCTCTCCTAGTATCCCATCCACCCGCACACCAATCCTTCCCAGCCGTCACTCCTGGTAAACCATCCACCCGAGAGGGCTATCCATCTTCCACGACGCAGGCCTTTTGTTTCATCTGTCACGAGGGGTTCCACTAGAGGCCATAGCTGGGTTCCAATTTGGGGCACGTGAGTCATCCACTACCCATTCCAGGTATTACCTTCCGTCGGGTCTCCGCTTGGTTTTGTTTCTTCTTTGCTTTCTATTTTGGATACCCAGTTGGTTTGTGTTGGCCAACTGGAGGAGTTTTGGGGGAGTAGTGTGTTGGTGTGGTATGTCACAGGAGGGCCTACTGTTTAGCCATTGTTAGACCTTGTGTATGCTCTGAATTTGGGGAAGAAAATTAGTGCACACCACGTGTTTGTTGAATTGCCTCATAGACACAACTTGTCCGTTCTTCCAATTTTTGGAGTGTTCAGTTTGTGCTACGCATTTGTGGTGGGATATTGGGAGTTAGGGACTTGGTATTTTGTTCAATATGCCACCGAAACGTCAACGAGGTGACAGTTCCACACCGTCGACCCGTGCTTATGATAAGAAGAAGTTTGTTAATGCGGAGGCGGCGGACAAATTTGATATCTATTTAATGGGTAAAGCTCTAACTCCCGAGCGCGGTCTTCGTCCCGAGGAGCTAGTTGATGGCGATATGGCTCGGATGATCATGGAGCGTGGATGGGATTCGTTCACGGATCAACCGGATCTTGCTGTGATCTCAATAGTCAAGGAATTTTATGCGAATGCTGAAGATACGTCGCGGTGTGCTGTTATGATTCGGGGGAAGATGGTCTCCTTTAGTGGTGCTACGATTAATGCATTTTATAACATAGAGCCGCCCGTCTTTTGCCAATACGCGAAGTTTGTTCTTGAGCAGCCGAATTACGACACGATCATTCGCGATTTGTGCAAACCTGGGACGGTTTGGACCACTAGAGGCCATCAGGGTTCCATGATTTTCCCATTCAACTGTTTGAGCCGTTATGGCAAAATCTGGTATGCATTTATCTGTGCCAAGTTGATGCCATCTACGCACCTGAGTGATGTCACGAAAGAACGGGCGGTATTGCTATATGCTATCGTGACAGGCAAACACATCAATGTGGGGGATGTGATCGAGACGTCGATTAGAAAAAATCTGCGCGGTCCTACTCAAAGTGGTTTGCCGCATCCCTCGCTAATTTGTGGGTTATGTAGGCGAGCAGGCGTTCGATGGGGGTCAGATGAGTCTATGCAGCCGCCATTGATTTTGTTGGATCATGGCTTGATTTCGCGCTATAAAGTCTGGGACGGAGGTGAATCACATCCCCGTGGTTTAGGTTTTATCATCCCCAACGATCCTGTTGCTGACACTGGTGAACCATCTACTTCTGGCGGTACACGTAAGGCCAAATTCAGCACTCAGCTCCGCAATTTACAGTTGAGGGTCGATACTCGGATGGATCGCTTAGAAAGGCAGAATGCACGACTCGCCGCACGTCAAGCCCATATGTTTGACTCTCAGACTAATTTTAACATGGCTTTGACTGAGATGTTCGCGAGGATGAATCCGACGGCCGATCCAGTTCCTTTTCCTGAGCCACAGCCATTGCCGGTGTACCCGCCTCCTGATGACCATGATGACCGCTCCAGTCCCTTTTCCGATTCCGATGATTGACCTGTCAGGGGAGTCCTCTTGTTCTTATTTCTTCAGTTCTTTATTTCTTTAACAATGAGGACATTGTCTGCTTTACGTTTGGGGGTGGAAAAGCATTTACTCTGCATATTTACTCTGCATATATATATATAGTAGTTTTAGGACTGTTATGTTGCATTTGCATATTTTAGGACATTGTTTAGTTGGTTTAGCATTTAGAAAAAAATTAAAAGGACATTGTTTAGTTGGTTTAGCATTTAGAAAAAATTTAAAAAATAAAAAAAATTTAAAAAAATTTAAAAAATCATAAAAAAATGTTTGTGTTTTATTTAGTGTTAATTAGTTCGTTGCATGTAGTTAGGATCATATTTCATTGCATACCTTGAGCGGTAATTGATGCATGAAGATTAATGATGGTCGTTGATAAAAATTTGATGAATTTTGTAATAATTTTAAGTAAGATGGATAAGGACTACTAAATTGGGGATTCTAACTATTTGCTAGTTTTATTGAACTCGAGACCCTTAATTTTGCATTGCACATTCGATATGTCAAGTCAGTTGGGTTTTGGTTCAATTTAATGGATTAGGTGCTAATTGAAGATAGTGGTAACCTATATACTGTGTTGGATCATATGATATAAAGGATGAAATACACAATTGCTTTGATGTCTGTCATAAAAAAAAACAAAAATAAATAAAGAAAAGTAGACAGATATGAGCAGATTCTTAGCTAGTCTGTTTTTGTGGCCTCTATTGCTCGAACAAGTAAGCCCTTAGGAGTGTCTCTACACTCAGTGCCCTAAAGCCAATTGGTTTGGGAGTCACTAGTGGAAAGTTCGCTACGTGGGTAATTTTGAAAAGCCTAAGAAAAATGGACACTGCACATGCTAAGTTAATATTACACGAGATGGAGCATAAAACGCACTCGTAAAATGAAGAAGAAAAAAATGGAAAAAATGTGAAGACAAGTGTATAGAGGGGATTAGAAATTTGAGTTGATATCTTTTATTTGTCACATTGGTTCATGAGTTGTATTAAAATTTTGATTGAATTGATATATTGAATTCACACACACACAAGGGTTGGTAGTGAATGAAATTGGTGATACGTTGGATTTCTGATTATGCATGAATTTGAGATTTTGCTGAATTATTACTTAAGGATCTTTGAGGCTGGATTTTCATGAATTGTGTTGATTTATTGCTCAAGACATTAGTTGGATCTGCATATGCATTCATGTAGTTAGTATAAGTAATGTAGTTGTTTTTCTTATTGGTATTTTTGCTTGAGGACAAGCAAAGTCTTAAGTTTGGGGGTATTTGATGAGTGTAGTTTATACTTACGAATCGATGTTCTTGAGCTTAATAAATTGTTGTCATTGAGTATTTTTATTTGCATTTTACTTGTTTTTATGTTTATATTGCAGAAAATAGCTTTGGAGGGTCAAAACGGTAAAAGCGGAGCTCAATGGCAATTTTATAATTTGTGAACAGTAACCGCTGCCGGGGCCGGCTTTTACAAGGGAATCCGTGGCCGGGGCCGTGGTCGGCGGAATTGATTTTAAGTGTTCGTGTGTTTCCAGAAGTTGAGCAACAGAAGGATTGTGATGTTGCTACGAGTTAGGAGTTCTTAGTAGAGTTATTAGAGATATAAATAGATAGGATTAGAATGGTTTTAACACAACTTAGAGAGAAAGATTTCCATTGAAGATTGATTGGCGTTTTTGACTATGTCAGGCTAAGTTCTCTATTTTCAGTTCTAAGGGATGTTGAATCTTATTTATTATCTATGAATTAACTGAGCTATTAGTTTCTTTTCCTTCGTCTGTGGAATTTATTCTTGATGATCTATTAAAATTGCTTAATGATGATTGGTTTGATTAATTTGATAAGGGCCCATTGAATTGATTTGATTATTATCATATGCTAGATTAAGGTATAATATTAAGCAAACGATGTTATATCTGATCATAAGTAGCGAATAGTGGTATTTGATTGTGGTCAAGCTTTTGAATATTGCTATGATATCAAGAAGACAGGTTAAATAGTCTGTGATTGTACGATTATTGCTTGGAATGACCTAATTCCCTAATTCTTAATGCTATTGTCATATTAAATCTAGACTGATAGTTCTAGGTTGTATGATAATTAGGGGGTCTAGTGGGGGCGATCATCACATTAGATTTAAAACCTAAGGGGAGTTTCGGGTAACGCGGACCGTGGTTACCTAGGGTTGTTAATTTCATTGAAGGAAAGATATTAATTAACTTAGTTATATCATATTTATGAAAAGATGATACTGAACTGAAGGACTGAAGTTTGCGAATCATTGGATAATCGTAATTTATACTTCTTGTTTTCTAGTAGAATCATAGTTACAAAAATCCCCTCTTTATTTATTACTTGTTATTTACTGTTAGAAACATTCAGATAAATCATAAAATACACTTCCCGTGGGTTCGACTCTTACTTGCTATTATACCAATTTTATATTGATAGATTGAAAGTAAGGAATAATTTTGGAGTGATAACGACAGCTTCCAACCTGGGTTGTTACGTCACACATTAAAGGAAAGATTGTTAAGGTACCGCGTGATAACAAAGTCCCACAATAAAACCAGGGAGAATAATTTGAGGATATATATGTTCTAATGGATTATAAATTTAATAAATTAACTTTTGGGGTCAATATATGTTTTAGATAAACGTGTATGCCTATATGGACCACCTGTTATATTCCCAACAACTTTTACCTACCATTAAAGAAGAAATAGTAGAAATTTCATTCAAAATGAAAGAAAGAATATTTGTTAGCCTTTGATGATAAACAAGGGACAATATGTTGTAGAATCTTAAAAGATAAAGCCCATCATGCATGATGTATGTCAGCAATTGCCAGAATCTTGTTTTGGTTCTGAAGAATACTACAAGATGAATTGAAAATGGTTGAATTGTAAAGATTTGAAATAAGATTGCTAAAAGCTAATAAATTCCAACCAATTAAATATCAGAACAAATAGAACATGTGTTAATAAGAACAAGGTATTCAGTAAGATATACAACATACTAGTGTCAGTGTCAGAGACATTCTGATTATTAGAGAGACTTGCTAAAGTAGGAGTGCTTAACTCTTATGCAGCCCATTAAAATGTGTCGATCTCTTTCTTTTTTCTTGTTCTTCTGAAATTCTCAAAGCACCTCAGTTGCGGACTTGACTATAATTAATATATCATTAATTATTTAATTTGATGGATTGGCTTGTACTATTTTTTAGCGTATTGATTCATCAAGAATTATGATAGTCATATTAATTAAGTCATATTTGGTAACTCATATTTTTTTTTACTATGTACTTTAATTCCTTTCTTCTTTCCTTCAATTTGAGAGCTATATTATTTTTATTTGGTTATTAAAAGTTAGAGGGTGTTTGTAATCACTTATAAGTATCATTAAACCTATTTATAATCAATTTTAAAAAGTAAAAAGTGTTTCGTAAGTTGGTTTTTAAATTGCCTATAATCACATTTTATGCAAATAATCAGAAACTCCAATTTAGAGCTTATTATTATTTGTCAAATTTAATAATTAGGTTTGACAAAGTATATTATTAAATTATCCCTATTTATTTTGATAATTTCATCTATACCCGTCTTTACTTTCCAAGATATTTCTTTTTAATAATTTACACTTAAAGTATATGATTAGTACTTTTTTTATACCGAACATTTTTCACTTTTTGCTAATTTAAGTAGTTTTAATTTACCAAACACAATCTACTTTTTAAAAATTGATTAATTATAATAAAAAAGAGTAATTAAAAACAGTAATCATATTTTTTAAGCAATCTCAAACATGTTCTGAAGTATAAGGACTTGATATGATGATTTTAAGCTGAATTTTGAAAGTGCCCCTCTAAATTGTCACCTAATTTTAATTGACTGTTTAACTGGTAAAAACCTTAATTTAGGAGGCCTTTATGATTCAATTGAGTCCTTCATGAAAAAAATAATTAAATTAAGTCCTTTAATTTTGTAATTAAAAATTAAATTGGACCTTAGTTTAGTATCCAAAAATGTATTCAACCCCTTCTTGTGTTGTATATTGAGAATATAAGTATGTAATTTTGGAGACCAAATGTGATAGTCTAATGGTAAAGATCTCTCATTTTACTGTGCAAGGTAAAAAAAAAAAATTCCCTAAGAATGAAATGTATCCTTAGATTTAGTACATTGTAATAGTGTGGGTTCTCAGGAAAAAAAAAGTGTGTAATTTTGGTTGAATTACATATCTATGCTTCTAAGTTGTCACTTTTTATTTCAAATTGACTCCTCAATTAACAAAGTAAACACATACTGTAAGACCCCGACTTTTATGAAATACAAAATTAATTTTTCTTTATATTTTTCTGAAACGGTAAGTGGATAAATTGACAAAAGTTGAATAATATTTTGTGCAAATTTTATTTTGTCAGAGAATATTCGTTCTGTTGGGGAATATTCGATTTGTACGACGGCGCCAAAATAATCAAACATTAGTGGACCCCCCACAATAAAATATTGTCGAATATAGAAAACGACAACATTAACCTTTTTAAATAAAAATGGTCAACAGTACTATCATTCTTAACAGTTAATATACCCGGTGGTAAAAGAATAGTAGAACACGGAATTGCATAGTAACATATGCTATTGCACAATAGCACACGGAATTGCATAGTGTTTCATATTATTGAACTGATAAAGTGGTCGTTGTACAATATCGACTTTATTGAACCAATAATTTTCTCATGCACAATAATTTATATTATTGAACTGATAATTGTCACAGTAGTATATGCACAGTAATTCACATTACTGAATCAATAATTGTCATTACACAGTAACGTGCTCTTTCTTTTATTTATTTTCTGCATTATTGTTATCATTATTATGATGTTGATTTAACTGCTGTATTTCATTATTAGTTGGTATTTCTGCTGGTATTATGAGTCTCTAATTCAGAAGGCCAACTACACTGCATTTATCACAATTAGTTATAATAATGAATAATTGTGAATAATTGGTGAATTATTGTTAAAATAATTTATAAAGTTGTTTGTTTTATATACTTTATATAAAGTTAATTATTTTATATATAAAGTTAATTATTTTATATATAAAGTTAATTAATTTATATAAAGTTAATTATGTTATATATAAAGTAAGTTGTTTTATATATAAAGTTTATTAATTTATATATAAAGTTAGTTGTTTTATATATAAAGTTAATTGATTTATATAAAGTTAGATGTTTTATATATAAACTTAGTTGTTTTATATTTAAAGTTAATTGTTTTATTAAATGAATGGTATATATTAAAGAAAATCTGAAATGAATGGTATAGATTAAAGATAATGTAATTTGAAATGAACGGTATAGATTAAAGATGATCTTCAAATGAATGATTTAGATTGAAGAAATCTTAAAAGATGAAATGAGTGGTATAGATTAAACATTATCTTAAAATATACAATTTGGATTAAATTAGAAAACTTTTATTATGATAAGATTTTTGGCTATAAATAAAGGTCTTAACTTAAGGATTTTTCATAAACTTCCTCGCTTATTCTTTCTTTCACTTTCTAAATATTACTTTGTGTAAGTTCTCTCTAAGTGTGTTTAAGCCACCTTAAGTATTTGTGAAGATCTATAAGTGTACAAGTACTGTTCAAATAAATCTTTTTATAAAAGTTATATAAGCACCCACACACATCACACGATGTTTATAAATCTTCCTTTAGAAGACTCTTCCTTTAGAAGATTTATTTTAAAAAGTTTCATTTGGAAGATTTATTTTGAAATATTATTTTCTTTCAAAAACTATATTGAAGTTATTCTACTTTATTCTACCAAATCACTTTTGATGATTTCATACGAATTGGTATTCACCATAAAATTATATGTGATAGTTACTAATTAAATTATAAATATACAGGTTGATCAACTTCATTTAAATCAATATTCAGTCACGTGTTAAGGTAAGGGATATCATTTTCTTTCATCTTCTATTATTTAAACTTACTACAGTAAGGAGTATCATTCTTTTCATACTCGTAAAAGAATATCATTTTCTTTCTTACTTGTAAGGGATATTATTTTCTTCCATCTTCTATTATTTAAACTTACTCCGGTAAGGGGTATCATTCTTTTCATACTCGTAAAAGGATATCATTTTCTTTCTTACTTGTAAAGAATATCATCATCTATTATTTAAACTTACTACGGTAAGTGGTATCATTATTTTCATACTCTTAACTTACTATGGTAAGTACTATTTGGTAAAGTTTTCTGAAATGATTATATGTTCCTTAATAGTTTGCACTTCATCTAATATTATTTTAATTAAAGCTTCATATTTTTCTAAATCTTTCTATTGAACTATAACCGTTATTCTAAACTGTGGAACTTGAATATCATTTTTGAATTTCACTCCACATCATATTGACAATTTGGACATTATTTGAATCTACACAAAATAAAATTATAAACTTTCAATATTTATTGTTTATCCTATTTCTTTTGTTCATCATTTATATTACTGTTATTTGTACTAATCATCAATAATCAAGTTGTTGTGAATATCTGTAGCCTGGGGCACAGATAGGTTAAAGGCGTTGATATGTTAAAGACAATATATTTGATGATGTGTCTTTTAGGGCACGTGGTGAATGTTCTCTTTGGCCAAGGGCAAAGATGAACTGTTGTTTAGTATGATTATGACCAAAGGATGTGGACTTGGTATAATCATGATCGTTGGTGTTATATTTTTGGCAAGTAGTGTAAAGATGAACTGTTGTTTGGTATGATTATGACCAAAGGCTGTGGACTTGGTATAATCATTGATATTGGTGTTATATCTTTGGCCCGTAGTGCAAAGATGAACTGTTGTTTGATATGATTATGACCAAAGGCTATAGACTGGTATAATCATGACCGTTGGTGTTATATTTGAAAATATTTGGCCCGTAATGCAAAGATGAACTGTTGACTTGCATGATTATGACTAGGAACTGTGAATTTGTATTAACATGACCAGTGGTGTTTCAAGTAATAAAAGTTGATGATGATCTTCTTAAAAAGAGAAGCAAATGGACAACATAGTTTACATGATTCTTCTAATGGATTGCTCATTTCACTGCTATTATTGATATAAAGCTTGTTGTCTATTATATTCAATTAAGAACTCAACTGCTGAAGGCTAATGATAATTTATTCGTCATTATCTTAGTCATGATATTTTTTTACCGGGCTATTTGAGCTCACATTTTCTTTTTTGTTCCATTGTTCTTCAGGAAATGAGGGAGTAGCTCGGTCTATCCAGGGAATGAAGTGAAGGTCCGAGAGATAGTTGTAGTAATCTTCACATATTGTAAATAGTGTGATAATAATAGTGAAAACTTAATTATGTATTATTGAGTTCCGTATTTTGTACTATGTACTATTTTGTAATAATTTTATTATAGTCTTTTGGCGTCTCAAATTGGGCTGTGTAAGCCCAGATTTGGGGGCGTTACAATTGGTATTAGAGCTTAGGGATATGATCTTTAATGGAGATTTGGGGTAAAAGTACAATGAGAGAGACGAATAGAATACGTCACTAATGTGTCCTACATAAATTAAATTTTGTGATTTAATGAGTCGGTTTGAATGTGGGGACAAGAAGTAACGAGTCAGTTTGTTTAACTAACCTTTATCTTATGACCGCAGTTTAGAATGACTTCCGAAAATCAGGAAATGAACTACCCATTGCCCGAGGCAAATGTAGCTGAGAATTAGAAAAGTAATCCTCCTACAACTTCAGAAAATAATGTTGGAAATCATGCAAATCAGGATGATTTCTTTATAAACTTCATGCAATTCATCCAAAATCAGGCGAAGGGGGTTCCTACAGGTGGAAACACTGATAATTCAAGGATTGTCACCGTTAAGCAATTTAAAGAGTTGGGACCACCTGAATTTTTCCGGAAGCCTGACCCACTCAAAGCGGAGGCGTGACTGAAGCAGACGACAAAAATATTTAATGTCCTGCGATGTGCAGATGATCAGAAGGTGTCATTTTCCACCTTCATGTTACGAGGTGAGGCGGACCATTGGTGGGAAGCGGTAAAATGTATCTATCATTTAGCACTTGAGATGTCTTAGATAGAGTTTCAAGAGCTGTTTAATGAGAAGTATTTTTCATAAAGCATCCGTCATATGAAGGAGGTGGAGTTCATTAAGCTGGAGCAGGAAAACATGGCAGTCTCATAATATGAAGCTAAGTTTGTCGAGTTATCTCGTTTTGCGACCTATTTAGTGGATGACGAAGCATGAATGAGTTGAATGTTCTTACTAGGTTTAAGAACCAAAATTCGCCAACACCTTAGCTCTCATAAATTCTGTTTATATTCAGATGTTGTAGATAGGGCTCAAAGGGTGGAACAGGAAAATGAAATAGTGCAGCCAAGAGTCAATGGCCAGCAAAGAGACAGAAATAACGACAACAAAAATGAGAACCATAGATGAGGTAATCATCACTTTAGTGGTAATCCCGCTTCAAATAACAGAAGAGGGGAATCCAATGGAAACAACTTTAAGAGGAAGAGATTCCATAATGATTACAGAAAGCACCGACACCAGTTTCAAGGGGAGGAGATCGACCATCGGTAAGATGCTACAGGTGTGGTCAGGAGATTCACATCAACCCAAACTATACTTAGTAGTCCAAGTTGTGCTACAGTTGTGGGAAGGACGGTCATGTTGTTCGATTTTGTCCTGTTACAAAATCAAGTCCAGCTACAATGAGAGTACCAAAAGATAGCGCGGATAAGAAAAAATCTGTAGTTCAAGGGAGAGCTTTTGTTGTGACATCTCAAATGGCACAAAACCCAAATGAGGTGATAATCGGTAAGCTATTTATAAATTCTCATGAAGTCTATGCCCTATTAAATACTGGTTCTACCCATTCTTTTATCTCACCTATGTGTGCTAAACGATTAAATTTAACTTCTGAAAATTTGGACTTTGACTTATCAGTTGAAACTCTATTAGGAGCAATAGCCATTACATCTACTGTATATAAATCTTGCCTAGTTTAAATCAACAACCTCACATTACCCGTTAACTTTATTTCTCTAAAAATGCATGAATTTGATGTAATTTTAGGAATTGATTGGTTGACTACCCATCATGCTAAAATTGATTATTTTTATAAGATTATTAGTTTCCATATTCCTAATCAACCTGTCATGCAAATTCAAATAATTAAACCATTGAAATCTATAACTGTTATTTCTAACCATAAAGTCATTCGTTTATTAAAAAACGGATGTAAAGCCTTTTTAGCTCATGTCACTGATTTGAACAAAAACACTTCAAACTTGAATGATATTCCCATTGTTAATCAGTTTTCTGACGTTTTTCCCGAGGAACTTCCTGGCTTACCCCCAAACCATAAAATTAAATTATGTATTGATCTTGAACCTATTACTAAGCCCATTTTCAAAGCCCCATACCGAATGACTCCTATTGAACTTCAAGAGTTAAAGGTCTAACTACAGGAATTGTTGGATACCGGTTTCATTCGTCCAAGTGCATCACCTTGGGGTGCTTCTGTTCTATTTGTAAAGAAGAAAGACGGGAGTATGAGATTGTGCATTGACTACTAAGAATTGAACCATGTCACCATAAAAAATAGGTACCCGTTACCTCGAATTAATGACATGCTTGATCAATTACAGGGTGCTCAATATTTCTCAAAGATCGATCTCCGTTTGGGATATCATCAGTTAAAGGCTAAAGCTGAGGGTATTCCAAAGACTGCTTTTAGAACTCGTTATGGGTATTATGAGTTCTTAGTCATGCCTTTTGGACTAACCAATGCTCCTGCAGCTTTCATTGATATGATGAACCGAATATTCAAGGAATATTTGGATCATTTTTTAGTTGTCTTTATTAATGACATTCTCATATACTCCAAGAGTCGTGAGGATCATGAACAACACCTGAGATTGATACACCAAAAGCTACATGAGAACAAATTGTATGCCAAGTTGAAGAAGTGTGAGTTTTGGCTTGAGGAAATCACGTTCCTTGGGCATGTGATTTTCAGTCAAAAATTATCAGTTGACCCTGCAAAGATTAAAGCAATATTAAATTGGGAGCAACCTCGGTCAGTAACTGAAGTCCGAAGTTTTCTGGGCCTAGTTGGTTATTATCAGAGATTTGTAGAAGGATTTTCTCGAATCGCCACTCCATTAACTCTGCTGACTCGGAAAAGTACAAAATTCATATGGAACGAGAAATACGAGAAAAGTTTTCAAGAACTTAGAAAGAGACTTATTTCAGCTCCTGTTCTGACCATACCATCAGGATCGGGAGAATTTGTTATCTACAACCATGCTTCAAGCAAAGGTCTAGGCTGTGTACTTATGTAACATGGAAAAGTTATAGCCTATGCCTCTCGACAACTCAAATATTATGAGAAAAATTATCCTACTCATGATTTAGAGTTGGTAGCGGTCGTTTTCGCATTGAAGATCTGGAGACACTACTTGTACGGGAAGAAATTGGAAATCTTTACGGATCACAAAAGACTCAAGTATTTTTTTACCCAGAAAGAACTTAACATGCGACAACAACGTTGGCTTGAGCTGTTAAAGGATTATGACCACACCATCCAATATCACCCAGGAAAGGCGAACGTTATAACTAATGCATTAAGCAGAAGATCTTATGCGAATACAAGTGCAATGCTGACGACCCAAAGAAGCATTTTGTACGGCTTACAAAAGATGGAGATAGAGTTAAAGACACCAGGGAACCACATGAAGATTGTGCAAGTAGAACCAGTTTTAATCGATAAAATTAAAGCTGCTCAAGCTTCTGATCTAGAACTGATGAACATGATGAAGAAAGTACAAGAAGGTGCGATTCCGGAAGTAAGAATCGACGAGAAAAGAATACTTCGAGTTAACTCTCCACTCTGTGTTCCTAACGACCCTGAATTGAAGCATAAAATCATTATGGAGGCACACAACACACAGTTTACAATCCACCCGGAAAGTACCAAAATATATCATGACATTTGACATACATTTTGGTGGAACAATATGAAGAGAGAGATTGCATAGTTTATCTCAAGGTGCTTAACTTGTCAATGTGTCAAGGCAGCGCATCAAGTGCCTAAGGGTCCATTGCAATCACTCGAAGTTCCTGAATGGAAGTGGGAACACATCACTATGGACTTTGTGATGGGTCTTCCCAAAGTTTCTCAAGGCTTTGATGCTATTTGGGTCATCGTAGATAGATTGACCAAGTCTGTTCATTTTTTGCCTATAAGAGAAAAAATTTCACTTGAGCGTCTTATCGGTATGTACGTAAATGATATTGTATGATTGTATGGCATGCCAGTTTTCATAGTTTCTGATCGAGATCCTAGATTCACTCCACACTTTTGGACCAGTCTACAAAAAGCTATGGGCACCGAGTTATGATTTAGTTCTGCATATTATCCTCAAACGGACGGATAATCGGAAAGGTCAATCTAGACTCTCAAGGATCTTTTGAGACTGTGTACTAGACTTCAAGGGAAGTTGGGACAAATATTTTCCATTGGTTGAATTCTTCTACAACAACAGTTACCAAGCAAGCATAGGCATGGCTGCATTTGAGGTTTTATATGGACGAAAGTGTCGCTCTCTAGTATGTTGGAATGAGGTAGGAGAAGCAAAATTGTTAGGACCTGAGTTCGTGCGTTTGACAATAGAAAAGATCCCAGTAATTCGACAACGAATACAAACCGCACAAGAACGACAAAAGAGTTATGCTAATCTTCATTGAAGGGATGAAAGTTTCAATGTCGGAGACCACGTATTCTTATGTGTTTCTCCATGGAAAGGAGTTATGAGATTTGGAAGGAGAGGAAAGCTCAATCCTTGATTTATTGGCCCATTCGAAATTTTAGACCGAGTAGGATCCGTGGCCTACAGACTAGCCTTACCACCAAACATGTCCTGAATTCATAATGTTTTCCACATAGCTATGCTACGTAAATTTGTAAAGAATTTGAATCACATCATTAAGTTAGAGCCAAACGTTATAGCGGATGATTTAACGTATGAGAAGGTACCTGTCAAGATCTTAGATAAGAAGGAGCAGATCCTACGCTCAAAGGTATTACCTCAAGTCAAGATTTTATAGAGAAACTAAGATACTAAGGAAATGACCTGGAAGCTAGAATCTGAAATGAAATCTAAGTATCTTTACCTCTTCGAAATGTCAGGTACGTAAATTTCGGGGATGAAATTTCATAAGGAGTGGAGGTTGTAAAGCCCTGACTTTTAAAAAATACAAATTTAGTTTTCCTTTATATTTTTCTGAAACAGTAAGTGGATAAATTGACAAAAGTTAAAAAATATTTTGTGCAAATTTTATTTTGTCGGAGAATATTCGTTTTGTCGGAGAATATTCGTTTTGTCGGAAAATATTCGATTCATACGACGGTGCCGAAATAACCAAACATTAGTGGACTCCCATAACGAAATATTGTCGGATATAGAAAACGACAACATTAACCGTTTTAAATAAAAATAGTCAACGGTACTATCATTCTTAACTGTTAATATACCCAGTGGTAAAAGAATAGTAGAACATGGTATTGTATAGTAACATACGGTATTGCATAATAGCACACGGTATTGCATAGTGTTTCATATTATTGAACTGATAAAGTGACTGTTGTACAATATTGACTTTATTGAACCAATAATTGTCACATGCGCAATAATTTATATTATTGAACTGATAATTATCATAATAGCATATGCACAGTAATTCACATTACTGAATCAATAATTGTCATTACACAGTAACGTGCTCTTTCTTTTATTTATTTTTTGCATTATTTTTATCATTATTATGATGTTGATTTAACTATTGTATTTCATTATTAGATGATATTTCTGCTGATATTATAAGTCTCTAATTCAGAAGGCCAACTACACTCCATTTATAACAATTGGTTATAATAATGAATAATTGTGAATAATTAATGAATTATTGTTGAAATAATTTATAAAATTGTTTGTTTTATATACTATATATAAAATTAATTATTTTATATATAAACTTAATTATTTTATATATAAAGTTAATTGATTTATATAAAGTTAATTATTTTATATATAAAGTAAGTTGTTTTATATAAAAAGTTAATTAATTTATATATAAAATTAGTTGTTTTATATATAAAGTTAATTGTTTTATTAAATGATTGATATAGATTAAAGAAAATCTGAAATGAATGGTATAGATTAAAGATAATGTAATTTGAAATGAACGGTTTAGATTAAAGATGATCTTTAAATAAATAGTTTAGATTAAAAAAATCTTAAATGATGAAATGAGTGGTATAGATTAAGCATTATCTTGAAATATACGATTTAGATTAAATTAGAAAATCTTGATTATGATAAGATTTTTGGCTATAAATAGAAGTCTTAACTTAAGAATTTTTCATAAACTTCCTTGCTTATTCTTTCTTTCACTTTCTAAATATTATTTTGTGTAAGTTCTCTCTAAGTGTGCTTAAGTCATCTTGAGTATTTGTGAAGATCTGTAAGTGTACGAGTATTGTTCAAGTAAGTCTTTTTTATAAAAGTTATATAAGCACCCACACACATCACACGGTGTTTATAAATCTTCCTTTAGAAGATTATTCCTTTAGAAGATTTATTTGAAAAGCTTCATTTGGAAGATTTATTTTGAAATATTATTTTATTTCAAAAACTATATTGAAGTTATTCTACTTTATTCTATTAAATCATTTTTGATGATTTCATACAAATTGGTATGCACCATGAAATTATATGTGGTAGTTACTAATTAAATTATAAATATATAGGTTGATCAACTTCATATAAATCAATATCTAGTCATATGTTAAGGTAAGGGATATCATTTTCTTTCTTCTTCTATTATTTAAATTTACTACGGTAAGGGGTATCATTCTTTTCATATTCGAAAAAGGATATCATTTTATTTGTTACTTGTAAGGGATATCATTTTTTTTTTCATCTTCTATTAATTAAAGTTACTACGATAAGCGGTATCATTCTTTTCATACTCGTAAAAGGATATCATTTTCTTTCTTACTTGTAAGGAATATTATTTTTCTTTCATCTTCTATTATTTAAACTTACTACGGTAAGGGGTATCATTCTTTTCATATTCTTAACTTACTATGGTAAGTACTATTTGGTAAAGTTTCATGAAATGATCATATGTTTCTTAATAGTTTGCGCACTCCATCTAATATCATTTCAATTGAACTTTCCTATTTTTCTAAGATTTTCTATTGAACTATAACCATTATTCTAAACTATGGAACTTAAATATTATTTTTGAATTTCACTCCATATCATATTGACAATTTGAATATTATTTGAATCTGCACAAAATAAAATTATAAACTTTCGATATTTATTGTTTATCCTGTTTCTTCTGTTTATCATTTATATCACTGTTATTTATACTAATCATCAATAATCAAGTTGTTGCGAATATCTGAAGCCTGGGTCACATATAGGTTAAAGGCGTTGATAGGTTAAAGACGATATATTTGATGATGTGTGGTGAATGTTTTCTTTAGCTTGGGACAGAGATGATCTGTTGTTTGGTATGATTTTGACCAAATGTTGTGGACTTAGTATAATCATGACCGTTGGTGTTATATCTTTGGCCCGTAGTGCAAAGATGAACTGTTGTTTGGTATGATTATGACCACAGGATGTGGAGTTGGTATAATCATGACCGTTGGTGTTATATCTTTGACCCGTAGTGCAAAGATGAACTGTTGTTTGCTATGATTATGACCAAAGACTGTAGACTGGTATAATCATGACCATTGGTTTTATATTTGAATATCGTTGGCCCGTAATACAAAGATGAACTGTTGACTTGCATGATTATAACTAGGAACTGTGAATTTGAATTAACATGACCAGTGGTGTTTCAGGCGATAAAAGTTGATGATGTTTTTCTTAAAAAAAGAAGCGAGTGAACATCATAGTCTACATGATTCTTCTAATGGATTGCTCATTCCGCTGCTATTATTGATATAAAAGCTTGTTGTTTATTATATTCAATTAAGAATTCAACTGTTGAAGGCTAATGATAATTTATTTGTCATTATTTTAGTCATGATATTTTCTTACTGGGCTATTTGAGCTCACCCTTTCTTTTTTATTTCATTGTTCTTCAGGAATTGATGGAGTGGCTGGGTTTAGCCGGGGAATAGAGTGAAGGTCCGAGAGATAGCTGTAATAGTCTTCACATATTGTAAATAGTATGACAATAATAGTGAAGACTTAATTGTGTATTATTGAGTTTCGTATTTTGTACTATGTACTATTTTGTAATAATTTTTTGGCATCTCAAATTGGACTGTGTAGGCCCAGATTTGGGGGCGTCACACTTACATTCTTATAGTTACCATTTAGTAACAATTATTTCCTTAGGTTAATTTTTTTTTTTAATTCTCTGTTACATGCAAGTCACGTGCCTGAGGGTATCTTTGTTATTTGACTATGTAAAACATCCGTTTCACGCATTTTAGTGTTAGTCATGAGAATTGGTTTTCTAGTGATGGATGAGCTACTTTGAAATTTGATACTGTTGACGTCTGATTCTATCTGTCCATTCAACCGCCCGACCGGAGAGGGTACCTGCATAAGAGTCCTGACGGCTTGGGCTGTCGGTGGACTTCTCTGGTGTGAGAATCAGTGAAGGTATCAAGATAGGTCAACAATGGAGGTTTAAAGTATTTAGTCGAGAAAATAATAATCGCCCTACCTCTATCATTAACCGGATATTTATAATACTTACCTGACTCCTACCAATTATATTAGTAGTCCACCGAGGAATTATAATTAAAGGGGATAACAACCGTCCTAATCCATCAGGGAAATATGACTTTTACTCTAATTAGGATTAAATGTGATAAATAGTCAACATCCGAATTGGTTTAGGACTTTAATACAAGTCTATCAGACTAAGGAGTCCTCTTAAATAACTACCAAGCTGATAGGCCATTGAGCTGAGCCCAATATAACCTGCTGATCAGCTGAAGTAAAATATACATCCTAACAGATACTAATTTGGAGAGACGTATATGTAATTCAATTCACCAAAACCTAAAACTTAAAATTTTCATAGATCTACATCAATCAAGACAAATCATAAGATTCTTCTTATTCTTGTATTCGACAACAAACAACACTTGATTTCATTATTCTAAATGTTGGAGGTGCATGCAAATTAATGTGAAGGTTTTAATTTCTCAACTAATTTTAAGGTGGCCATTCGATAAAATTATGTAGTAAGAGTTTATATAAAATAGAGCTTTTATATAAAACAAAGATTCTTTTTAAAACAGAGTCTACATATAAAAAAAATTACTTGATAACTAATCTCTATTATATATCTGAATATAACATTTTACTATTTTACTTTTAAATCAATTTGTACAAACCAACGGTGGAGGTAATAATATAACAAAAATTAAATAATTAATTCAAATAAAAGTACTAACACATATGACTAGTAAAATATTTCAAGTCTAAGAGATGGATAGTGGTAGTGGCGGCGGTGGTGGTAATGGTGATGGTGGTGGTAACTAATGCTGGTTGTAGCGGCAAATGGTGGTGTTAAATTCTTAGTGGTGGTGAATAATGGTGGTTGTAGTGGTGAATGGTGGTGGTCAATGGTGATAATGGTGAGTTGTGTAATGAGAAAAGTGAAGTCAAGAACAAAAAAAATGAAATTAAGCTAGTGAGGGTAAAAATAGTAATGAATAACCTTATTTCTAAAATGAGTTGCCAAAATCTTTGTTTTTTAAGAGGCAAAAAGAGGTTTCACAAATATTTATCAAACAGTCGAGCCTTGTGCGAAAAAGATTGAGGCCAAAAAGAGATAAAAATAGGCTATCAAATAGCCCTTAAATATTTCTTTTGAGATACAACGTAGCATAGACATGGCCTAAAGAATGACTGCCGATGTATAACTTTTTGTAGATCGTATGATAAACTATGACAAAAAAAAATCAACTAAAAAATTAAAGATAAGAATAAAAGATTTATGTAAAAACATAGATAAAAAAATAATAATGATATCTTATTTTATCTGAAATGTATTGTTTATGAATATTTTTATGTGCAGGTGTGTCAGAGTTCACTGAACTCAAGGCGAAGTAGTGTATGTCTAACTGACCATGCAATATTCAAGTAACATTGTCCTTCAGATTTGGTCAAATACTTATCTAAAGTTGGTCAAACAATTAAATAGAAAAAGAAACAACTTCTTTATTAGTATTTTTGTCTTTTATTAAAGATTTCAATGTTAGACAATTGATTAGAAAGGTAAGTAATGTTAGTTGACCTACTTGTTGATTTAATAGTCTAAATTAAGCTAAACTATAGATACAAAGATATGGAACTAAAAATAGTTAAATTATCCTATTAGTTGATTAAATGATTATGTCTAAAACATAACTACCAATAATTGATCGTTTAACTAATCAGATATAATGCTTACTTTTTCAGTAAAAGATTACTCAATTAAGCATGCAACCAAGAAATGTCTAGCAACTGATTATAAACCGATTATAAAAATTATTAACTAAATTTAGACTAGGTTATTTGTTGATTAGCTAATTATAGTAAACAAATACTTGCAACTATAACAACTAATGATAGTTACTTAAATAAAAACTTAAAAGTAATTATTGGGATATGTTGTAACTTTTACAACTCAGATCAATATACTAATACAGTATTGACAAAGTGTAGTGCAAATCGACACAACCGTATAAAAGTTTGGATGCCAGAGAACAACTGAAATTGAACATACAAATAAGTTCAAGTGAACGTAATAAGTTGTAAATCTAATAAACTACGCTAATACACTAGTTAACTAAGTCAATTATTGACGTAACAAGCCAAATGTTGTAAAACTAAGCTATTGCTACTAGAAAAATTGGAAAAAAATTAGATGTTCTATAGTGGATGTGTGTGCCCTTCGTGCAAAATGGAGTTCATCTATTTATGGAGATGCTTTGAAGCTTCTGCATCGTCTTAGCTGCGCACTTAGCCATGTTCCCTTAAGTTTCGACTCACTAATCCATTTTCTACTAATGCGCCAGCCAGTTAATTGAACGTGGGCCTTACATGTTATTTATTATTAGGAAAGAGTTTACTTAAATTACCTTAGAAAATGACTAAAAATATAATATTTTGACTAATTAAATTTTGTAGAGAGAAAGTGAGAAGAGTTAGAGAGAGAGTAAAAATTGAGTGAAAAATTGTTAGATTGAAAAAAATTCGAACGAACAAGTAAAAAGGCTAGAGAAAGTAAAATAAATTACTGACAAAATTAGCAAGTGAAAAATTATAGAGAGAGTTAAAAACAAATTTAGAAAGGAATATGAATAAGTCATTTTTTAAAGAATGACCATTCCATTCCCACTTAATTTTATTCCATTTCCACCAATCAAACACAACTTATGGGGACAAATTATACAAAAAAAAATAAAAAATACGCACAGCAAAAGTACGACTCATGCATTGCATACTAATAAAAATGTATTAAAAAAAACTAGTGTTAAGAAAAATCTAGTAATAAATTTTGTTTTCAATAACTACCTCTGTTCCAAATTTAGGAACACATTTTTCTTTTTAGCACGTTCTAAAATCAGATATATATTTCTATTTTAACATTATAAAGTGACATGATGTTTTTAATTTGTCATTTTTTTCTACAATTATTTTTAATATCACACCACCACAACTAAATTCCTAACTAATACTAAGACTATATTTTAAAATATAAAATTATCTTTAAAAGTGGTCATTTTATAAATATAACTGTAATTTTAGAATGGATGGAGGAGTATTATTATTTTTTGATAGTATTTGTGCATAAGTTTTTATATATAATTTGTGTGCATATACATTATTCATATCCAAATTGTTATTACTTATGACTGGTAGGTGAACTCGTGCAAGACACGAGCTTATTAAATATTAGTATGTAAAACATTATAATTATAAATTTTAAAATATGTGCAATATATACTGTTAATTAATTCATTCAATCATGAAATTTATGAATAATATAAAGTATCTCAATATTAAATATATGAATATTTTTTATAGTGGGGAATATATATAAATAGTGCAGAGAAAATATTCAATTTCATGAATTTGAAAATGTTAATGATTATATATATATATATATTATGTATATTATTAAAGTTATGAATGCATGTAATCATAAAAGTTGAAAGGTTTTAAAGTTTTGGATTTTCTATCCAATAAATAGAAAAAAAAGAAAGAAGAATTTTTTTTTTGATATTGAGAGACAAAGTGAATAGAATTGTTTGAATCAATTCATTTGAGTAACTTAATAACTAAATTAACTGATTCAATTGATATCGATTAAATGTCGCACTTTTAAATATAATAATTAATAAAGTCGAGGAAGCTTAATATTAAGCCAACAGTACACAAACCAAATAAATAAGCAGACGTGCGTACGAACAACAGTCATGAAGCGCATAATCAGCAAGGTGCAAGTTAGCATTTTGATTCAATTTTCTTAACAAGCCGTCGTACGTACAACGGCCTCAGACTACAAAAGAAATAAACAAATATCTCCTCTCTCTTCCTATTCCTGCTCTCTTCCAATCTCTCTCCCCTCCCTGTCTCTCTCTCTATATATATACAGCATTTGTGTGGAACGGCAATGGCGTTGGCAGTTGTAGTTCTTCTTCCTTTGGGGCTACTCATCCTTCTCTCCGGCCTCATTGTGAACTTCATTCAGGTAATCAAAACCCCCATTTTGATTATCGATTTTCAGTTTTCAATTTTTGATTTTCAATTGGTTTTTGTGATTTTTTTTTTTTTTTTGTGATTTATTTGGTTTCGTTTCTGTAAAATTTCATAGTTTGTCTTGGCTAATTAAGCGATGTAGCTTTTGATATATACACACGTACGTTTATACGTACATAGATATATTTGTAAAGTTTTGATTCAAGCATGATATTATTGTTTTGGCTGTAATCTGAGTTTAAATCTAAATATATGTTATTTAAGATTAATATTAACTTTTCAGAGGTCAATTTGATATATTTTTAAATTAAAACTTGAAATGTAGTCATTTAGTTTTATACAATACAATTATGAAAATTGTAAACTATTTAAAAACTACTACTAATTGTAAGATTTGTTATTTGCAAAGGTTAAATAAATTTGAAAATATTTCAAATTGACTTTAAAATGTTTTACAAACACGGAGTAATAATAATTTGTAGTTTTGGGTTTAAGGGCATGTTGGTATGTTTGAATGATGCAATTATAGAATTTTGTATTAGAACAACAACAGTTCATGATTAACGGTCTTTAGGAGGCACGGAATACTTTATTCATGGATGCTTTCCAATTGATAGATGTTAAATTTCAATTGCTAGAAAACCACCCAGTCCATTGTTAAATGTTTATCAGATTCCAAGCAAGCCGTTTATCAACTTTGGAAAATCAGGATAGTCATAGGTTATGTACTTATTAATGTCTTTAGAATTTACTTCTCAATAAATAAGGTTCACGCAAGTATATATAATAGGTAAATCTTTTGCGCTTTTGCTTCTAACCATGGACTTTGTTCATAAATATTTTAGTTCCCTTGAGCTTTCTATGTTTTGTATGGTGTTTGATCTTCCAAAAATTTAAAATGGAAAGTGTTAAACATCCTTTCTGAGATATCATGCTTTCTTTAGAGTTACTTCAAGTTAACAAGCCTAAATTCGACTTGTGGAACATCACTTTATATTATTTGTGATAAATGTGCAATCACTGAATAGACTTGAAAGGTAAAACAGGCATACAACGCATTAGCCCATTACTTCTACATCTTTCTTTCTTTTTTTTTCTTTCCTTTTTTTCAATCTGAAAAGTGTTAATGTTTATATTTTATTATTTTATATGAATTTTATTGGTATTCATAGAAAAATTCAGCAATATATTCCTTGCCACTGATGGCTACTTTTCAGCTACCAGCTCAACATTTAATCTTAAATCAGCAATGCAAATATTTGTGCTATTTATTTTTCGGCATACTGATTTAGATGTTCAAAGAGAAATTATGTGGCTGACCTAAAAATTTGTAAACATATGTTCACATACTTTCCCTTTCAGGCACTTCTCTTCATCCTTGTCCGTCCGTTTTCGAAGTGTGTGTACAGAAAGATTAACAGAGTAGTCACGGAGATGTTGTGGTTGGAGGTCATATGGCTTTCGGACTGGTGGGCAAATGTTAAGGTGTTTATTTTTTTGTTTAAACAGTTGCATTCTATTCTAACTTCATTCACATACCTTAAAGAGCACCATTCGGTATTTATTACAACTGCATCACTGAGCACATCACCTTATTTGATTCTTGCCTGTAGTCAACGATTGTCTTTGAGCGGACGTTTGAATGATAGTTATCTTAATTATTGCTAACGGTTTTACTTGAGCTATTCCTTTTAGCCAATTTTGTACGGTTACCTTATATTTCGTCGCTTGGATTTCCCTCTTTGAACAAACAATGACAGTGTTATATTAAGTCTCCCAAATAAACACGTCTACACATAAAATAATTTTGATTATTTATTTTTTCTCCAAGTTGGACCCTTGAAACAGAAAGAGGCAAAATGATTTCATTATTTTTTATGATAGTTTCCTCTCATAAAGCTTTGACAAGGTATTATTTATAGATAGATAAGAATAAAATAAACATTTAAAGAGCAACTTTGCCTACTTTTGAGTAGGTTGAGCTTGTTTTACCAATGATGAATTCTTCATGAAGTATCTTGCATTGGAATTTAACACATACGAAGGAAAGAAATTCTTGTTATCTTTTCTTTTCAGTTTGGCTAACACAAGTAGAGCTACGTCTAGGAGAGAAGTTTCATCTTCGATATCACGTTATTGACAGACACAAGAATGTTTGGATTTGAGTTGGAAAGAATAACTGCAATTCTCACCATTTGAGTTATACAAACAGATATTAAAGGAGAATTGTTGACTTGTGAAGTTGTGGGCTGTAATTTCATGGAGCAGGCTCAATAGATAGGCATATGCATTGGTAGTTTGTAATTATAACCATTAATTAATGATTGAATTCAAATATTACTTCCATCCTGTAAATAATAGTAAGAAGCCTCAAAGTTACAGTTCAAGTCCATTATGTGGATCATGTCTATCTTGACTATAACATGTTACAGTTTTGTTATCATTATCAATGGAAACCATGGTAGATGGGATTTTTGTTTTGAGCAAAAATGAATAAGCATTTAAGATACTATTTTGAAGCTAATGCAGTTATATAAGTTTGCTAGACCTTACATGTGGAAAAAGATCTACTCATCAGGGATAGTTGTAGAACTCAAACCACTATTCAGTTGTGCGAGCTTAGTTAACATATTTAATTTTCATTATTTGGAATTACACGATCAATATTAGATGGTTTTTTCATGAAATTTGTTTTCTGTTTCCTTCTTTGGATTTGAAGTGTCGAGCTCCAAAGATTTAGATATTATAAAGGGAATTAATTTGGAAAAGAGGGTCCATTAATTGGGAAATTCCTGCAGTATTTGTCACATTTTTTGGTAGATTTTTCCTCTTTTCCGTTTTTCCTTTTGGGGTGGGGGGAGGAGGTTTGAGGTTTGGACTTTTTTTTAGGACAATACTCGTTCAATTAACTATATTTTTATAATAATTTTTAAGATTTCATAAAAGATAAAGATTAGTATATGAAGAGAGTACAGGTTGTCCTCTGCAATATAAATTAAAGAAAATATAAATGATTCTCTGAAACAGCTACACGTCAATGGTTTAATGTCTTCTAATCATATTGAATATTCTGACAATACCACGGAAGCGTCCGTGCAAGGACGTCCAAAGGGAAGCATAAAAGACCACCCTATTCCTAATAACGGTTTCACACGAAAACCTTTATCCTTGGAGAATTTAGCATAATGTTCATTCCGAATAATTCAAGGATTGGAATCGGAACATAAGACCAGAAAAGCTATATTTCTCATTCAGTAAAACCTATATATCACATTCAGTAAAGCCTGTATCTCTTTGTGCCTTTATCACCCTGCCGTAAAAATCAAATAAGTAAAAGATAAATAAAAAAAATAAATTGCAAATAAAATACATTGGAGTTTCCACATGTAGATTCACTACCTGCCACAATCCTTTTTCTCTTCTGCCTGTTATGCAAAAGTTATTAAGCGTAGAAAAGGTGGTGAAAAGGGATATTATTGCCTTTTATCCGTAAGATAACGCCTCACAATGAGCCGGTTGAGAAGAAGAATCCATATTGCTAACTTCAAACAGCTAGTACTAGTGCTTAATGAGTTGTGTTGGGCAGGACTTGGTGAAAGAAGTCTACTGAGTGGTATCTATTACAAAAGCTCTCTCCCTCTCTCTCTATATATATGCATATATATTTGTATATATAAATTCCTATCATCTAGATGTTTAACAGATTAGGTGAAGTGTGTCAGTTAAAAGGAGTCCTGACATAGGACTAAGTGACCAATAAAAAGCTTGATTGAGGAATTTCCTTGAGGCTCTGGTCAACTATGGGTTCAGGAGGAGAGGAAGATAACAATTAAGGTTCTCCATGCACAGTATAATGGAGTGTAAAAACCAACTAGGGATCGAGCACAAGTAGGGAACACCTGAACCAAGGAAGTAAAATGTGGTCCCATTTTACAAAACACATACTTCAAATGCTTAAGCTATTAGAAATGGCATAACAATCTATATCTATCTTAGGTCTTGTTCTAGCTTAAGAGTATCATGACAATTACTTCTTGTTATTATTTATATATATAATATATGTCATATTGATGACTGGATCCAATTTCTGTCAGGTTGAGCTGTTTATGGATTCTGAATCTTTTCAATTAATGGGTGAGCACTTTCCTTTCAGGAATGCCCTAAATTCTTTTTCCTTTTTTTTTTTGTAATTAAGTGGTTAAGATACCCTTTTTCATTGTGGATTTGGATACCTTTTCTTTAACTGCATTAACTTATGTTGAAATATCTTCAGGGAAAGAACACGCACACGTCATTTCTAACCATAGAAGCGATATTGACTGGCTGGTCGGTTGGGTCCTAGCTCAGGTGCTTATCTTCATAAAATTAATTGGTCTTCTGTATTTGCATGTCCTGGTTTCTGATTTATAAAGTTTGCAGTTCTAATTACCCTTTGAATAAATTGGTTCGTTTTAATCATTTGTTACACTAGGTTATCATAATGTCCTGATATGAAGTCTTGCCGCCCCATTCTTGCCTGGTTCATGACTTGAAACCTTCACCTTCCCAATAATGTCAGGGGGTACAGATTTTTCTTTGGAGCGAGTAGGGAAAGAAAATAGAATGCTCAAAATTTTCACAAAGGCTTTTCGATTCGGAATGGAATTTTAGTGTTGAAGAGATGAATTAGATACATGTTCAATAAGTATAAATCCACTGGGGTCCACTTTTGGATTGACATACTCTTGAATCCAACGAACTTCTGAACTTTGTAGTTACGATTTTAATTCAAGAAAGTTTATGAACAACAAAAGACATTCCTGCTTTCTTTTCTTGTTAGGCAATCATGTGCTTGAAATTCTGTTCAATAATGCCTCATGTGTCTCCTAATATTATTGATAATGATTGCACAACCTATTAAGCTAAAGTTAACATATTTTCATTTAAAAGCCATTGATAAAAATAGTTGTGAACTCTACACATTAAACATACTTGAAATTTCTTGTAAAGTACTTGAACATAAATGTATGGTATCATTAAATATATAGTAACAAATTATTACTGGATACTTGCATCTTCATAGATACTTGCTTTTGTCATCCTATTGCCACAAGTTAATACTGATTTTACTGACAGCGTTCAGGTTGCCTTGGTAGCGCACTAGCTGTAGCGAAGAAATCATCAAAATTTCTCCCAGTGAGTTTCTCTTATTTGAATATATAATGAGGATGATGTAAAGCCTTTTGAGCTGTTTATTACTTTCAGTTAAAGACTTTCGCAAGCAGTTACACCTACAAAGTAGAATAGATATTACTATGTACAGGATAAGATAATATATATTTGCTATCATAAACTTTAATCAAGGCAAATAATTATACAATTTCTCATGGAACCATAATCTGATGGCAATGTTTAATGGCTCGAAGAGGAATGTATATCACGATATAGGTAAACAATCTCTTGAGCACAGTTACATTGTGAGACTTGAAGGGTGACGTATATCATTATTCATGGAGAGTATGATATGTAAGATTGGGGAAATACTTACAATAAAGTATTTCCATTTTAGATGTTTATATAAGTAAGTTATTACTAGATGGAGTCTTTCTGACCAAGATCAATGCAACATTGCGTGTTGTTTAAGTGTGGTCAAGCATACAACATGGTGGCTTTAGGGTGTTGGTGTATCTAGGTGGGAGTTCCTCTGGTTTGTTTAATGTGGCTTATACAGAAGGACTGGAATTTCAAAACTTTCTGCAGGATAGTGAGCTTCTCATCCTTTGGACTGGGGATTTCACTTCAGATACTTTTTCAGTTATGCTTCAGAGTTTAGAGTGCTATACATAAGCAGGTCTTTACCTGTAATTTAACTGATGATTAAAGTGATGCATCAGAAGACAATAAGACAGATACCTATGCTGTGGACTTTGACTGATCTGTCTGTTCCTGTTCTTCAAGTTTTGCTCATTTCAGATATTCATGTATATTATTCTTATCACAACTACAATGTGAGGAGCTTGGGCATAAAATAACAATTTAGAGTAATAATCTTAGTTCAACACTTGTATACTCAGAGTTTACTTCTAGGTCTAATACTAGAAATTTACAAGAATGCTTGAATTGTACTTCAGTAGGAGATAAACTTAATGTAAATCATGCAGGTAATTGGCTGGTCAATGTATTTTTCCGATTATATTTTCCTGGACAGAAACTGGGCCAAAGATGAGAACACTTTGCAGGTATCCCTTTATACAGTTGTCATACGTAGAACTAAGATGGGATCAGTTTTAATCATCACTAAGCTGTTGTTGGGGGTTCTGTACTGCAGTCAGGATTTCAACAGCTAAATGATTTCCCTCGACCTTTTTGGCTGGCTCTTCTTCCTGAAGGAACACGTTTCACACAGGCAAAAGTTGCAGCAGCTCGAGAATATGCTGCAGCAGCAGGGTTGCCTGTTCCTAGGAATGTTTTGATTCCTCGTACAAAGGTAAATTTCTTATCCCATAGATGTGTGTGTATATATTATATGTGTGTGTGTGTGTGTGTGTGTGTTTGTGTGTGTGCATGTGAGTGTGTGTGTGTGTGTGTGTGTGTGTGTATATATATTAATGTTAAAGAGGTACCTTTTTTCTTTATACTTGTTCCATTCTTATCATGGCTAGAGGACATATGCTGCTTTTGTGTTCAAGTTCCTGACAAACTTTTAATGTTAACTTCTTCAAAACTGAATATCTTCACCTTTTTGTTTAACAAATTAAATCCTAAACTAGCCTCAGGTATTAACTAATGTTGAGAATTTAAAGTTTGACATTCAAAAAGTAAAGCCTTATGATCTAAATTCTAAAACAAAATTTTGTGAGCTACACTATTACCAATTGGTTCCAAGTCCGATGCTTCGACATGGTACCAAAGTAGACAAGTTTATTCACATGTTTGA
Source organism: Hedera helix (assembly GCA_947179155.2). Classification (NCBI taxonomy): domain Eukaryota; kingdom Viridiplantae; phylum Streptophyta; class Magnoliopsida; order Apiales; family Araliaceae; genus Hedera; species Hedera helix. Next base: position 4,239,230 of record OX359282.1, on the reverse strand, counting down.
CCCAACAGCTCATGAGGTCCATTTCACCTAATATAAGTTGTCAATGTGTCTGGCTCAATGCCACACAGGACGATTTGTGGGGGGTGTTGAGAATATAAAGTTTCACATCGAACAAGTAAAGCAATTAAGTCCTAATTATAAATCTAGTGGGTTATTGCACTCATTACCTATTGGTTTTGAATTGGAGTCTCAGATTGAACAATTAGGCTACCCATTTATTATTGTAAAATTTATTAGCACTGCCTACTTCCTCTAAACCTGTAAAAGGACTCTCCTTTTTCTATTTTTTTTTTCGTTTTGATTTCAGGTTTTTTTTTCAGCAGTAAACAATATGCGTTCATTTGTTCCAGCAATTTATAATATTACTGTGGCTTTTCCAAAAAAGGAGCCTAGGCCAACAATGTCGAGAATAATCAGGGGGAAATCTTCTGTGGTAAGCCAACTATAATAAAATATTTTCCGTTACTACATTTAAGAGTTACAAGTTCCTCAGTTCCATATGCTTAATAGATCTTTATTCTTGGTAGTTACCTAATCAATTTGGTATATCCACTTTTCATCAGTTGTCTTTGTACTATCAACTATGTAATGCAATTTTATGTTCTCTTCTATTAGATTCAAGATTCATTTTTGCAAGTGCATTCTGGATTGCTTTGTTGTCCTGAGGTTAATGATGCTGTAGCATCAACTTAACTTCCTTTGTTGCAGCGATGATAATCATATAAGGTTTTCCATGAGGAACTATCAATATGATTTCACAGTCTTGTACTCTTATTACTTGAACATATATGGTTTTATGCTATGTACTATGCTGTAAGATATATAACCTATTTTGGGGCTAGCCAACCCATTAATTGCTAAGCCTTTGAAGACACTCGAGTGAAACTACATATTAACCCATTAGATGATCTCTTTAAAAAGCTGATGTGCAAGAAGCTTTATAGAAGAGTTTTAAAACCATTTTGATATCACAAAGAGTTAACCAAAAACCAAGGAACTTTTAAACCTTGGATTTTACTTTGAAATAACTTTTGAAAATAATTGGTCTATAGACCATGTTACCTGGATCACGGTTCGATACAGTACGTGAAACGAAAACGGGAATAGAAAACATCACATTACATGTTACAGAGTACGGTATGGTAGGTTTCTGAGGGTCATTTTTTGGTACTAAATACGTTTATCCGAAAACATGTTGCGTTATGATAACTTTCTTAAAAGATATAGCTAAATCTGGTTAAGCTGGTGTCACAACATGCACATTATCAAGAGGCTACACCATATCAGCCATTATTGGACACGCCCACAAGACGCTTACTTGGTGACACTAATTGATATCTTCAAGAGTTTTCTTATAAATATTAGGGTTTTCGATAGAGCATTCTAGATTTACTTATGTCATAGCTAAGCTGGTAAATGTCCTAGATATTTTGGGGAATGTTGTATCATAACCTTCCATTAGATTTGATCATAGTCATTGTTTGTAAGGCTTAGAAACTATATAAAGATGCATCTCATTTGCAAAATAATAAAACATAGTTGTAATTATTCTTGTAGAATAGAAATTTCAGTCTGTTGATACTAAATAAGAAAACAAGTTTCGGATTGCTTTGGAACATTCGTACCAAAATGCAATTCGCTAATGTTTTTAAGTAACATAGCAAAAAATTTTACCACTTAGCTTAGACTGGACTGACCTTGTACATTTCTTTTTTCATTTTTTTCTTCTATTTCTTTTCAAATTTTAAGGAATAATTATTTTTGAAGAAGATCCTCCAAGACTAATTTATAAAGTCTAAACAATACATAAACTAAAAATTTCATCTTAATTTCATCAATTGAATCATTTTTTTTGTTGTTGAAAACATCTAATTAAAAATCAATTGGATATGAGGAGTAGTTTTCCAAGATTATTTAGTTAGGAACGTATTTAGTAAATCATTATATTAAACCCTAAAATATTATTGCAAATATTATGACAGATTCTTCTGGAGTTTTTTTTAGAATTTTTTCTTGGGTTCCCGTGATTTGTGGGTGTGGAAGCACACCCTCCTAAACCTACTATACCTTCTATTAACAGTTTCTCCAATCTTAACTATCCCAATATTTGATGATATTGTATCATACCTAATTAGCAATCCTACATGAATGAAGAACATCAATTATCTTTACCTCATTGGAGTTATATAGGTAGAAACATATTTGACACTACTGTCATTGCCAATTTTCTAGTCGGTCAATGTTCCAAACATTGTCAATCCTACTTGAGGTCTTAAATCAACCAACTACAGTAGTATTATTGACTTCGTCATGTAAGGATATTATTATCTTCTCACGATGCTCTTGTTAAGTCTATAGACAAGAGAATCACCCAAAATTCAAAACTTCATGTTCCAATTATTTTGTCGGTCCTCTCTCAAGTTTAACCTGAATTGCAATCTTCTTTAGCAGCATATTGGATGAATTTCCCCTTTCTTCCTCTACATTTACCCCATCTTTTTTGGTAAGTTTCATAGATCTCATGAATGTACCCATAAAATGAATTGCAATAGTATAGGTTTTCAGAAAAAAAGAAAAAAAAAACAGCTACTTTTCGATGACAAATCCCGCTTTCTCTCTATTTTCCTTCTAATAAAATCGTCTAGGCTAGTAGGCTATATGACTTGTTTTATTAAATTATATAAAATACTTTTTTGTTTGATAGCGTAGGTAGAGGGGATTGAACTTTTGATTGTATAAGCATATTTGAATACACGTGTTAATCTGTCAAGGTGGATCCATCATCAAAACTGGATATTCAATTCTTTGTCAAAATCATAATTGACATTAGAATTTGTTTGTGACAGTAGTAGGCTTGGCTTGCTTTTAAGCGTGTAGAGTTTCTTTTTTATTTCCTTTTTTATTAGTCATGTTTTTCTTTCCTTTTTATCTACCAGCATCGCTCTTGTGATGGTTTTAGTTAGTTTTAAATTGCAAAATATTGGTTCTTTCAGGTGCATGTGCACATCAAGCGACATTCGATGGAGGAATTGCCGGAGACAGATAGTGGCATTTCACAATGGTGCAAAGATATATTTGTGGAGAAGGTATAATAAAGACGCAAAGTAATTTGTAGATATGATTTGAGTAGCTTTTTTATTTTCAAACCAACTAAATTGGCTGACAATGATAACCATAGATAGAACAGCTAAAATAAAGAGTATTGAGTGCTTTCAATCTTACAGTCTTGCCTTAGACACAGCCGTCAAATGGTCATGATCCCCAAAGAAGACAGGTAGCATGTTTATAGATATGTGGTCAATGCATGACCGTGATTTTTTCCATTTTCGGAGAGAGATACAGACAAACTTTCCCACAGAAACCACAATAATTGAAGAAAATTTCCAGTTATCTTTAGCTATTGGGTAGTTGTTATCAGAGAAAATGTTATACATGCTTTTAAGAGTTTAGTTTATAAAGAAAAATTATAGGATCATGGTCACACTTCCCTTGTTATAATTGTGTAAATGCATGTATCATTTGATTCGCTTAGTGAAGCATAGTAAATGCTTGAAACTCCTATAATTTGTCAGGATGCTTTATTGGAGCTACACCATAAGAGGGACACGTTCAATGACAAAGAACATCAACAAATTGGTCGACCAAAAAAGTCTTTGTTTGTATGTTAACCTTTGTTCTATAATTTGGATATATATACATACACACGCACTCACACACACACACACACACACACACATATATATATGGGGAATGATCCATAGCAAGTAGTTGCTATAGATCAAAAACTGGTATACATCATCTGTATCATTGAAAATAAGAAGGAACAATCAAGATTATAAAACGTCCGCTACTATTAGTAGCGAACGTTTAATTTTTTTTTAAACGTTCGCTATTAATAGTAGCTAGTAGCAGACGTTCGCTATTATTACTAGTTGACGGTATGTCCGCAGTAGCTGACGTTATGTCCGTTGTAGCGGACGGTTTAGTAGTCCGCTACTAATAGTAGCGAACAACGGGTTTTAAGTATTTAATCTCAGTCGTTGATCCCTATAATGAATGGTATGGATGGTGTTTGCCCAATCTTACTCCATAGCAAATACATGCTATGAATCGGCTATATATATATATATATATATGAAAGTGATCATAACGCTATTCGGCCAAACACATCTTTGGTCATCCATATGTAAAACAAACTATCAATAAGTAAAACAGACGGTCTAGATTTTAAAATTTTTAACTGTAATGGTGGTGGATGACATTTCTTTTTTAAAATTTGGACCTTTCATTTCTCCTATTGACAGCCATGTGTTTGCCCAAATAGAGACTAATGCCATAGCATTTGTGTGTGTATGGATCAATCCTAGTATGTCTATATATATATGTGTGTGTGTGTGTGTGTGTGTGTGTGTTTCTCTGCCTTTTCACTGACTACTTAGAATTTTTGGTGATGGTGGTGATGAATAGGTTGTGATGCTTTGGTCGTGTCTCCTCATCTTTGGTGCTGTCGAACTCTTCCAATGGTGTACATTTTCTTGGGGAGAAATAACATTTGGCGCAGTTTTCATGTCTCTTATAATGATATCTGTCCAGATCCTCATTCAATTTACAAAATCGGAATATTCTACCCCTCCCAGGGTATTTCAACGGGACGCATTGAAAGATTCACTTCTTCCAAAATGAGCCATTATAAGCTGTATTTTCTGCTATACAGTCCACATGCGATCAAGAACATAACTAAGAGATGTCCAATGGATTTACCTTGCCATTTGCAGGGCCATTAACATGCAACCATTTGACTTATTATGGATGTGATTGATAATCACATTCATAACTAGGCAGTAGATCATTGTACATGGTACGTACATTTATTCCGGAGCAAACTAGTTACTGCATTTTGGGAGCAAACTACTACACGAGGGTTCTTCTTTACCTTTTAAATTTGGTTATAATAAAAACAAATTTACATATATAATATCTAAATATAAATTCAAATATTACATTCATCTTAATTATTTAAAAAAAAAAATATTACACAAATTTTAATATCATATTTTATTTTTTAATAATTAAAATAAATATAATATTTAAATATTATATACTTGTTCTTATAATAATGTACTTATTTAAACAAAGGGGCTGACAATGGGTTCCATCTACCTCTATTCTACATTCCCACATTTCTTGCCCAATATTCACTTTCATCATTATATACCCACCGGGGCACCACCTCATTTCACAATAATCAGACAAATATTCATACATCACATCTAAACATAACACCAAACACAACATTAATCTCAATTATTAAAAAATAAATTTTAACATAAATTTTATGTCAAGCCATATTTTTTAATAGTTAAAATAATATTATGTCAAGTTATTTTGGCCGATTATGATATAATTAAACTTATTCTAATCAAATATCCACGAATCTTTTGGCCGCAAAATAATTAAAAGAAAAATAAAAAGATAATGTAAATTGAAGAGAAGATAATTGTAATGTTATAAAAAAAATTAAAAAAAAACTACTAGGCCTTCCAGTGTAGGACACGATCTCAGTTCGCAAATGTACTCAAAATCTTACACTTTTATTACTTTTATTATTTATAAGGTAATAAATACATAGATTGCAAGAGGAACAAATTCAGAAAACTAAAATTACATCCAAAATGATAATCTTCCCATAAAATTACATCCAAAATGATAAGCTTCTCATAAAACTCCATCCAAAATCAAATTACAATAAAAATGATAAAATTACATCCAAAATGATAAGGCTTCTCATAAAACTCCATCCAAAATCAAATTACACTAAAAATGATAAGCTTCCCAAGAATTACATCCAAAATGATAAGCTTCTCCTTTAAGTCAGTCTTTGGTTATAAAATAAAGAAATCAAAAAAAGAAAATCAAAGAAAAAAAGTTTTTCTTCTTGACAAGTTTTTCAAGTTATTATTTTTATTTTTAGGGGTTAATATTAAAAAATTATACATCCCTCCAAATTCTTGGCTGCACAAAAAACAATTGGCATTTCTGGTGGATATGTCGGCATGCCATGTATTAGTGAGACAGCTTGGATAGTTGAAGGGTGCATCAAAAACTGCCACAGTGAAAATGATTATTAGCAATTTAATTCAATAATTGACAAATTTAAAATATACAGACGGAATAATTAAGAAAAAACCCTCACCTTTTGGTGAATTGCTAAAGCAATTTGGAGAATGAATCATCCGAATTCGGAATTTGGAATTCGGAATCATCATCTCTCCTACGCTCAAAAATATTTTGGTTTTGAGAAGAATTGGGGATTGGGGCTCCATTTAAAGCTTTTTTACTCGGAAATCTCTTGGTGAGTTTCATCTAGAGATTGTAAAGAGATTGGGGATTAGGACTTTGGATCAAAGCTTTTTCATATAGGACTTTGGATCAAAGCTTTTTCATATAGAAATCTATTGGTGGGATTGAGGATTGGGGATTGGGTCAAAACTTTGTTACGTAGAAATCTCTTGGTGGGATTCAGCTAATCTGGAGCTTGTAAGGAAACTGAGGATTAGGGTTTGGATTAAAGCTTTTTTTATAGGGAAATCTCTTAGTGGGATCCAGCTGGTCTACAGTTTCTAGAGAAGTCTAAAATGTGGGATTTTGTAGATCAAAACCATCCATTCTTATTTAAGGGCTAAGATCATGCCACGTAAGCACTGACTTAATTTATTTGTTTGATATGCGTAAAAAATATTCTTTAAACATTATTTTAAGAACGGAAGTAATAGATATTATAAATTAAGTTAACAAGTGGTACTTGACCTTGTTAAAATAAATAAGTTTATCAACTCTGATTTATTAATATTATTAAATAAAGAAATATTTAATTATAATTATAATTATTAAATTATTAAATATTTAAATAATAAATTATTGAATTATATATTATAGGTCCATTCGATCATTTATTAAACTAAAATATTTGACTCAAGTGTATGTAATGATCGCAATTATTACGACTTATTTTAATTATAATTGATGACGTATTAATCAATGAAATGAAATTAAAATTTATTTTAATGTGCATTCGCCAATAATCATATCTATGTGTATGAGGTTTGAATTAAAGGGGAACTCACTCGGTGGGATTGTTAAACCAAATGATTAACCTAGAAATCATAATAGCGATAACGATAAGATCGAAACCCTAAATAGATGATGCAATTGTAAACATTAGGGTTGTGGTTAAACCGATAATATGGTAGATCGAATTAAATTTTTTACGAAAGTCTAATTGGACAATTTAATTAGTCCAAGTATGTCAACGAATACACAAAATCCATAAATTATGGTTTGATAGCAATTAAACGTGCTAGGATTAATTTTGATAATTAATTAATATTATGTGATTTAAAGGTACAAATTAAATACTTAGGTCATGGAATTTATTTGCTAACCCATGGAATTAATTATGGAAGTACATTGATTTAATTATTGGGAGCCCAAGTGAATTTAATTGGGAGCCCAAGGAATTGAAATTTAATAGCCCAAACAATAGCCAACACAAGTCAAAAATTGGTCAATGATGATACAAGTTGCAAGTTGGTTGATATATATATATATATAGCCAATTAATAATTAAAAGAAAAATAAAAATGGAAGCAAAAAGGGGGGAGTACCAATGGAGGGTGCAATGCTCCAAGCTTCCTTTTTACTACTCTAAGATAACCTAGTCTACAAAGCTCTTCCCAATGTCAAGCTAGTAGGCCTATTTTTGTGATAGAGGGATGATGTGTATACTTACATAAAGTGTAAGTATACATTTTGCCCAATAGAAACTAGTATACTCTCTCACTCTCTCTCTTATATTTCATTTCATTAGTCATTGGTGTTAGGAGAGTTAGAGAGAAAGAAAAGCTCTAGAGAAAAATTCTAGAGAGAAAGAAAAAGAAAGTTAGATATTATGAGTTTGGATGGTTGGATGATCTTGAAGTAAGGATTAAAGATGGAGGCCTCTTGATGGTGAAGCTTCCTAGCTAAAAAGGTGGATCATCCAAGTCTCCTTAAGTTTCTAGCAAAGAGGAGGAAAGCAACGGAAACAAGCTATGAGGAGTAAGAGGTATAAAATCGCTCAAAACCCTAGTTTAATGATTCTCTTGGTATATTAGGTGATTTCTATGGTAGAAAACTAATTTTTAAAGTCTAAATGGATAGATCCATGCTATATTGGTAGATATAGAGTTACATGGGTTTATCATGGAGTTTTATACGTGTTTATGTTGAAAAATTTCACCAAACGCGTTGAATAAATTTTTACCGACGAAAACAACGTAACTTAAAACATAGCAGCCCCTTACCGGAATTACTGTGCATGATCCGTAAGTCAGATTTATGATCCGTCAATTTTGGGTGATAGATACATAAAATATAAAGATTCTCCAAGTTGAATAACTAAAATCCGATTTAAAATGAGCAAGATATGGATTTTCTACCAAAACACCCCGTTGTTTTTAGGGCTGTGCATAATAGTCCGGTTTGGAGCCAATTTCAGTACCCAAAAAAAATCCAAATTTGATGTTTGATAACAGAATAATGTAGTTCGGGAAGTTACGAATTCATCGATACCAAATAGACCTCAATCGGACTTGTAGATTTCATTTTATTCAAGTTTTAGCCGAAGACCCCAAAGCTGGAAAATCAGAAAAATAATCTGCCTATTTTGGAAAATAAACCGACTAGTTCACGAATTTTTCGATTTTGTGATTTTCTAGGTGGGACCGGTTCAGCCCTTTTTAGGCCGGTTCTTGAGTTGGTTCCAAAAGAGAAAATGTTTGTAATTTTATAAAGAATATTATTAAAATTTGAAATTTTATGTCTTTTGGCATTTATTAGAATTAACGGTGGATTAAAACTTACTAAATTAATGATAATTATAGAATGATTATTATTAATTATAGAAAAATGATATTTGAACTCTTGACATATTATTTAAGTGATATAAAATAATATGTAGAGAAAATTGGATAATTCATTATCATTTAGCTATTTATTAGTGTGTATTTAAGTTAATAAAGTAATTATTTATTATTTAATTACTATTAAATAATAAGTAAAGTTAAAGAATTAATTAATTATTATTTATTCAATATTAAATAATAATTAAAGGACATTAAAGTTAATAAATTAAGTATTTATTATACTAATTAAAGTAAAGTAAATGATTAATTATTATTTAATTAATATTT